>JAJEOU010000510.1:1034033-1439033 GCA_021534815.1 Acrocephalus arundinaceus
AAACTCTTTGGCTGGTGGGAGGGTTTTAATGTGTGTTTGGTTGTTGCAGGATGATTAGGGTGGCAGCCAAGCGATTTGACTTGATAAGTGTTTCAGAGTTTTCCATCATGTACTTTTATTCATTTATGAACATGTGACAAAGAACCCTCAGCTTTTGTTCCTTATCTATCTTTCCATTGTTTCCATTGAAAGGTGAGATGGATTTACTTGGATTACAGTGGGTATGGGTCCATTTCTAAGAATGAAAAGGCTGCGGTGCTACCAGGCAGTGAAGAACACAGAGCAGGAGATGGCAAAGCAGCTTCATGAAATGAGGGCTGAGTTGGGATTTTTGGATCTGAAATTCCCTGCCTTAGCCAGGACAAGGCTTGCAGCCACCCTCAGTTCCCCACATGATAAACCAAGGATGCCATTCCCTATTTTGTTTGAGAAATCCTCTCCCGATGAGAATTCTTGGGCACGCCTGCCCTTTCTGCACGCGTGTGGGAGAACTCGCTCAGGGGAGGAAGTGCTGTTGGCGTGATTTGTTAATACCACAAAGCTGGCCAAGATTAATCAAAGTCAGCTCGGATAAGGAAAAAATGAAATCAAAGCTAGAATGGTTTGTGTTGGAAGGGACCTTCAGGACGACCTCCCACCACCCCAGGGTGCTCCACACCAACCTGGCCTTGGGCACCTCCAGGACCCCAAGCCTGGGCAGCCCTTCCCATGAGGAATCTTTTCCTGCTCTTACCCTGTTCCCATTGTTCTCTTATTTTGCCACGTTGCTGTAGGTGAGCGTTGGGTGGGCGAGATGAAGATTTGCCTTTGGAATCACAGAAATAGTCAAACCACATGAGCTTAATTATCAATCACGAAAACTGCAAAGAAAAAATTTGTGAAACTGCCTCCTCCAAAATAAAAGGTCTAATAAACTGTGGAAAAAGCAATTTTAAGGGAAATGTTTATCGCACTGAGATGATTTATTCCCCGGGAACCACTCTCAGCTTGACTTTCCTGAAACTCTCAGTACAAAACAATAAATTGCTACTTCAAGCCATGAAAAATTTTGAAGCAGACAAAGTCACGGTGACAGTGGCCAACTTCAATCTGCCATTTTAAGCGAATTAAAAGCTGCCCTCACTGTAGGTTTGAAAGCTGTTGGCATGTCTGGGTCTAGGATTGCCTCCAGGATTGCTGGGCTCTCCCCTTTATTGTGTGGGGAAGGGAATTTTCCAGGTTTTGTTTGCAGGATCTGATCCCGGGATGGAGAGAGGTTTTCCTTGAGTGAGCCTGGAGCAGCAAGGTGCTGTGTCAGCACATTCCCTGTCTTCCAGCGCTGCCTGGGATTTCCAGGAGTGTCAAGCCTGGCTCTGCTCCTCTCACACTGGAGAGTCGATATCGAGGAGGGCTCATCAAACCCAGCACTAATGAGGAGGCAGCTGTACAGTGGCCATAAATCCATTTCCTCTGGGAACGAGGTGAGACACGAATCTCTCGGCTCCCCAACCGTCAGTGGTTAAGGAATTCAGCTATTTATAAAAATATGCAAGCTGTACGGAGGGAGATAAGCCTTGCTTATGAATAACATTACCCTAAAGTGCTCAGCTGAGCTCTCATCCCTTCCCTGGCACTGCTCTGCAGATTGGAGAGGAGATAGGGCCATTCGTAAGGGCTGGTAAAAGTTATTCCAACATTTCAGCTTGGTTTTGCTTTTCCCTCTTTGTGTTAATTTGGACCTGCCCTGTTCCCATCGCTCCTGGTGAGGAGCCCAGCTCGTGGTGCCACTGCCCAGGTGTCACCTGTTGAGGGTGCCCGTGTCCAGTGGGGTGTTGGGAGTGACCCCTGAGAATCTAGGCATGAACAGCAGGGTCAGGGTCCATCCCTCTTTACAGGGATTTGAACTTTATCCTCATTATTCCTGTCTGGCAGGGTGGGCAGGGGCTGGGATGGAATTGCCAGAGCAGCTGTGGCTGCCCTGGATCCCTGGCAGTGCCCAGGCCAGGTTGGACATTGGGGCTGGAGCAGCCTGGGACAGTGGGAGGTGTCCCTGCCATGCTGGGCTGGCTCTGGCTGGGATTTGGGGTCCCTCCCAACCCATTCCATGGTTCCATGTGCCCATCTCACAATGCCTGCAGGCCCCCAGAAGGAATTGTCATTCCCAAAGGGAATTGTGCCTTTCTCTGTGCACCAAACTCCTCTGGCCTGGGGGCTGAGGCACCTCTCAATTCAGGTTTGCCCTTACAAGCAGAACCATTGAATGTCTCAAAGTGTTTTATGAGAAACAATTCCAAGCAATGACAGCACACACCGGGGTACAAGAATCTGCATTTTTCTGCAGTTCTTTTAGAGGGAAACTTTGAGGAAGGAAGGGGTGGCTGCCCCTGGATCCCTGGCAGTGCCCAGGGATGGACATTGGGGTTGGAGCAGCCTGGGACAGTGGGAGGTGTCCCTGCCATGGCAGGGGTGGGATTTGGGATCCCTTCCCACCCAAACCATTCCAAGCCTGACCTTGGATGCTGCTGGTGCTGGGCCTGAAGAAAGAACAGGTCACAACTCCATAAACTCTGCCCAAACCCAGCCCTGGAGCCCAGCTCTGCCCCAGCCTGGGCTGTCTGTCCATCCTCCCCGAGCTCAGCCGTGGGAATGCTGGGAGGCAGCAAAGACGGAGCTGGTTTGTGGAGGTGATTTTTCAACTTTGTTCTCGTACAGAAAATTAATTAGGCCATTATCAGGGCTCGGCAGCAGCAGGTTGCCATGTGGCTCTCGGGTGTGTGGGTGTAGTCCTGGAGGTTTTCTGAGTCTTTTAATTACCAGTCATGAGTGTAGCAGAGCCTGGAGGAGATTTGTGCCCATGGAGGGAAATGTTGGCGCTGTCTGCATGGGGGGCTGTGGGAATGTCTCAGTGCCTGCAGCCAAACCTGCTCCAAACAGACTCGGGGAGAAATAAACCCAGAAAGAACAATTCCAGGGCTTTGAATCATCATTACAGAAGCAGTGGGGATACGTACATTCTGCTTTTAATTTTACAACCCTATCAAATCTGCCTTCCACACACGGGGGTTCGCAGGGCCTTCAGCATTGCCAATATTTTTTCCTCCACTAAAAGCAAATTTTATGTGTTCCCTCCTGAGAAAAAATACCCCTTCCTGTTTTCACTTGCATCATCTGATTTTTTATACAGATTTTAAAGGTTTATTGCTTAAAAACAGACACCCCTCAGCCACACACAGGCTGGGTGTCATTCCTCAGGTGTCCCTGGCAAAGGAAAACCCCTTAAATTCCCATTTCCATGGGAAGATGCTGCACCCATCACCCAGGGCAGGCTGGGAGTGCTGAGGTGCTGCTGAGGGCTGGTATGGGGTGAGAAATCAAGGGTCTGCTCCATAATCTGTATTTTATATCTTTATATATTTATAAAATATAAATAAACATTTCTATATAATATGTAAGTATTTAATACATATCTGTGTATATTTGTATATTTATATTAAAAACATATATTTATACAGGTATATATTTATACATTTATATTTATATTGTTATATACATTTTATATATTTATATATAATATAAATATATGTTTTAATTATCTCTATAGAAACATTTCTATAGAATATATAAGTATTTAATACATATCTGTGTATATTTGTATATTTATATTAAAACGTATATTTATACAGGTATACATTTATACATTTATATATTTATATATAATATATATATTTATATTATATATATTTATATATAAATATATATTTTAATTATCTCTATATAAACATTTCTATAGAATATATAAGTATTTAATGCATATCGGTATATATTTTACATTTATACATAAATATATTTATACATGTATACATTTATATATTTATATATTTACATATTTTTAATTATCCCTCTATATAAACATTTATATATAATATTAAGTATTTAATCCATCTTTGTATATATTTTACATTTATATATAAATACATTTATACATGTATACATTTATATATTTATATATCTATATATTTATATATTTATATATTTTAATTATCTCTCTCTAGAAACATTCTATAGAATATATAAGTATTTAATACACATCTGTATATATTTGTATATTTTTATATAAATATATATTTATACATGTATACATTTATATACATATTTATATATTTATACATATATACATTTATGTATTTATATATTTTTAATTATCTCTATATAAACATTTCTATAGAATATATAAGTATTTCATACATATCTGTATATATTCTACATTTATATATAAATACACTTATACATTTTTATAAATATATATTTTTATATATTTATCTTTATATTTATATATAAATAAGCCCCCCAAACCCAAGCAGACTTCATGGGTGCCTTCCTGGGGCACAGATCCATTGGATGGGCAAATAAAACATCTCCTTCTCCTTGAGACACCAAATTTCCTTTAAAAAACACAGCACGTAATGACTTGGGCCTTTTTTTTCTCTGATAACCCCGAAGTGTGAATATTGAAATGTTTCTGCTGCCTGAGCCCCACGGGTGATGTTGTTATCCCAGGCTGACCCTGCCCAAAATTGTGCCACTGGTTGTGCAGAGCAGCGGGGGAAGGAGAGGGGAAAGGGGCACCGCCAGCCAGAGGTGCTCAGCCGCTTCCCATGGGGTGACAAAGGGGAAAATGGGAACTCCGGGGCACAAAAATGCACGGATTTGGGATTTAGATCTTTTCTTATCAGGAGAGAGTTCCAGCACATCGTTCTGCCCTGAGGTGGAGAAACACCAAAGCCTTGAATGTTTGGGCTGTAGCTTCGAACAACAACATTTCTGAGGGGTTGTGGATTCCCCTGGATCCCTGGCAGTGCCCCAGGCCAGGTTGGACATTGGGGCTGGGAGCAGCCTGGGACAGCGGGAGGTGTCCCTGCCACGCTGGGGTGGCACTGGGTGGGATATGGGGTCCCTTCCAACCCAAACCATCTTGGATTCCGTGTTTATCCCCTGTCATGTTCCCTGTGGGTTGTGGAGCCTCTGGCAAATCTGAAATGCCACAGAGATTATTGCAGCTGGAGATTTTCAGCAGCATTTGCTGCCCTGAAAACTCCACCAACTCCTCTTGTCCCAATCTCTAGATCATCCCTGTACAATTGTGCAGAGATATTTCTGCATATAATTTTGATTCTGAGTACAGCCATTAGTTAACAAAAGAAATGAAAAAAACCCCATCTAATAGCCTGTAATAACTCATAATGTCAAGCCCTAAATTGTGTTTCTGTGGCATTGAGATTGGCATTGAGATTACACAAAGGTTTCCCTCCAACACAGGCTCTGGGAGACCTTGAGTATTGCATTGTGTTGATGAAGACAAATCCTCGGCGTGCTCAGCTGCGTTAGGTTAATGTCTGAGCGTGCTTCCCGTGGAATATGATGATAAATGGAATGGGCTGGGGTTGGGCAGACGTGTGCAGCTGGTCAGGGCGAGGTTCTGGGCTCACACACAGACCCATCCACCTGGAAGTGCAGTCTGTGTTTAATGTGTTCAGTGTGCTGCTGCCACCGCCTCTGCTGCTGCTCCTCCCTCTCCCGGTTCGGCTGCTTTGGGGTTTGGAGCTTTCCCAGCCCTGCCTTTGCCCAGGAGCTGGGATCCATCCTGTGGGACCCTTCACACTCAGCCATTCTGTGATCCTGTGCTCTCCTGGGCTGAGCTTCAGCTGACATGGAAAATTCTTCTGGAACTTTCCACTTCTGCCCAGCCTGGGTCTCCTCATGTAGGAAATGTTCATTTGTGAGATGGTTTAAAACAAGTCTTTCTTTTAACTGAGTTTCCTTGTTCTCTTTGTTTCATTATTTTCTTTCCACCACCTCTTCTCACATGTTTTATACACCAAATCTGTCTCTCCCCTCTTTTATTTACCCTTCCTTGTTTCTTACTCCTCTTGATGGCAGGACAGGACACAGGGGAATTGCTTTAAGTGAAAGAGGGTGGGACAAGATTGGATT
Organism: Acrocephalus arundinaceus; assembly: GCA_021534815.1. Classification (NCBI taxonomy): domain Eukaryota; kingdom Metazoa; phylum Chordata; class Aves; order Passeriformes; family Sylviidae; genus Acrocephalus; species Acrocephalus arundinaceus. The sequence continues at coordinate 1,040,004 of JAJEOU010000510.1, forward strand.
TTAGGAAGAAATCTTTCCCTGGAGGGTGGGCAGGCCCTGGCACAGGGTGCCCAGAGCAGCTGTGGCTGCCCCTGGATCCCTGGCAGTGCCCCAGGCCAGGTTGGACATTGGGGCTGGAGCAGCCTGGGACAGTGGGAGGTGTCCCTGCCATGCTGGGCTGGCTCTGGCTGGGATTTGGGGTCCCTCCCAACCCATTCCATGGTTCCATGTGCCCGTCTCACAATGCCTGCAGGCCCCCAGAAGGAAATTGTCATTCCCAAAGGGAATTGTGCCTTTCTCTGTGCACCAAACTCCTCTGGCCTGGGGGCTGAGGCACCTCTCAATTCAGGTTTGCCCTTACAAGCAGAACCATTGAATGTCCTCAAAGTGTTTTATGAGAAACAATTTCCAGCAATGACAGCACACACCTGGGTACAAGAATCTGCATTTTTCTGCAGTTCTTTTAGAGGGAAACTTTGAGGAAGGAAGGGGTGGCTGCCCCTGGATCCCTGGCAGTGCCCGGGGATGGACATTGGGGTTGGAGCAGCCTGGGACAGTGGGAGGTGTCCCTGCCGTGGGTGGGATTTGGGGTCCCTTCAAACCCAAACCATTCTGGAATCTTCCATCATCCCCTCTCTCTGCCTTTTCCTCTCATTGCCCTCTTTGCATTTCCTCTCGACACACTTTTCTCCAGCACTCCTTCCTGGACACACAGTTTAAAAAGCTGTGAGGGTGCCAGGGTGGAGGGAAGTCCTTGGAATGAGGTTTCACCATTCCCTGTTTGCCACCCATGCAAAAAGCCAATTTCTGCTGCCAGCCTTGCATCCATCAGTGCCTCCCACAGCCCTGCAATCCCACCCAGGTTTGGATTCAGAGCCTTGGTGGCACAGGGATGACTTTCCTCCCACCAGGGTCCCGTGGGGCTGGAGGCAGGGGAGGGTGGCCCTGGTGCTGCTCCTCTGCACCAGCCAAGTGCTGGTGGGATGTCGATGGAGTAATTTCTCCTAATGTCACCTCCTGCCTCTGTAGTGCCATCAAAAGGAGGGAGAGAGGGAGAAAAAGTGATTCAGAATGGGTTTGACTCAAGAGAACGCTGCTCCTGCCTCAAACACAGCTTGACCATCTATGGAAGAATTATGATCTATTTAGTTTCATATTTCAGCCTTCTTCACTTCCAGCGAGTGCAGCAGTAATGAGTCACTGACCCTGGAAAAATATCACTGATTTGATTAATTAGCACTTAAAAAGGACTCTTCAGAAAGGCAACTTTCAAAGGTTGGCAATAATGCTGGTATTTTATTTGTCCTTTCATTAGCTGGAGCACTAAGAAATTCTGACAGCAGCTTTATGTGATTACTTTCCAGTTGGTGCAGTGCAACCCCTGAAATATTCCTACACGGAGATCAGAAGGGAAATTCAAAGGGAAGAAGGTTGGATTTCTCTTTAAACTCAACTTTTTAAAACGAGGAAACAGGGGGTTATTCTGGGTGGGAAATGAACAATTTTCTGCTCTGCTGTCCCACCAGAGCTGGGGGTTAACGTCTGAGCGTGCCAGTGAGGCACCTCAGCTCCCACCCAGACCAGTTAGGGACTGGTTTGGGTGGGAAGGGACCCCAAATCCCACCCATGGAAGGGCAGGGACACCTCCCACTGTCCCAGGCTGCTCCAGCCCCAATGTCCAACCTGGCCTGGGGCACTGCCAGGGATCCAGGGGCAGCCACAGCTGCTCTGGGAATTCCACCCTGTGCCAGGGCCTGCCCACCCTGCCAGGGAAGAATTCCCTAGAGAGCTCCCAGAGAGTCTCATCAGTGGATCCAGATGATGAAGGAGGCAGGAAAACCTCCTTGGAGTGCAGCTCGTGCTGTGATCCGGGCACTCCAGGTGCCCAGTGCCCATGGGGGTGTTCCCCAGCAGGGCTCTGGGGGATTTTGGCTGGGATTGAAGCTGTCCCAGCAGGGCAGGGGGTGCAGGAGCCCACAGAGGGTGACAGGGCTGGGGACAGCAGCTCAGCCCTGCTGGGGACAGCAGCTCAGCCCTGCTGGGGACAGCAGCTCAGCCCCACTGGGGACAGCAGCTCAGCCCCGCTGGGGACAGCAGCTCAGCCCCGCTGGGGACAGCAGCTCAGCCCCGCTGGGGACAGCAGCTCAGCCCCGCTGGGGACAGCAGCTCAGCCCTGCTGGGGACAGCAGCTCAGCCCCACTGGGGACAGCAGCTCAGCCCCACTGGGGACAGCAGCTCAGCCCCACTGGGGACAGCAGCTCAGCCCCGCTGGGGACAGCAGCTCAGCCCTGCTGGGTGCTCAGGGTCAGGACGGGCCTTGTGGGCACAGACACCCACAGAAGGATGAGGAGCACTGGGAAAGCTCTGGTGGAACAGCAGGAACAGCGTTTCCCCAGCCTCCTGCTGCTGCTGTCCTGCCTCTGTCACCTTCTGTCCCTGTCCTGCCCCCATTCCATGGCTGGGCCCCCTGCCCTTCCCACAGGGCCTGGCCCAGGCCGATCCCGTCACTGCATTCCCAAGGAGTGGGGCTGGCAGGGAATGTTCCCAGAGCACCATCAGCTCCAAGGGCAGCGTGGCTGGCCTGAACGGGAGCTTTGGGTTTCTCCAGCAGAGCAGAGCGGGGTTTTAAAGGGACCAGTGTGACAGGGAGGGAAGGGCTGGCTTGGCTGCGGGCACCTCACTGAGAGCTGGGAGCGCATTCCCAGTTTCCTCTGAGAACTGGGCACTGGGTGATGGGCTCCAGAGAAACTCCTTGGGTGGGAACAGAGCTGAAATGCTGGAGGGGGGGCAGGGATGATGGCCAAGTGCCAGGGATTTGGTCACTGTCACAGCAGAGCACGGAATGAAGATGCAGAGAGAAGTTCTTTCATCAGAAGGCTAAAGCTGAAAACTTTATTTACAAATCCCCTTCATCTCCTTTTCAGCATATTTCACTAAAGGGGGTTCATTGGTCATTTCTTCCCCTTTGGTAAACACCAGGTGAAGAAGAATATTTTGGGAAAAACCCTGAGAAGTGTCCGCAGCCCACAAGGAATGTTTATAAAAACAGGGAAGGGAAGGAAAGCTGTTGAGTGTTTTCCCATGGGAACCCAGCTTGCAAGTTAGCGAGCTGGATTCCCTCAGTCCCAGGAAATACCCAGCCCACAAGTCACCCTTTAGGGCTTGGATCAGGTGTGATCATCCCTGTGGGATGGATGAACCAGGAGGGCCAAGGCTTGGAAAGGGCCTCATGTCCAATTCCAAGCACTGCCATCAGCACTCAGTGATTCAAGAAGCCCGCAGCCCTGGATTAATCAACACCTCTGGATCCACAAAATCCATAAATTCACCGGATGAATTCTGATTTCCAGCCTGTGCCAGCTCGGAAGGAAAGGCAGAAGATCAGCTTTCCCTCTGATTCCATCCAGGGCTGGCTGTGCTCTACAGCAGCTCAGGATTTAATCTGAAATCGCGTTACAGCGTCCTCATAGCGTGATGTCACGTTATTGCCTGCTAATTAAATTAATTGGGCTGCGCTCCCTGGTGATTAGCCAGGCACTCCAATGGCATCGATGGCGAGGTGACACGGGGGCACACACGTCCTGCAGAGCCCCACCTTGGGCTGGCTGTGTGAGCAGGAGCAGCCTTGGCATTTGCCGTGCTGAGCTTCACCCGAGCGTTGCTGCGCCTCTGGGGCCTCCTTTGATCCGTGCTGTTTGTGTTTGATTGGATTAAAACCGCTTTAATAACTGCGCAAAGCCCTGTTTGGATTAGGGGGCGAAATTAATGCTACGAGGAAGGAAATAATGAGGCTGATCCCACGCCTTGTGCCTGCAGCCTCCTGGCACGGCGAGCGGGGCTGTTCGGGGGGTGGGATGGGTTTGGGGGGACCGTGGGGGGTGCTGGGCACTTGGAGGGCTCTCCTGAGCTCCTGGATCCTGGGCTGGGCTGGGCAGGCTTGGCTGGATCCTGCAGGGCGGCACAAATCAGCAGGGAAAAACGAGGGGTTTGGTAAAGTCTTCTGAACTCAAAAGTCTTCTTGTTGGGGAGGATGAAACAGGAAAGCTTTATAAATATGACTGCTTATTTTTAGAGAATATGAAACCTATGAGTGAAATAGAGTTAAAGGCAAGTTTCGATGTCTAAGATGTCGAGCTTTAGTCACTGAACAACTGGAAAACAATGGTATGGCCAGCTGAAGGTTAAACAATTAAATTAATTGATTAAACAATGCCCTTCTTCTTACCAGGAGCCCAAGGGTCAGAGCAGACCCTGCTGGCTCGGCAGGAGGGGTCCCAAGAGTCGTTTTTAGGGTTTAAAATATAACACAGGATGGGAATGTAATGATTGTTATAGGCTGTGTGTAAATGCTGTAGGGTTTGTAGTTTTTAGGGTTTAAAATGTAACACTGTATGGAAATGTAGTGATTGTTATAGGCTGTGTGTAAATGCTGTAGGATTTGTATCTTGTACTGGATTGGTTGGTGTAAATCAGAATATTCAGTATAGAAGATTTAATGGATTGTAACGGGAATTTCGCTCTCTTCCTCCTCTTCTCTTCTTTCTCTTCTTCTTCTTAGCTCTCTCCTTTCTCCTCTTCCTCCTCACTCTCTGCTCTGAGCTGTGCCTGGCAGCTCATACAGGGCCCCTTCACCCACGCCCCGTGCAATAAATGTGGTTTTGCACGCTCCAAACCCAGCCCTGACTGCAGAGATCTCTCGTCTCCGTCCGTCCCATCCCCGTCCTGACCAACCTCGCTCTCACACTTCTGAACTCAAAAGTCTTCTGAACTCCTGCAGGGTTTAGAACTTCTCATCAGGGCAGGGGCTCTGCCTGGCCTGGGCAGCTGCGCCCTCACCCAGCCCCGCTCTGTGTTTGGGGACAGCAATGCTGGATGTGGCACTGGTGCCATGATTAGTTGAGGTGTTAGGGCATGGCTTGGACTCAATAATCTTGAAGGTCTCTTCCAACCTGGACATTCTGTGATTCTGTGATTCTGTGACACGTTTCCCACAGTGCCTGGGTCCAGCTCTGTGTGCTGCTTGAGAGTGGAGCTCAGCCTGGAGAGGATAAGCTCCAGGGAGAGCTCAGAGCCCCTGGCAGGGCCTGGAGGGGCTCCAGGAGAGCTGGAGAGGGACTGGGGACAAGGGATGGAGGGACAGGAGACAGAGGGAATGGCTTCCACTGCCACAGGGCAGGGATGGATGGGATATTGGGCAGGAATTGTTCCCTGGCAGGGTGGGCAGGCCCTGGCACAGGGTGCCCAGAGCAGCTGTGGCTGCCCCTGGATCCCTGGCAGTGCCCAAGGCCAGGTTGGAATGTGGGATACCAGGAGGTGCACAGGGAGTGGCTTCCCACTGGAAAAGTGGGGATTTAAATGGAGATTGAAATGGAGATTTAAATGGAGATTTAAATGAATATTTAAATGGATCTTGGGCAGGAACTGTTCCCTGGAATGGTGCTGAAGGTCTGGGCTGGAATTGCCAGAGCAGTGGTGGCTGCCCCTGGATCCCTGGCAGTGCCCCAGGCCAGGTTGGACATTGGGGCTGGAGCAGCCTGGGACAGTGGGAGGTGTCCCTGCCATGGCCGGGGTGGCACTGGGTGGGATTTGGGGTTTCCAGTCCATCCCATTCTGTAAGTCTGAGGGAACAGCTGTGAAGCACCAGGCTGATGTGGGATGCTCCATCCTGGGATCCACCAGGATCAGCTGCTCCAGGGACAGACTGGCCCCACCAGGACCAGCAGTGGAGCTCTGGGGGCTCGAGGAGCTGCTGGGAAATCCTCCTGCTCGTGGCCCATCGTGGCACATCTGCTGCTGCAGCAGGCAGTCAGAAGTGGTTTTTTTAAAAGCTTTTATTGGTATTCAACAAACAATAATAATGTAATCAGAGCGATCAAATCCTCAAGTACTGTCAAATTATTTCTGGGAGATGAAAGCATGAAATGTTCTGTGCTCCTGGCAGTTTGTGCTACAGAACCTGAGCAAACTGGAGAGCTTGATATCGCATTAATGGCACTGGTTGTGAGAGCAGCTGCCAGAAACGCCACATTTCCCTGTCACAGCAGCACCGGGGCTGTTCTGCTGTCATTTCATCTGCTGGGGGTTTCCTCTCCTGCCTCTGAGCAGCTCCCTGAGCCCTGGCACAGCAGCACCTGCGTGGGGCAGGCTGAGCTCCACCTCAGCCTGGGCAGGGACAGGACTGAGAGAGATGGGGACGGGAACTGCAACTCAGGGTGACACCTGAGGGATTTGGGGACAGGAACTGCATCTCAGGGTGACACCTGAGGGATTTGGGGACAGGAACTGAGGGATCTGGGGGACAGGAACTGCCCCTCAGGGTGACACTGAGGGATTTGGGGACAGGAATTGCCCCTCAGGGTGACACTGAGAGATCTGGGGACAGGAACTGAGAGAGCTGGGGACAGGAACTGCCCTCATGGTGACACCTGAGGGATTTGGGGACAGGAACTGAGAGATCTGGGGGACAGGAACTGCAACTCAGGGTGACATTGAGAGATCTGGGGACAGTTACAGGAACTGCCCCTCAGGGTGACACCTGAGGGATCTGGGGACAGGAACTGCAACTCATGGTGACACTGGGAGATCTGGGGACAGGAGCTGCCCCTCATGGTGACACTGAGGGATCTGGGTGACAGGAACTGCCCCTCATGGTGACACTGAGAGAGCTGGGGACAGGAACTGCAACTCATGGTGACACCTCAGGGATTTGGGGACAGGAACTGCCCCTCAGGGTGACACTGAGGGATCTGGGGACAGGAACTGCCCCTCAGGGTGACACCTGAGAGATCTGGGGACAGGAACTGCCCCTCAGGGTGACACCTGAGAGATCTGGGGACAGGAACTGCAACTCAGGGTGACACTGAGAGAGCTGGGGACAGGAACTGCCCCTGATGGTGACACTGAGGGATCTGGGGACAGGAACTGCCCCTCAGGGTGGCACTGAGAGAGCTGGGGACAGGAACTGCCCCTCATGGTGACACTGGGAGATCTGGGGACAGGAGCTGCCCCTCATGGTGACACTGAGGGATCTGGGTGGCAGGAACTGCCCCTCAGGGTGACACTGAGAGAGCTGGGGACAGGAACTGCAACTCATGGTGACACCTCAGGGATTTGGGGACAGGAACTGCCCCTCACGGTGACACTGAGGGATCTGGGGGACAAGAGCTGCCCCTCACAGTGATGCCTCAGGGATCTGGGGACAATTACAGGAACTGTCCCCCCATGGTGACACCTCAGGGATCTGGGGACAATTACAGGAACTGCCCCTCATGGTGATGCCTCAGGGATTTGGGGAACCAAACCCTGCTGTGGTTAAATATTTGGGTATTTTTTATCTTGAGTTTTCTCTGAAAACCCCCCATGAAAAACCTTAAAGGAACTGAGACAAAACCCCAAGCCAAAGCCCCAAAGAGCCCCCAAAAGGCTGAGATCCCTCAGGGACCTCCCCTCTCACTTTCTCGAGGGTCACAACAGAGACACAAACTTCATTACCAGGAGGAATTCCCGAGGCAGATGGAATTGTCATCTGCCAGCAGGACGCTCTGGAATTGATCCCCTTTTCCCTTTAGGACTTCTCTTGTCGATTGAGCTTTGCCTGCATTGAAACTCTTCTTTTTTTCTTTCAATTCTCATCCGCTCAAAAATATCCTAAAAAGAAACTGAGCTGTTTTTTTTTCCTCTCTCTCACAGAATGGCACTACCAGCAGTTGCTCGGGGTATTTTTAAATTAAACAGAGCAGAGGAATTTTCTAATAGGAAGGGAGGATTTCAGTCATTATTAGTGCTCCTTAAAGCCCGAGCTCATTCCCCATCCCCAGCTGCTCCCTTTGGAGAGGGAAGGAACAAATCTGTCACACCAGGCGTGGGGTTGGTTGGAGGGTTGGGGTTTTTTGTTGAAAAGCTTCAGTCTTGAATTCGCAGTGCTCAGGTCTAGAGAATGCAATGCTTGAGGTCAATCACTCGCTGAGCAGTAATAGTGACTTTTGTAGTGGCTTTAAGGGTATTTCCTCAAAAAAAAAATAAAAGTGGTAATTGTTTTTTTTAAAAAAATCACAGAATCAGAGGATTCTGTGTCTGTGTGTCCCTGTGTCCCCATGTCCCTGTGTCCCCATGTCCCTGTGTCCCCATGTCCCTGTGTCCCTGTGTCCTTGCACCCATGTGTCCCCATGTCCCTGTGTCCCCGTGTCCCTGTGTCCCTGTGTCCCCATGTCCATGTGTCCCCATGTCCCTGTGTCCCCATGGCCCTGTGTCCCTGTGTCCCCATGTCCCTGTGTCCCTGTGTCCTTGCACCCATGTGTCCCCATGTCCCTGTGTCCCCATGTCCCTGTGACCCTGTGTCCTTGCACCCATGTGTCCCCATGTGTCCCTGTGTCCGTGTGTCCCTGTGTCCCCGTGTCCCCATGTCCCCGTGTCCATGTGTCCCCATGTCCCTGTGTCCTTGTGTCCTTGCACCCATGTGTCCCCCTGTCCCTGTGTCCCTGCATCCATGTGTCCCCGTGTCCATGTGTCCCCATGTCCCTGTGTCCCTGTGTCCCCGTGTCCCCGTGTCCCTGTGTCCCTGTGTCCCTGTGTCCCTGTGCCCCCATGTCCCTGTGTCTCTGTGTCCCTGTATCCCTGTGTCCCCATGTCCCCGTGTCCCTGTGTCCATGTGTTCCTGCACCCCCGTGTCCCCATGTCCCTGTGTCCCTGTGTCCCCATGTCCGTGTGTCCCTGTGTCCCCGTGTCCCCGTGTCCCCATGTCCCTGTGTCCCTGTGTCCCCATGTCCGTGTGTCCCTGTGTCCCCGTGTCCCCGTGTCCCCGTGTCCCTGTGTCCCTGTGTCCCCATGTCCGTGTGTCCCTGTGTCCCGGGGTGGGATTCGGAGCCATGGTGATGTTACTTAAGAGCAATAATCTGGGAAGGGAAATAATTAGGAAGCAAAAGTGCATTAAAGTCACTGTGAAGAGGATAAAGCCCATAAAACTGTAATTGCTCGGCTGATAAAGTGAAGTTCAAAACTTGCAATCGGCTTTGGCATAATTGTGTTAATGCAGGGAGGTAAAAACACCTAATTAAGGGGCCAAAGCTGTGTTTTACCTTGGGATAACGGGTGAAATGCAGAGGTGGTGACGATTTCCTGGGTGTGAGACACCAGTGCCCCATGAATCATCTCCCTGCACTCATGGATTTCACTCCTGGGGCAGGGGCTGGGATCCTGGGGCAGCTCTGGAGAGCCCTGGAGGGGCTGGGGCATGTCCAGGGAAGGGAATGGAGCTCGGAAGGGCTGGAGAATTCCTGAGGGAGCTGGGAAGGGGCTGGAGAATCCCTGAGGGAGCTGGGAAGGGGCTGGAGAATCCCTGAGGGAGCTGGGAAGGGGCTGGAGAATTCCTGGGGGAGCTGGGAAAGGGCTGGAGAATTCCTGATGGAGCTGGGAAGGGGCTGGAGAATCCCTGAGGGAGCTGGGAAGGGGCTGAGCCTGGAGCAAAGGAGGCTCGGGGGGCCCTTGTGGCTCTGCACAAGTCCCTGCCAGGAGGGGACAGCCGGGGGGGTCGGGCTCTGCTGGCAGGGACACAGGGACAGGAGGAGAGGGAACGGCCTCAGGGTGGGCCAGGGCAGGCTCAGGGTGGGCAGCAGCAGGAATTTCCCCATGGAAAGGGGGCTCAGGCCTTGGCAGTGCCCAGGGAGGGTTGGAGTGCCCATCCCTGGAGGTGTCCCAGCAATTCCTGGAGGTGGCACTCAGGGCTCTGGGGACAGCCTGGCCATGGGGCACAGCTGGGACTGGATGTTCCTGGTTGGCTTTTCCCACCTCAGGGATCCCAGGACTGTGATAACACGACCATCCCTGGATCAGCAGCAGTCCCAGTCCATACTGGGAGCAGCAGCACGTCTGGAGCTCCTCACACAAACACCCTGCTGAAATCCATGAAGGAGTTAATCTCCAGACAAGTTATTTGGAGTGGACTCATTGATCTGACTCCACTGAGAAGCTGCGGCGCTCAGAATTTCTTCCTGAGCTCCCCGAGGTTCCTGGAATGCTTATGAGATGAGTGGTGGTGCCAAGGACTGGTTCTCCAGGCTCTCAGGGACGGCTGGAGAATGCAGATGAGGGAAGCACCCCTGGAAGCAGCCGGGGCTGCAGCAGCTGCAGACCCTCTCCTCACACCCTCGACGCCTCTCTCGTGTCTGGCTGCTTTGGAGGGCCCAAAGGCGCCAGTGTGGGAACGCCGCGTTCCTGCCGTGTCTCCTTGGAGATCCACAGAGCCCTCCAGACACTCTGCTGCCTCTGGAGAGCTGGGAGGGGAGGAGGAGATGTGTCTCCTTCTCCTGTGCCTGCCGGGAGTGTCTCCCGGGGGAAGGAGAAGTGTCAGCGCTGAGGGCCCTTCTGGAGCAGCCCCAGGGCAGCAGATCCATGGAATGAGGGAGCCTGACACTGTGGAGCAATGAAAACACAGAGATCAGCTCTTGGCCAAAAGGCTGAAGGTGGAAAACTTTATTTTACCAATTTCTCCATCCTTTTATAGCATGTTTAACCATTGGTCATTCAGGACTGACTCTTCCCCTTTGGTAAACAACAGCTGGAGAGAGTGTTGTGAGAAAAAAACCTGAGAAGAGACGTGGCCCTCATAGAAATGTTTACAAACACAGGGAAGGTGTTGTGAGAAAGGAAAAACTGTTGAGAGTTTTCCCATGGGAGCTGCGAGCTGGATTCCCTCAGTCCCAGAAAATGCCGAGCCCAGAGGAGCACCAGGCTGGGCTGGGCTGGGAGGGACCCCAAATCCCACCCAGTGCCCCCCTGCCATGGCAGGGACACCTCCCACTGTCCCAGGCTGCTCCAGCCCCAGTGTCCATCCCCGGGCACTGCCAGGGATCCAGGGGCAGCCACCCCTTCCTTCCTCAAAGTTTCCCTCTAAAAGAACTGCAGAAAAATGCAGATTCTTGTACCCAGGTGTGTGCTGTCATTGCTGGAAATTGTTTCTCATAAAACACTTTGAGGACATTCAATGGTTCTGCTTGTAAGGGCAAACCTGAATTGAGAGGTGCCTCAGCCCCCAGGCCAGAGGAGTTTGGTGCACAGAGAAAGGCACAATTCCCTTTGGGAATGACAATTTCCTTCTGGGGGCCTGCAGGCATTGTGAGACGGGCACATGGAACCATGGAATGGGTTGGGAGGGACCCCAAATCCCAGCCAGAGCCAGCCCAGCATGGCAGGGACACCTCCCACTGTCCCAGGCTGCTCCAACCTGGCCTGGGGCACTGCCAGGGCTGCTCTGGGCACCCTGTGCCAGGGCCACTGGCACCAGCAGTGCCGTGTTTGAGGAAATTCCCACTCCCCGGGCACTCCCAGGTGTATTTTGTGAATTCCAGCTGGTTGGAATTCCATTGAGGGCGGGTTTAGCCACCGTCCCCCTTTTCCTGAGCTGCTGCACCCACCGATTGCTCAGCCCCCAGCTGAACACGGGAATTTTTGGAGGCTTTTAAACAGATGCCTGGATCCCAGAGGGCTGCGTGTGCTCTCGGGGGGGCTCTGGCACAAAGGGGGCAGAGGCAGATCTCTTTATGCCGGGTTCCTTTTATCTTTGTGCCTCCGGAAGGGTTAAATCCCTGCTCTGGAGGTGGATTCCGAGGAGCCGGTACAAAGCAAACCCTCCCCGCACTGACTGCGCTCTTTATTCTCCGATTCACAAAGAGAATGTTTCCAGCCTCTCTCGTCTCTCTCTCAAGTACACACAAAAGATGTTGGGTTTTTTGTGGTTTTTCTCTCTTTTTTTGTATTTCTCTCGGTGTGAATGTTTTCTGTTTCTCCTGGCAGCTACCTGAAGTGATCTTTGTGTGTGCAAACCCCGCCAAGCCTTACCCTGCATCGGGGCCGGTTTTAGAGAAGAAAAGGGAATTCTGAATTCTGCTTTCAACGGGATTAGAAGAAATTCAGGATCTGAGTGAATGAATTCAAATGTTACCCAAAGAGGCCCTGGCTGCCCCTGGATCCCTGGCAGTGTCCCAGGCCAGGTTGGACATTGGGGCTGGAGCAGCCTGGGACAGTGGGAGGTGTCCCTGCCATGCTGGGCTGGCTCTGGCTGGGATTTGGGGTCCCTCCCAACCCATTCCATGGTTCCATGTGCCCGTCTCACAATGCCTGCAGGCCCCCAGAAGGAAATTGTCATTCCCAAAGGGAATTGTGCCTTTCTCTGTGCACCAAACTCGTCTGGCCTGGGGGCTGAGGCACCTCTCAATTCAGGTTTGCCCTTACAAGCAGAACCATTGAATGTCCTCAAGGTGTTTTATGAGAAACAATTCCAAGCAATGACAGCACACACCTGGGTACAAGAATCTGCATTTTTCTGCAGTTCTTTTAGAGGGAAACTTTGAGGAAGGAAGGGGTGGCTGCCCCTGGATCCCTGGCAGTGCCCGGGGATGGACACTGGGGCTGGAGCAGCCTGGGACAGTGGGAGGTGTCCCTGCCATGGCACTGGGTGGGATTTGGGATCCCTTCCCACCCAAACCATTCCGGGATTCTGTATTTGCCTGTGCCCTCTGGTTCTGCTTCCAGCTGACTGCAGGGCAGTGAGCCCTGGTTTGTTTTTCCTGCCTAAATTACCGGGGTTTGAAGTTTTGGTATCAATAACTCCAGCTTTGGATAAAACCAGCTGGTGAATATTGTATAAATACCAGAAAACAAATTGATTGGGCGCAGTCGAAAGGAAAGGGATACCCTATGGAGGGAATTTTACTGGAGGAATGCTGCTCCCTCCTTTTCTCCTGCCAGGAGCTGGGAGAGCCTCCTGAGGAGGCTATGGGAACCCTGAAACCCCATGGGAGCCCCAAAATCCCATGGGAACCCTAAAAACTCCATGGGAACCCTGAAACCCCATGGGAGCCCCAAAATCCCATGGGAACCCTAAAAACTCCATGGGAACCCTGAAACCCCATGGGAGCCCCAAAATCCCACGGGAACCCTGAAAACTCCATGGGAACCCTGAAACCCCATGGGAGCCCCAAAATCCCACGGGAACCCTGAAAACTCCATGGGAACCCTGAAACCCCATGGGAGCCCCAAAATCCCACGGGAACCCTGAAAACTCCATGGGAACCCTGAAACCCCATGGGAGCCCCAAAATCCTATGGGAGCCCTGAAAACCCATGGGAACCCTGAAACCCCATGGCAGCCCCAGAATCCCAGGGGAAGCTGCTGAGGTCTGGGATTTGGCTTTAATCCCAAAAGCAAAACGAGGGGATTTATCCCAGATTCTGAGGAGCTGGGAAGATGGGGAGCCGTGGGGACAGGGAATTGCTGGAGCTCAGGGATCCATTCCCTGGGAATTCTCGGAGCTCAGACAGGGATCCATTCCCTGGGAATTCCTGGAGCTCAGACAGGGATCCATTCCCTGGGAATTCCTGGAGCTCAGACAGGGATCCATTCCCTGGGAATTCTCAGAGATCGGACAGGCAGGGATCCATTCCCTGGAAATTCCCAGAGCTCAGACAGGGATCCATTCCCTGGGAATTCCCGGAGCTCAGACAGGCAGGGATCTGTTCCCTGGGAATTCCCGGAGCTCAGACAGGCAGGGATCCATTCCCTGGGAATTCCTGGAGCTCAGACAGACAGGGATCTGTTCCCTGGGAGTTGCTGGAGCCTGGACAGGGATCCATCCTCAGGGATCCATCCCCTGGGCACTGCCGGCACTCTGGGCAGTGTTGGCCCCTTCAGAGGCCCAAGGAGCCCCAGGGGCGTTCCCCGGGATTCCTTTGGAGTTCCGAGCAGGATCCTGGCTGTCGGTCCCCCCTCCCAATAAATGGATCCCTGTGGATGGCTGCTGCCCCCAGCACCCCTCCCGTCAGTCACTGAGCGCTCAGAGCTCGGTCAGTACCGGTGTGGTCTCACCCGACAGCCCCGGAGTGAGGAGCGGTGGGTAAGGATGTCCTCGGGGACAGAAATCCATAATGCAGATGTTAACAACAGGGATGTCTCTTCCGAGCGCTCGGGCTCGTTTTTCAGACTTAAAAATGAACATGATGGGGCTGAACCTTTTATTCCAGCGCTGATTTGGCATTTTGGCTGCCTCAAGTGCTCTCTGCAGCTTTCCAGGGCCGAGGTGTGCAGCACAGGCGGCACGGGTCAACTCTCAGGTGCCCTTTGCCCCTTGCATCCAAACCCAGCTCCTGCAGCACCGCTGCCTTTCACAGGGAACAGCGCTTTTCCTTTTCCTTTTCCTTTTCCTTTTCCTTTTCCTTTTCCTTTTCATTTTCCTTTTCCTTTTCCTTTTCCTTTTCCTTTTCCTTTTCCTTTTCCTTTTCCTTTTCCTTTTTCCTTTTTTCCTTTTCCTTTTTTCCTTTTTCCTTTTCCTTTTCCTTTCCTTTCCTTTTCCTTTTCCTTTTCCTTTTCCTTTTCCTTTTCCTTTTCCTTTTCCTTTTCCTTTTCCTTTTCCTTTTCCTTTTCCTTTTCCTTTTCCTTTTCCTTTTCCTTTCCTTTTCCTTTTCCTTTTCCTTTTTCTTTTCCTTTTCCTTTTTTCCTTTTTTCCTTTTCCTTTTTTCCTTTTCCTTTTCCTTTTCCTTTTCCTTTTCCTTTTCCTTTTCCTTTTCCTTTTCCTTTTTTCCTTTTTTCCTTTTCCTTTTTTCCTTTTCCTTTTCCTTTTCCTTTTCCTTTTCCTTTTCCTTTTCCTTTTCCTCTCGGTTGTTTTTTGCCATTAATTTGTCTCTGTGTCTCTGTTCCTGCTCAGCCCCAATCACCAGGATGAGGTTTGGAGTTTTACAAACAGCCACACACGGAAACATTCAGCAGCGATGCTCTGCTCGCCTGCTTTCTGTCGCTGTGTGCCTCACTCCCCTCTCCCTTTCCCGCTGTCTCAGGGTAATTATAAGCAATGAATTCCCCTGATCCGGTGCTTAGCCACAGATCATCATCACCGTTTGATTCCCAAACTTCTCGGGCGTTACCTTTGCTCAGGTTATTTGCTGCCAGGGGAATCCAACTCCTCTGCAGCGGTTTTGAGCCGCGGAGCTGAAACGTTTGTGTGCTCTGTGAATTCAGGCTTGGCCCATCTCGGCGTTATTCATTCCTTTAATTTCTTGCTGGAGCTGCTGGAAGCTGTGATGCCGTCAGCAGGGGCTTGCTCAGCTCCTTCAGTGCACAGCAGGGAGGGGAGGCAGGAGAAACAAACCCAGAGGTTGTGAGGGATAAACGCAGGGGTTGTGGGGATAAACTCATGGGTTGTGAGGGGTAAACCTACGGGTTATAGGGAATAAACCCGGGGTTGTGAGGGGTAAACCCAGGGGTTGTGGGGATAAACCCACAGGTTGTGAGAGGTAAATCCAGAGGTTGTGAGGGATAAACCCAGGGGTTATAGGGAATAAACCCAGAGGTTGTGAGGGATAAACCCAGGGGTTATAGGGAATAAACCCAGAGGTTGTGAGGGATAAACCCAGGGGTTATAGGGAATAAACCCAGGGGTTATAGGGAATAAACCCAGGGGTTATAGGGAATAAACCCAGGCGTTGTGAGGGATAAACTCAGGGGTTGTGACAGGTAAACCCAGGGGTTATAGGGAATAAACCCAGGGGTTATAGGGAATAAACCCAGGGTTGTGAGGGGTAAACCCACGGGTTGTGAGGGGTAAACTCAGGGGTTGTGAAGGACAAACCCAGGGGTTATAGGGGATAAACCTACAGGTTGTATGGGATAAACCCATGGGTTATAGGGAATAAACCCAGGGGTTGTGAGGGGTAAACGCAGGGGTTGTGAGGGGTAAACCTGTGGGTTGTGAGGGATAAACTCATGGGTTGTAAGGGATAAACCCAGGGGTTATACGGGATAAACCCACGGGTTGTGATGGGCAAATCCACGGATTGGAAGGGACAACCCCACAGGTTATAAGGGAACATTGATGGCCGTGGGGGGCCCTGGGGCTGGGCAGGACAGGGGAGCTGCTCTCACCTCCCACTGTCCCAGGCTGCTCCAGCCCCAATGTCCAACCTGGCCTGGGGCACTGCCAGGGATCCAGGGGCAGCCACAACTGCTCTGGGAATTCCACCCTGTCCCCCTGCTCACAGGGATGAATTTCCTTCCCGATATCCCACCTAACCCTTTCCTCTGGCATTTTAAATCCCTTTTATCCCAGCCGGGATACCTGACCTCGCTGCCGCTCTGGTGCAGCGGCACTTGCCCGGCCTGGGGACGGGGACACTGGGGGGGCTGGGGAAGCTTTGGGGGCTGAGGTTCCTGGGGGTGGAGAGGAGGCTGGGAACCCCTCTGGGGGATTTCAGTGCTGAGGGGGGCTCAGGGAACTTGGGGGTGTCGGGGGTGCCGGCTCAGCCCAGCGATCTCCGCCATCCCCCGGGGCAGGGGCTGCCCCCCGCACCCGCACCCGCCGGGGATGACGCCGACAATCCCCCCCTGCTCCCGCACCGGCGGTCCCTCCCTCTGTCTGTCTGTCTGTCCGTCCGTCCCTCCCGCATCCCTCCCCCTCCCCGGGGCGGCCCCGCCGCGCCCCCGCCCCGCTCCCCCCGCGCCAGGCGGAGCCTGCCCGCGGTGCCGCGGGCTCGGAGTTGCGCCGGGCGGCGGAGGCGAGCGGAGCTCGGCGCTCCCGGCCCCGGGCCCGGCCCGGGCCATGCAGGATGCTCCCGGCCGCCGCCCCGCGCCCTCCGCCGCTGCTGTGGCCGCCGCCCGCCGAGCCCCCCGCTCCCCCCTGGGCCTGGGTGCTGCCCGCGGCCGCGGGGCTGCTCCGGGTGGGCGCTGCCGCCGCCGGGGCTCCCCATCCTCATCCTCCTCCTCCTCCGCCGGCGCTGCTGCTGCCGCCCCCCGCGCTGGTGCGGCCCGGGCCGGGCTGGCGCGGCCCCGCCGAGCCGCCGCTGCTGCCGGTGCTGCCCGCCGAGCCGCTCCTGCACGGCCAGGTAAGGGCGGAGCCGCCGTGCGCCGACACAACTTTCCCGGAGCCGCTGCCCGGCGCAGAGACCCCCGGCCGCGGCGGGGACAGACCCCGAGGGGCGGCGGGGGCTCCCCGGGCTCTGCACCCTGCCTTTCCGAGCTCGGCATCCTCCGCTTCCCGAGCTCCGCATCTCCTCTTCCCGAGCTCCGCATCTCCTCTTCCCGAGCTCCGCATCCCTCCTTCCCCGGGCGCTGCATCCCTCTTTTCCCGGGTTCTACATCTCCCTTCCCCGG
The DNA here is from genome assembly GCA_021534815.1 of Acrocephalus arundinaceus. Classification (NCBI taxonomy): domain Eukaryota; kingdom Metazoa; phylum Chordata; class Aves; order Passeriformes; family Sylviidae; genus Acrocephalus; species Acrocephalus arundinaceus. Next base: position 1,057,113 of record JAJEOU010000510.1, read on the forward strand.
GCTCTGCACCGCCCTCCCTTCCCGAGCTCTGCATCTCCTCTTCCCCAGGTTCTCCATCTCCCTTCCCAAGCTGTGCATCCCCTCTTCCCGAGCTCCGCATCCCTCCTTCCCCGAGCTCCGCATCTCCTCTTCCCCAGGTTCTCCATCTCCCTTCCCTGAGCTCCGCATCCCCCCTTTCCCTGGGTTTTACATCCCTCTCCCCCGGGGCGCTGCATCCTCCCTTCCCCAAGCTCTGCACCCCCTTTTCCCAAGCTCTGCACCCCACATTCCCCAAGCTCTGCAACCACGTTCCCAAGCTTTGCACTCCCCTTTCCCAGCTCTGCACCCCGCTTTTCCCCAGCTCTGCACCCCACATTTCCCAAGCTCTGCACCCCGCTTTTCCCAAGCTCTGCACCCCGCTTTTCCCAAGCTCTGCACCTCCCTTTCCCAGCTCTGCACCCCACATTTCCCAAGCTCTGCACTCCCCTTTTCCCCAGCTCTGCACCCCACGTTCCCAAGCTTTGCATCCCCCCTTCCCCAAGCTTTGCACTCCCCTTTCCCAGCTCTACATCCCCCCGTTCCCCGGGATCGCACCCCCCGTTCCCAAGCTCCGCATCCCCTCCCGTCCCTCAGCTCTGCCTCCCTCCTTCCCCGGGCTCCGCGCCCCCATTCCCAAGCACTTCATCCCCCCGTTCCCAAGCTCTGCTTCCCCCGTTCCCGATGCTCCGCGGGCTCGGTCCCGGCCCCGCGTGTGTTGGAGCGCGGCACTTCCAGCAGCTCTGGGAAGGTGCGGCGGGGATTTCTGCGGGAGCAGAGGGGCTGGGGGTCCCTCCGGCAGGGCTGGGGCTCCCCCCCGGCCGAGCTGCGCTTCCCGCGGATGCCGGCGGAACGGGAGCGATGCTCCGGGGCAGCATCGCCGCCGAGCGTTCTGTGAATATTTACAAAGAGCAAAGTTTCGAGCCGTGTCACTGGAACCGGCGCGTCGCGCCAGCGCTCTCCCCGGTGAATATTTCAATTATTAATCACCGCCGCGGGGCTGCCGGCAGCGGCCGAGCCTTCAGCCGCGCGTTCGCCCCTCGCAGCCGAGGGTCGGAGCCGTGCGCGCAGTTTTGCCTCGGTTTTGTGTTTTTGGGCAGACAGGAGTAAAAATCACCGCGAGCCGCCAGCGCCGTGCCGCCCGCTCGGTGCCGTGCGAGGCTTCCCAGCCCTGCCGAGCTCTGGCGTCTCTTGCGGCTCGGCAGAAAACAGCGGGCGCTGCCGGGATGGAACGGGAACATCGATTATTCCCCAGCGGGAGAGCGCCCGGCCACCCTGCAGAGGTGGGAACCCCACTGCCGGGCGGATTTGAGGACAAAAAGACATTTCTGCCGATCCCTTCGGTTCTGCGGGCGCCTTTGACGGCGCCTGATGGTGCTGCGAGGGTCGGTGCGAGCAGAGAACGGCGCCGCAGCCATCGCCGGTGCTCTGGGGGTTCCCGAACCGCCCTGGTCGGGCTGCAGGGACATTCCTGACCTTTTCACCTCATTAGGAAATCATGGTTTAACTCAGTGCAAAATCCTTTTGTTAACTCCTCCTCTTGTGTTTGATTTTTTAATTTTTTATTTTTTATTTTTTCCTTCCGAAGTGGATATTTGGAGCTCATTCCCCGGTCGTGGGATTTCCCCCTTCATCCAGCGTGGAGTTCGTGCCGGTGCTGCCGCCCGTGTACACGGCCACGGTGCCGCCTCACGCCGGGAAGGGCTGGATTGACAAGAGGCTGCCCAGCTGCAAGGTAAGCGCGGTCCTGGCGTGCCGAGGGGTTCTGGGCACATCGAGCACCGCGGGTGGAGGAAATTGTGGGTACAGGGGTGCCAGGGTCGGTGTTTGTCAGGAGGAACGCGGGAAGGGACAGGTGATGGAGCAGCACTCACAGCTTCGCTGTTCCCGAGCTTTAATAGCACTAAAATGTCTTTAATAACTCTAAAATGTCTTTAATATTTATTGCTTTGGGTAGAACGTCTTCATTTCCTACGAGATGTCATTACGGGGTTTCCCATCTTCCCTCTCTCCCTGCTTTTCCCACCGTTTGTCCCCAAGGGCTGTCACAGCGCAGCGCTGCCAGAGCGGTGTCACCGCGGGCTCTGTCACATCCCCGGGGCCAGGCTGGCCCTGGGGGACCCGTGTGCCACCCCGGCTCTGCTCCCACATCTGCCCCTCTGCCGGCTGGGTGCTGAACACCTGGGGCTGTGCTGCTGTCCCCCAGCTGCTTCTGTCCCTGTGTCCCTCAGACGGTTCTGTCCCTGTGTCCTTCAGATGGTTTTGTGTCACTGTCCCACTCTGTCCCTCAGCTGCATCTGTACCTGTGTCCCTCAGCTGCTTCTGTCCCTGTGTCCTTCAGATGGTTCTGTGCCTCTGTCCACTCCTGTCCCTCAGATGGTTTTGTGCCTCTGTCCCACCTGTCCCTAAGCTGGTCTTGTAACTCTGTCCCTCACCTGGTTTTGTCCCCCTTGTCCCTCAGCAGCTTTTGTGCCCCTGCCCCTCAGCTGTTTTTTTTCCTCTGTCCCCTGCTGTTCCTCAGCTGCTTTTGTACCTCTGTTCCACCCTGTCCCTCAGCTGATTTTGTGCCACTGTTCCCTCGTGTACCTCAGCTGCTTTTGTACCCTTGTCCCTCAGCTGGTTTTGAGCTGCTGTCCCCCACTGTCCCTCAGCTGTTTTTGTGCCTTTGTCCCCCCTGTCCCTCATCTGGTTTTGTACCTCTGTCCCACTCTGTCCCTCATCTGGTTTTGTCCCACCTGTCCCTCAGCTGGTTTTGTGCCACTGTCCCACTCTGTCCCTCAGCTGCTTTTGTGCTGCTGTCCCTCCTGTACCTCACCTGGTTTTGTACCTCTGTCCCACTCTGTCCCTCAGCTGGTTTTGTCCCTCCTGTCCCTCAGCTGGTTTTGTGCCACTGTCCCACTCTGTCCCTCAGCTGCTTTTGTGCTGCTGTCCCCCATGTACCTCACCTGGTTTTGTACCTCTGTCCCTCAGCTGATTTTGTCCCTCCTGTCCCTCAGCTGCTTTTGACCCCTCCTGTCCGTCAGCTGGTTTTGTGCCACTGTCCCTTCCTGTCCCTCAACTGCTTTTGACCTACTGTCCCCCCTGCCCCTCAGCTGGTTTTGTCCCCACTGTCCCTCAGCTGTTTTCGTGCCCCTGTCCCCGCTGTCCCTCACCCCCTGTCCCAGTTTTGGGCGGTGTCCCTGGTGTCCCCGGGGTCCCTGGGGTGGCTGTGGCAGGACAAGGCTGCCCCAGGGGTTCCTTGCCCCCTGTGCTGCTGCAGCAGCTGAGTGGTCACGTCACAGCCAATGGATTTCCCAGTGGTCACTTCACCCTCAGCACTGAGGGAACACAAACTGCTGCTCTGGGAGGTTTGTCCCCACTGAGGCTGTGCCTATTGAAATACCGAGTTAGAAACCCACTCATAGCTCTGAATTTTAGATCTCACACTGTAACACTTCTCTTTCTCTCCTTCTGTTGGCCAGATCTACGTGAACAATGCCTTTGCCCTGGACTCGGCCTGGCTGCAGCCCGAGGAGTCCAGGCTGTTCCAGGGCTCTGAGAAGCCGCTGCTGCTGAGCAATCAGGTAGCCCTGGCTGTAGCCAGGCCAGCTGCTGCCTCCAGGCCCCTGCCCACGCTCGTGCTGGCCCCGCAGCTGCTCCCAGGTAAATGATACCGCAGTAATGAAGTGCTTGCCTGTCTGTGCTTTTCCCTCCGTGCATCCCCCAGAGAGGCAGAGCTGCTCTCTGAAGGGAAGCTTTGCTTCCATTCAGCTGCAGATCCCTTGCCTGAGCAGAACCTGCATGGCCAGGCGCAGTTCAGCCTCTGAGTGGCTCTGAGAGCAGGAAAAGCCCTGTGGGATTCCAGCAGATTGTGCCAGACTGCTCTGTGGCTGCTCTGTAGCTGCTCGGTGACCTCTGTGAGGAAGGGACCAAGCACTCCCCACCCACTGAGTTTGTTTTTCAAACGAGGAGTCACTCACAGCCTAAATGATTCCGTGGTTGTGTGGCACAGCCCGTGCAGGATTCTGCTGGCTGCTCACTTGCAGGGTTTGGGGGGGTCTGTGCAGACAGGCAGCAGCAGAGAGGAGCACTGGATCCATCATCTCATTAAGGCTCAGTCGTTTGTGAAATAAATTCCATTAATCTGCATAAGCGAACAGAAGGACTAACAGTTATAAATATTAACTGTGTAAATACTCTGTGACGCTTTAGGCAGCTAAGATTTACACCTGGAAAAGAACATTTATCCTCGGACAAGAGCAGACCATGATTCCAGCAGGGCCGAACCTCTGTTTTGTTGCTGCAGGAGCCAATTAAAACAGCAGTTCCATACAGGAGGCTGAGGAGGAAAGTGCCACTGATGTTTTAAGCCCTAAATCCACTCCTGAGCTGGGAATTGGAGTTACTGCCTTGCTGCCAGAGCAAAGGGGCTGAGAGCAGAGCTTCCCTTGCCATGGGCTCTCCAAAAGCAGTTTGTATTTCAGGGCTGTGCAGCACCAGGACGTTGTGTTTGCCACCAGGACGTTGTGTTTGCCACCAGTGCTGCGGCTCAGGCTGTGCTGCAGGAGCTCCTGGGCTCATTTGCCAGCCTGATTAATTAGCAGGGAATGTCCTGGCACAGGCTGGCCTCTTCAGGCTGGGTCTGGGTTTTGGTGTTTTGGCAGAGCTGAGGCTCAGCTGTCCTCTCCTCCCGCCAGCACTGCCCAGGGCTCAGCGGGGAAACCCTGGCATTAATTAATTCATTAATTTCTCTTTATTAGAAGATTTATTGGTATTTATTACACATAAAGCAGCTGCATGCTCGGGCAGCCATGGGTGGGTGTGCTGAGGCAGGGCAGGCACAGCCCCTCCTGTTCCTGCACATTTAAAAGGCTTCAGTATTTTAAAATATTTCATTGTTTCAAACGTGCACAGGCATATTTCATCACAGGCAAAATGGCAGACATGAGGCAGGAGCGTTCCTGGGAGCAGCCCAGGGGCAGTGCCAGGCAGAACAGGGACACTGCCAGCCCGGTGCCACCTCTGGGGGCTGCAGGGAGCCCCGGCAGGGGAAGGGTTCCCCCCCTGGGCAGTGCCCGTGCCACTGCTCGCTCAGGAGCCCTGCAGGGGGAACCAGCCCTGCCTGCAGCAGCTCCAGGGCCGGCTGCCAGTGAGATCCCTGGGGCTGGGAGAAGGGAGGGAGGAGCTGAACCCCCCCAACCCACTCTGTAAATTATGGGATCACTGAATCCTGGGATGGGTTGGGTGGGAGGGACCCCAAATCCCACCCAGTGCCATGGCAGGGACACCTCCCACTGTCCCAGGCTGCTCCAGCCCCAATGTCCAACCCCGGGCACTGCCAGGGATCCAGGGGCAGCCACCCCTTCCTTCCTCAAAGTTTCCCTCTAAAAGAACTGCAGAAAAATGCAGATTCTTGTACCCAGGTGTGTGTTGTCATTGCTTGGAATTGTTTCTCATAAAACACTTTGAGGACATTCAATGGTTCTGCTTGTAAGGGCAAACCTGAATTGAGAGGTGCCTCAGCCCCCAGGGCAGAGGAGTTTGGTGCACAGAGAAAGGCACAATTCCCTTTGGGAATGACAATTTCCTTCTGGGGGCCTGCAGGCATTGTGAGACGGGCACATGGAACCATGGAATGGGTTGGGAGGGACCCCAAATCCCAGCCAGAGCCAGCCCAGCATGGCAGGGACACCTCCCACTGTCCCAGGCTGCTCCAGCCCCAATTTCCAACCTGGCCTTGGGCACTGCCAGGGATCCAGGGGCAGCCACAGCTGCTCTGGGAATTCCACCCTGTGCCAGGGCCAGTCAAGGATTCCTCCCCATCCTTGAGGTGTGGCTGTGGTTGGAGCCCATCCATCCCAGCCCAGGCTGTGTGGGGACCCCAGAGCTGGTGAGGGACATTCCTGCAGCCAGAGCCAGATCTGCCTTTCCAGGTGTTCTGGCAGCGCTGGAAATATTTCCTATGCAATATCTGCACTTAATGTGAAGAGTAATAAAAACCCTGGGAGCAAATTGCTCAGCTAGGTGGGATAACGGGGAAGTTAATCGGGTTTCTGCACGGGATTCATTCCGGGGACGGTGGCTCTGCCTTCCCCAGCTCTCAGGGATGATAGAATTGTTTTCTCAATGGAGCTGCAGCCTGCCTCAGATGGAGGGGGAGCACGGGGGTTTGGCCGAGGCTGATGTGCATAATTGAGCAGTTGCAGCTCCTCCGAGGTGCGATTTGCTGTGAGGAGCAGCAGTCATTGTTCTCCCACAAACCGTGAATTTATCAGCTCTGTGTGGTGTGTTTCTGAGGGGAAGGGTGGCTGTGCCCTGGCACTGACACCTGCCTGCCTGGGGAGGAGGAACTTCCATGTTTGTGCAAAGGAAGGATCAGGATTTCCGTGCTCCTGGCGCTGTGGGTGAGCTCAGGGCTGGCCAGGTGCCCTGCGCCACCTCAGCAAACCATCAGAACACACTTAGAGAAGCTCTTTTTCTCCGAAGTTCCTTTCAGGATAAAGATGTTAACTGGGAGAGGTCACAGGACCCTCAGTTCATAGGAACTGAATGGAACTGCCAACCAAGTTCAGATATTTCCTTCTGGAATCCTAAAAAATCCTTGAGCATTAACAAACAGCAGTGGATCTGTCACGATAGGACACGAAATGACAACACAGAGACCAGAGCCTTTCAGCAAGGGGCAGGAGAAGCCCAAAGAAGGGCGGTTTATTTTGAAACTTCAGCATTTATAGTTTTACAAAAATGAGTGCAGATTGGAGAGTGGAATCCCCACCTCTCAACCTCGTTGGTCAAACAGACTGTCCAGCAAGACTCTCCTACTACAAAATATGTAAACAATGGTAGTAGTTGTGAAAACAAAGGATTGTTTATGTGAAAGAGGCGTGAGAAAGTGAGAACTCTGACCCAAATATGAGAACCATCAGAAGGCTGGAAAAACCAGGGTGGCAGTGGATCTGCTCATACAGAAAGCGTAAGGACAAATCAAGGAGCTTAATTAGAGAAATGAACAGTGTAGCTGGAGAACAACCATGGGATCTTCCCATTTCAGATAAAAATGAGGCAGGATTGGGTTTCCATGCAGCTGGGAGTGTCCTGCACACTGCAGTGAGCTGGGACGGGGTGAGGGAGCCCTGCAGGCCCCATGGTGGCCCCGTTGGGTGGCAGCTGGAGCCCTGTGGTGCAGGACATTGACTGGTGTCCTTTGGAGCTGTGCTGGGGCACTTGGGCACTCCTGGCCCTCAGGACCATCACCCCCAGCACTCCCTGGCCAAGGGAGTGTTCTGTCTGTGTTTGGGAAGGTGTTCATGGAACTGTGGGATGGCTGGGGTTGGGATGGGCCCACAGCTCACCCTGTTCCATGTGGTTCCTGCCTGGAGATGAGGATGTGGTGTGGGACACCCAAGGAGATGAACGTTTCCATCCTTCCTTTAATCCATTCATGTCTTTTCCTTCTCCTAACGCCAGTGCCCTTTTACAGAGCCAAGGCAGTGCCAGCACTGAACACACCCAAACACAGCTCCGGTTTGCTGGGTAATTCCAGTTTAGGGATATGAATTAAATAGGGCTGCTCCCTGTGAGTTTGGGTTCTGTTTTCTCATGGAACTCACCACCCGGGCCCTCTGACCTCCTGCATTTCCTAAGCTCTGTGTTTGAAGCACATCTCCATTTGCAAGCACTCAGGTTTTGGCTTCCCAAATTGGATTATTTTGTATTTAAGGCCTGTGCTGGGGCTCCCTGTGCGGGGACAGAGAATGGCGCAGCAGGACCCCATTCACGTCCCTGAAAAGCCATCAAGCCTCTCTTTGTTTGTGGAGCATTCAAGCACTGCCAAGAGTGCTTTATGAAGTCTGGAAACGCTTGGCTTTAACCACAGCAACACAAAGTTTTTGTTTTGCTCATTGAGTCTGCGTTTCTTTGGTGCTTTCCCTGTTATCTTCCCAAACCAAGAGAAGCTTTGAGTGAAGTTTGTTTTGAAATTACAGAACTAAACCCACGAGCAATGTCTGTATGGGCAGGCTGGTGGTTCTGACCTTTCCAAAACATGGTCCTACCTGACCCCGGGAGCTCGTGGTGAATAAACGCAGCTCTGCCGGTGCTTGCAGGGCAGGGCAGGGTGTGTGTGAGCAGCCAGGCATCTCTATTTATTGCAGAGGAGCTGGAAAGTGAGTGAGGATATCCCTGTGTTTTCCTTTGCAGTGTATTGGGGTTTTAGAGTTTTTTAGGAACTCTAAACACAGAATTTAGAGTTCCTGGCAACCACGGGGGTTACAATGGGAGTGCCGGCAGCTGTTTGCTCCCTGGGGAAGCAGGGATACCGGGAAAGCAGGGACATCCCCGAGTTTGTTTTCCTTTCCAGGGGCTTTTGGTGTTTGCTTCCTTTTGCTGGGCTATTGCTGTGTTTGTTTCCTTTTTGTAGGATATCCCTGTGTTTATTTCCTTTTGCAGGGCCCTTGGTGTGTTTGTTTCCCTTTCCAGGGCTATTGGTGTGTTTGTTTTCCTTTTGCTGGGCTATTGGTGTGTTTGTTTTCCTTTTGTAGGGCTATTGGTGTGTTTGTTTTTCCTTTCCAGGGCTATTGGTGTGTTTGTTTCCTTTTGCAGATAGGTTTGTTTGTTTTCCCTTTGTAGGATACCCCAGTGTTTCCCTTTGTGGCATATCCCTGTGTTTCCCTTTGTAGGATACCCCAGTGTTTCCCTTTGTGGGACATCCCTGTGTTTCCCTTTGTAGGATATCCCAGTGTTTCCCTTTGTGGGACATCCCTGTGTTTCCCTTTGTAGGATATCCCAGTGTTTCCCTTTGTGGGATATCCCTGTGTTTTCCTTTGCAGTATATTGGGGTTTTAGAGTTTTTTAGGAACTCTGCACACAGAATTTAGGCTCAGGTTGAGAAAGGAGCCCTCTATTCCCCACGAGCTTTGCACAAATCCTGATTTCTCCCTGTAACCTGCAGGCACCCTCGTGTCCCACACGTCACCACATCACCTCCCTGCTGCAGAATCCTTCCCCCGACACCTGTCCCTGCCCTTTGGGGTCTCCGGTGTTTTTGGGACGTGTTCCCCACTCGGATTTGTGCCAGGCTCAGCCCAGGCTCACAGAGCCCGGGTCAGTGCCAGGAGGAGCGGCCACCTCCCCTCAGGGCACTGCCAAGGGCTTGTAAAGCACAAAAGCTCTGGGTAACCATCGAGCAGCAGCTGTTGGGCACACCTGGGAACATCTGGCTGCATTCAGGGGGGCTTGGGGGTGACAATGGCAAAGGAAAGGGACAGCAAATCCTGCTTGAAGCCCTGGAGCTTAAAAACACAGAGAATCCCACTTAAAAATAGTGAAAATTCTGCCTAAAGACATCAGAGCTTAAAGATGAAGAGAATCCGACTTTAAAATACTGAAAATTCTACTTAAAGACATCAGAGCTTGAAGATGCAGAGAATCCTTCTTAAAAACCCAGAAAATTCTGCTCAAAGCCATCAGCCGGGCTGGGGGGGCTGTGAGGGGCTGGGCTGGCTGTGAGCACAGAGTTCCTGCAGGAGCCTTGGGGAGCTCCTGTCACAGCAGGGCTGCTGCCAGGGATGGTGGTGATGGTGATGATGATGATGATCATGTATTTTTTGGGACAGGAACTCTGGAAGTGCCCAGGGAGGGTTGGAGTGCCCATCCCTGGAGGTGTCCCAGCAATTCCTGGAGGTGGCACTCAGGGCTCTGGGGACAGCCTGGCCATGGGGCACAGCTGGCACTCCAGGACCTCGGAGCTCTTTTCCAGCCTCACTTCTGGCATCCTGAACACCAGAATCCCAAAGGCTTTTCCCAAAAGGGAACATCCATCCAATCCAGCCCCAGCAGCAGAGGTGTCCCTGCCCCAGCCCCTTCTGGCAGGGAACATTTCGTGTTCCCCACAGCTCCAAACCCCTCACAGCAGCAACAGGAAAGGAGCCCTGGAAGTCCTGAAAATCCCATTTCTGCACACTGGGGGAGAAATTCTTCCAGGAAAGGGGCTCAGGGCTTGGCAGTGCCCAGGGAGGGTTGGAGTGCCCATCCCTGGAGGTGTCCCAGCAATTCCTGGAGGTGGCACTCAGGGCTCTGGGGATGGGGCACAGCTGGGACTGGATGATCCTGGAGTTGTTTTCCAGCCTCGGTGACTCAGGGATTAATTCAGGAAAGGTTTCACCTCCCTGCCAGGCTGTACCATGACCTGGCCCAAGCAGATCTGGGGAAAACACCATTGCTGGAGAAAACCCTGCATTTCCCCCTCATTGGGATATCAGTGATGGGATTTCCCTCCTCTTTTCCTGGTGTTTGACTTCTGACATCCCCCCTGTAAATGCGGGGTGATTGATGGTAACTCTAACACTCTTTCAAGGATTTGAAAAACACTTGCACCCAGATCTGGTTTGTTTGTGAGGAGAACAGCTCAGCTGGAAGCCCCCGGCTCTCAGGGAGTCCCGGGCCAGCTTTGTGGCTGTGTTGTGTTTGGGGGATGAACTGTGGGTGCTGCTGGGCTGGGGCAGAGCAGGACCCCGCTCACCCCTCCCTCCATCCCCGAAACCACAGGGATGGCCCTTCCTCCTGGAATTATTCAGCAGGAGAGAGAACTCCATCAAAGCAGGGGAAACCACCCCAACCTCTCTTTCAGCTGAGTGATGAAACTTTGATGAGGGCACTGATGAAAGTTTAATGAGGAAGCCCAGCTCCAGGAGCGCTGCCCAGGCAGCCCAGGCTCGCTTTGTTTTCCTGTTTTCCTGCCCTCTTTGGGGAAATCACATCCTCCTCTCCAGAAGAAAAGAAACAAATGAGAAGTAAACAAGGTTTCTGCTGGTGTGCCCTGCAGGAAGGAGCAGCAAAGCTGTGTTTGCAGACAGCTCTGCTTTCCTCTGCAGCTGCAGGAGAGGTTTGGTGGGTTTTTCCCAGAGCAGACAGCTGGAATTGGGAATGAGCACAGCTCTGGCAGGGCAGGAGTTTGACCTCACTGAAGGATTGTTCCACTGCCCAGGTGAATGAACAATGAGCTTGGATGGCTTTGGACACTGATGCTTTTTTGTTTTGTTTTATAATTCCCATTGTCGGTCTGGCAGAAAAATCTGTTTTCATTTATCCATTGCTGAACGATCAAAACCTGAATATTTGTGGGGTTTTTTTTTTTTTTGGCCTGTTGCTTTGTGGATCTGCAGGTGTTCCTTGGCACGGAGGAATAACAACTGTGGAGATAATGGACTTTTCTCAGTGACACTGAAAACGTTGAACTTCTGTTTTGCTAATGATTGTTTTATTGAGAAATAATTGTTTATCAAGGGCTGGGACAAAGCTGGGAACCATTCCCTGACCCTGTGATCCATTCCAAGGGCCCTGCTGTGATTTCCTACCTGGAGCTGTTTTAGGGCGCTGCATCCCCCAGCCAAACCCCCATTCCCTGATTTCCTGGCTGGGATACACCCCAAAAGAGAAACCTCAGGGTGAGAAGGGCCTGCACTGGGATCAGAGAGGGATTTGGGGAGCTGCAGCTGTCTCCCCGTGCCTGCAGGAGCTGAGAGCTTTGCTGGATGCCACAATAAGCTGATGATTGCTTAATTTTTGAATCCCGAGCTCAGCGTGGAGGGAGGAACAGCTGCTGTTTGTCAGCTTTGCTTTGCTCCTCAAGAGTTTTATGACTCCTGCTCTTGTTTATTTAACATAATTAGCCCAGATTGAGCTCTGAAGGTCTTCCCTGCCCAGCCAGGCTGGGGAGGGAATGGTGCAGGGTGTCTGAGCTTTGCCTTGGGACATTCCTGGGTCCCATGGGCAGGGGCTGCGCAGGGAGAGTTGGATCCCCACCCCTGGAGGTGTCCCAGGAATTCCTGGAGGTGGCACTGAGGGCTCTGGGCTGGGGATGGGGCACAGATCCCCACTTTTCCAGCCTCAGGGGTTCCATGAAATGTCCTGCTGAGTTTTTGGGATGCAGATCTTGTCAAACCCAGGGATTTGTGTGCAGGGCGCAGGAGAGCAGCCAGGCAGGTGAGGGAGCAGTGGGTGCTCAATATAGCAAAGAATAAATTCAGATTTGGCATCAGACAGTTACACTTAGGAAAGTTGAGAATAATTGTGTTCCTTGTGTTCAAATATTTGCCTTTTTTATTAAGTTTTTTCATTTAAATTTAATAACTCTGCGCAGCTGGTGTGTGAGTCACTGCTGCTTGTCCCTCTGGGTTATGGTGATGTGCTCACATCTGGGGGGTTTCATGGCTAAAAATGCTCCAGCCATGAGCTGGGGCCTTGGAATCACGATCAGCAGAGGGGCTCTGGGAGTCCTCTGGAAATATCTCAGTCACAGAACTGTGGGGGCTGGAGGGGAGCTCTGAGATCCTCCAGTGCAGGCCCCTGCCCAGGTCACCTGCAGCAGGTGACACGGGAACGTGTCCAGGAGGGTTTGGAACGTCTCTGGAGAGGGAGACCCCAGCCCCTCCCTGGGCAGCTGTTCCAGGGCTCTGCCCCTCCATGGACAGAAGTTCTGTCTCAGTTCTGTCTCAGTTCTGTCTCAGTTCTGTCTCAGTTCTGTCTCAGTTCTGTCTCAGTCCTGTCTCACGTTGGGCTGGAACTTGCTCTGGTTAATTTCTGGCCGTTGCTCCTGTCCTGTCTCTGGCACCGGCCTCTGACAGCCCCTGGGCAGATTTGTCTGCATGGATGGGATCCCCTCTCAGCCTTCCCTTCTCCAGACTGAGCAGGCCCAGCTCCCGCAGGCTCTGCCCATCTCAGGGATGCTCCAGTCCCAAAATGACCCCTGTGGCCTCTGCTGGACCCTCTCCATGGCTCCTTGACTTTCTCCTTTATCTCTGCTCGCAGGGACACAGGGACAGGAGGAGAGGGAACAGCCTCAGGCTGGGCCAGGGCAGGCTCAGGGTGGGCAGCAGCAGGAATTTCCCCATGGAAAGGGGGCTCAGGCCTTGGCAGTGCCCAAGGAGGGTTGGAGTGCCCATCCCTGGAGGTGTCCCAGCAATTCCTGGAGGTGGCACTCAGGGCTCTGGGGACAGCCTGGGGGTTGGTCAGGATTTAGGCTGGATGACCCTGCAGGTCCTTTCCAACATAAATAATTCTGTGATTGCTGAGCCCTGGGGACCAGAACTGACCAGAATAGACAGATCCATCCCACACAGCACCTGCCCAGGTCTGGGGTCTCTCTGAGGGGACACTCAGGCCCAGCTGGGACGTGCTGCACTGTATTCCACCCTGTGCAGCAACGCATCTGTCTAAGAGGCCATTCCCATGCCCCAGCCACACCGTGTGTAGATACCAAGGCACCTACAATGTTGTTTTCATCAAGACCACTGAGACAATAACAGGATGAAAATGGGAAGGAAAAGCCTGGGAAACTGCCTGGAAAAATTGCCAAACCCAGATAGATGATACAGAACGTGATGATGGACACTTGACCAATTGGGTGTCCTGAGGGATGTGTTCCTGCTGCTGCAGTGGGACACAAAAAGAGGACACAGACTCCAGTTTACCATGAGAACATCAGAAGGATTTATTTAAAATTTTCTTGGTCCCTTTTATAGCATGCTTGGCTAAAAAGGCATTCACTGGTCAGTAGGACTGACACCCATTGGTAAACAACAGCTGAGGAAGATTGTTTTGAGAAAAACCACTGCCCACTTGGAAATATTTGGGAGAACAGGATGTTTTGGGAAAGGAAACTGTTGAAAGTTTTTCCTTGGGAAAGGAGCTGGCGAGTTGGCAAGCTGAGAATTCCCTCAGGCCCAGGGAATTCTCACAGCCTGCATTATGGACAAGTGTCTTGGCCAGCCAAGGGACACCTGTGTGCAGGGGCAGTGGGGCTGGAATCCATAACTGAGGTTTAATGTAAATAATAAACAGTTTCTGCTGAAATCCTATTGATCCTGTTATTGAGATGCCCATTCTCACCCTGCCCCCTGTGCTGAGCTCACCTTCCCCAGGCCCCGCTCTCCCCTCACTCACCCCCGTGTCTCTCCCGCAGGTGCTTGCCAGAACAGCCTTAAAGCTGCCATGGGTGGCACCCAGAGCGTGGCACTGGTGTCCCTGGAGCCCGAGGCTCCCCAGGGCCCCCTGCAGCCCTGCCACCTGCTCACGCTGGCCCCCGTCAAGGTCCCGCTCCGGGCCTCGCCCTTCCCAGGTAAGGTCCCTGCTGAGCCCGGGGAGCGGCTCTGGAGCTGGGGGTGGATGTGGGGGTGCTGGGCACTGCTGGGGGGAAATCTGGGTGTTGAGGAAAATCTGTCTTTTCGGGGTGTTGAGAAAAAAAATCTCTCTTTTCTGGGTGTTCAGAAAAAAATCTCTTTTTGGGTGTTGAGGAAAATCTGTCTTTTCTCGGTGTTCAGAAAAAAATCTCTTTTCTGACTGTTGATAAAAAAATATCTCTTTTCTGGGTGTTGAGAAAAAAATTCTTTTCTGGGTGTTGAGAGAAATCTGTCTTTTCTGAGTGTTGAGAAAAAAAAATCTCCCTTTTCCAGGTGTTGACAAAAAAATCTCTCTTTTCTGGGTGTTCAGAAAAATTTCTCTTTTCTGAGTGTTGATAAAAAATCTGTCTTTTCTGGGTTTGATAAAAAAATCTCTTTTTTCTGAGTGTTGAGAAAAAAAAATCTCTTTTCTGTGTGTTGAAAAAAATCTCTCATTTCTGAGTGTTGAGAAAAAAATCTCTCTTTCTGGGTGTTGAGGAAAAAATCTCTTTTCTCGGTGTTGAGAAAAATCTCTCTTTTCTGGGTGTTCAGAAAAAAATCTCTTTTCTGAGTGTTGATAAAAAATCTCTCTTTTCTGGGTGTTGAGAAAAATCTCTCTTTTCTGGGTGTTGAGAAGAAAATCTCTTTTTTCTGAGTGTTGAGAAAAAAGTCTATCTTTGCTGGGTGTTGAGAAAAATCTCATCTGGGCGTTGAGAGAAAAATCTCTATTTTCTGGCTGTTGAGAAAAAAAATCTTTTTCTGGGTGTTGAGAGAAAAATCTTTTCTGGGTGTTGAGAAGAAAATCTCTTTTTTCTGAGTGTTGAGAAAAAATTCTCTCTTTTCTGGGTGTTGAGTGAAACCTTTCTGGAGGTGGCAGCTGGGGAGGCGCTGGGGTGTCCCTGCCTGGCTGGGCAGCTCTGGCTGCTGGGGAGCCTTTGGGGCAGTGTTGGTGGCTGCACTGGGATGTGTGGGGCTATTTTTGGAACAGTTATCTGCCAATTAAGGTAAAAATGCAAATGAGGGTGCGCTTTCCATCTTTTTGGTGATTGAAGTGCAGCACAGCCAGGCACAGGGAGCTCTGCAGGAGGAGCAGTTCTGGTCTGTGGGAGGGCTGGAATGAGAAATGGATCCCAGGGGTGCTGGGTCCTGCCCAGCTGTCAGTGCAGCCACTGAGAAACCCCGGGGTGTGAGAACAGCAAGCGGGGCCAGGGCAGTGACGGGCAGGAAAAGGGAGCTCAGGGGGCCCTTGTGGCTCTGCACAAGTCCCTGCCAGGAGGGGACAGCCGGGGGGGGTCGGGCTCTGCTCGCAGGGACACAGGGACAGGAGGAGAGGGAACGGCCTCAGGCTGGGCCAGGGCAGGCTCAGGGTGGGCAGCAGCAGGAATTTCCCCATGGAAAGGGGGCTCAGGCCTTGGCAGTGCCCAGGGAGGGTTGGAGTGCCCATCCCTGGAGGTGTCCCAGCAATCCCTGGAGGTGGCACTCAGGGCTCTGGGGACAGCCTGGCCATGGGGCACAGCTGGCACTCCAGGACCTCGGAGCTCTTTTCCAGCCTCACTTCTGGCATCCTGAACACCAGAATCCCAAAGGCTTTTCCCAAAAGGGAACATCCATCCAATCCAGCCCCAGCAGCAGAGGTGTCCCTGCCCCAGCCCCTTCTGGCAGGGAACATTTCGTGTTCCCCACAGCTCCAAACCCCTCACAGCAGCAACAGGAAAGGAGCCCTGGAAGTCCTGAAAATCCCATTTTTGTATGGAAAGGGGCTCAGGGGTTGGCAGTGCCCAGGGAGGGTTGGAGTGCCCATCCCTGGAGGTGTCCCAGCAATCCCTGGAGGTGGCACTCAGGGCTCTGGGTGGGCATGGGGCACAGTTGGGACTGGATGATCCTGGAGGGCTTTTCCAGCCCCAGGAATTCCAGAAGATAACACAAACAATGGAGAATGGGAAGAATTCCTCCCTGTGAGGGTGGGGAGGCTGCGCCCCTCCTGATCCAGGGTGACCTAAAAAGTGACCCTGGGGTAAATGACCTTTGACCTGGGGTTAATGACCTGTGACCCTGGGGTTAATTATGACCTGTGACCCTGGGGTTAATGACCTTTGGCCTTAGAGTTAATGACCTGTGACCCTGGGGTTAATGATGGCCTGTGACCCTGGACTTAATGATCTGTGACCTTGGGGTTAATGACCTTTGACCTGGGGTTAATGACCTGTGACCCTGGGGTTAATTACCTGGGACTTTGGGGTTAATGATGGCCTGTGACCCTGGGGTTAATGACCTGTGACCCTGAGGTTAATTATGACCTGTGACCCTGGAGTTAATTACCCGTGACCTGGGGTTAATGACCTGTGACCCTGGGGTTAATGACCTGTGACCTGGGGTTAATGACCTGTGACCCTGGGGTTAATTACCTGTGACCCTGGGGTTAATGATTTATGACCCTGGCGTTAATGACCTTCCCACATTCCCCTTGTCCGAAGTTTACAAAAGGCCAAGGGCACACAGTAGCAATGAACTTTAAAACCCCAAATTAAGCCATTTCCAACCTCAGCCTCCGTGTTTATTGGTGTCTGGGAGGCTGAACAGTGTGTGTGTGTGTGATTACCCCGGTTAATTGATTATCCCCCGTTAATTGGTTCTGTTAGGGATCAGTGCCCTGTTCCTGCCTTGTGCACTCCTGTGTCACAGTCACAGGGGTTTGCTGGATCAATGGCCTTAGGAGTGAGTATTTATTGGTTTAGACCTTTGATTATGGCTCGTTTGGCAGCCTTGCAATTAATTCCTGGCAGCCTAATTAGTACCTTTGGGAACAGCAGGGTGGTCACACAGGCTGGGGGGTGTGGGGAGGGCACAGGGCAGGGGAGCATCCAGGCTCTGCTGCTTTTCCATCCTCACAGAGGAAACCCCTTGGAATTCCCTGTGAAGCGAATCACCAGGAATTTAGGGGAGCTGAGACTGCACACAGTGCAGCGGGCATTTTAAAAAATCCAGTTTTAATCCAATTTATTTTACGTTTTGTGAAGGAAAAGCAGAAGCAATGAGAGCTGTGAGAGAGCAGAGGATATTTGGGGCACTCAGAGCCACGTGCAGCCCTTCCCTGTGGGATGCTGTGAAGGATCCAGCTGGATCCCTGGGGCTGAGCACACAGGGGTGGGAGGTTGCTCTGCAGTCAGTGACACCCTTGGGGATGGTTCTGTCACTCTGCTGAGCTTAGAGAAACCTGTAATGATGAAATAAACGTACGGGAGAGAAGCAGCATAAAAGCCCTGGGTTTAATGGCAACATAAAAAGCTGTTTTATATGGAATAAAGTGTTGGAGCTTGAGGAACCTGTCCATGGGGTGATCCATGGCTCCAGCTCGGCTCTGTGCAGTGACAGGGGCCATGGCCTCATTCCTGTGCTCTCTGCTCCCACAGCAGTGAGTGAAAATGTTCCAGCTCTGCACTCCCAGCCCCAGTTTGGGTTAGTTTTGCTTTTATTGCCTTCCCTCATTCTGCATCTACTGGTGCTGCTCGTGCCTCTCCGAGGCAAATGTTCCCTTAAATATTTCATGGCAGCCCGGCTGGGAGTGTGGGTTTTGTGCCAGGTTTAACATAAAGACTAAACAGGAGCTTGTGGAGATGCAGCTCCTTGCTGTGCTGCATCTTCCTGTGCTCTGCTGGGGGAGGGAACTGCATTTCCCAGCAGTGCCACGCCGAGGCTCTGAAACCTGTCCCAAGGAAACCCTAAAAAATGTGTTAAACCCTAAATGCGTTAAACCCTAAATGCGTTAAACCCTAAATGCATGAAACCCTAAATGCGTTAAACCCTAAATGCGTTAAACCCTAAATGCGTTAAACCCTAAATGCGTTAAACCCTAAATGCATGAAACCCTAAATGCGTTAAACCCTAAATGTGTTAAACCCTAAATGCGTTAAACACTAAATGCATGAAACCCTAAATGTGTTAAACCCTAAATGCATGAAACCCTAAATGCATGAAACCCTAAATGTGTTAAACCCTAAATGCATGAAACCCTAAATGCGTTAAACCCTAAATGCGTTAAACCCTAAATGTGTTAAACCCTAAATGCGTTAAACCTTGCAAACACCAACACTTACTGCAGAAATTGAGGAATGGGGTGTCTGGCAATCTCCAACACCCTCTGCAGCTCCTGCATGCAGAAGTGGGCGTTTATTTTCCTCACACGCAGGTTTTAATGGCGGGAGTGAAGAAGGTAAGGGATGAGTCTGCGCTTATGGACTCTGTAAATTAGCAGCCAGCACAAATATTAAAAAAGGCACCATCTGCCACGGAATCCATTTGCCACCTGTTCCCTGGCTCTCAGCATTATTTAAGGGTTTAAACGTGGCGGTTTAGGCTGCCACCCAACAGCTGGGAAGTGCCCGAGCCTTTTTCCTTCCAGCACCTTCATGCTGTGTGTCAGGCCAGCTTCGTGCCAGGTTTGTGGCCGAGCTCTGTCCCGTGTCTGTCAGTCCCTCGTTAGCAGGGGCTGCTGATTGAGCTTCAGAGCACGGTTAGGGATGGCTCAGGGTGGGCTGGGAGGAAGCAGCTCCTCCTCCTCCTCCTCCTCCCAGCAAGGAGGCAGAGACTGTCCCAGGGTGGACACGGACCCTGGGAAGGTGATGGGGCCCTGGAGTTAATCCCATTAAACCCCTGAGCTCAGGGTTCCTCAGGGAATCACAGAACCCCAGCATGGATTGGGTGGGAGGGACCCCAAATCCCACCCAGTGCCACCCCAGCCATGGCAGGGACACCTCCCACTGTCCCAGGCTGCTCCAGCCCCCGTGCCCAGCCTGGCCTTGATGTTCCAGCATTTCCCAGATGTTTCCTGGCCAACCTTTTCCCTCCCAGTTCCTTACTGGGAGGGCTGGGCTGAGACGTTTGTCCAACCTCTGTGCAAACTCCAAATTCCTTCCTTCCTTCCTTCCTTCCTTCCTTCCTTCCTTCCTTCCTTCCTTCCTTCCTTCCTTCCTTCCTTCCTTCCTTCCTTCCTTCCTTCCTTCCTTCCATCCTTCCTTCCTTCCTTCCTTCCATCCTTCCTTCCTTCCTTCCTTCCTTCCTTCCTTCCTTCCATCCTTCCTTCCTTCCCTTAACGAGATTAATTACCAGCTGCAGCCCAGGTAGTGAATGCTGGGGGAGCTCCTGCAGCTCTGGGGGGTTCCTGCCAGGCTGGGGCTCCCTCCCATCCTCCAGGGATCCACTCAGTGGCAATTCTTGTGCCCTTCTCACTTCAGGTTAGTCCAGCCCTCCTCTGCACCAGAATTCCAAGGTATTCGGTCGGCAAAAATGAACAAACTTGGAAGAACAGCCAGTGTGCCAAACAATGGAAATCCAGGCTGGATATCAGGGAAAAGTTTTTTACAGAAAGGGTGATAAAGAATTGGAATGGCCTGCCTGGGGAGGTGGTGGAGTCACCATCCCTGGATGTGTTTAAGGAAAGCCTGGATGTGGCACTGGGGGCCACGGGTTAGTTGGGGTTAGGGCTGGGTTGGACTCGATGATCCTGAGGGTCTCTTCCAACCTGGAGATTCTGTGATTCTGTTCCTCTCTAACAATTTTGGGAGAACAGCCAGTATCCCAAGCAGAAATGTGATGTTCCTTTGTAACAAACAATTTTGGGAGAACAGACAATATTCCAAGCAGGAATGTGATGTTCCTCTGTAACAATTTTGGGGGAACAGCAAATATTCCAAACAGGAATGTGATATTCCTTTGTAACAACTGTGGGAGCACAGCCACTTTTCCAAGCAGGAATGTGGTGTTCTGACAATTTTGGGAGAACAGACAATATTCCAAGCAGGAATGTGATGCTCCTCTAACAATTTTGGGAGCACAGCCACTTTTCCAAGCAGGAATGTGACGTTCCTCTAACAATTTTAGGAGAACAGCAAATATCCCAAGCAGGAATGTGATGATCCTCTGTAACAATTTTGGGAGCACAGCCAGTATCCCAAGCAGGAATGTGATGTTCCTCTAACAATTTTAGGAGCACAGCCACTTTTCCAAGCAGGAATGTGATGTTCCTCTAACAATTTTGGGAGCACAGCCACTTTTCCAAGCAGGAATGTGACGTTCCTCTAACAATTTTAGGAGAACAGCAAATATCCCAAGCAGGAATGTGATGATCCTCTGTAACAATTTTGGGAGCACAGCCAGTATCCCAAGCAGGAATGTGATGTTCCTCTAACAATTGTGGGAGCACAGCCACTTTTCCAAGCAGGAATGTGATGTTCCTCTAACAATTTTGGGAGAACAGACAATATTCCAAGCAGGAATGTGATGTTTCTCTGTAACAATTTTAGGAGAATAGCAAATATCCCAAGCAGGAATGTGATGTTCCTCTGTAACAATTTTGGGGGAACAGCCACTTTTCCAAGCAGGAATGTGATGCTCCTCTAACAATTTTGGGAGCACAGCCACTTTTCCAAGCAGGAATGTGGTGCTCCTCTGTAACAATTTTGGGGGAACAGCAAATATCCCAACCAGGAATGTGATGCTCCTCTCTAACAATTTTGGGAGCACAGCCACTTTTCCAAGCAGGAACGTGGTGCTCCTCTGTAACAATTTTGGGGGAACAGCCACTTTTCCAAGCAGGAATGTGATGTTCTGACAATTTTGGGAGCACAGCCACTTTTCCAAGCAGGAACGTGGTGCTCCTCTCCTGAGGACGCTTCCCCGTGGCTCGCTGGGTGTCCCCCAGTGTGGCTGTGGCACAGAACGCTGAGTGGCTCTAAACGAGCTCGTTGTCACTGATCTGCCCGGCTCTAATGCTGGGTAACGAAGCAAGCAAATGAATGTTTATAGTTATTAAAGTGATAACTTCCTACCCCGGCTAATACTCAGCACGAAATCCGGTTTTTTGTTCCCTGTCTGTGCTGGCACACCAGAGGGAAGGTGAGCTGATAAAATAACACCCAGAACCCACTGAAATGTGCCCATTCCCTCCTCCCTGCACAGGAATCCCTGCTGGAAGCTGGCAGTGCCCAATAAAGCCCTGTAAGAAATGGGGTGATGGCCCTTGGAGTGTGCAAATTCAGCTTTTTTTGGCAAACTGCAGGAGGGGGACGGGCAGGGTGAGGTCAGGCACAGCTCTGGGATTATTGCACATTTTTGCACCATCCATGCTGAGAGCCAGGCAACCACGGGGAGTTTATTGATGCAGACACCTGCATGGGCCAGGCTGGATTTAGGGATCACTTTGAGGGATTCCCCAGTGTGGGAACGGCGGCTCAGTCGTGATGGACGGAGACGAGAGATCTCTGGAGTCAGGGCTGGGTTTGGAGTGTGCAGTTTATTGTACAGGGTGTGGGGGAAAGGGCCCTGCTGGGAGCTGCCAGCCACAGCTCAGAGCAGAGAGAGAGTGAGAAGAGAGTGAAGAAGAGAAGGAGCAAGAGAGGAGGAAGAAGAGAGAGAGAGAGAGCGAAATTCCCGTTACAATCCATTAAATCTTTTCTATACTGAATATTCTGATTTACACCAACCAATCCAGCACAAGATACAAACCCTACAGCATTTACACACAGCCCATAAGAATCATTACATTCCCATGCTGTGTTAAATTTTAAACCCTAAAAACTACAAATCCTACAGCATTTACACACAGCCTGTAAGAATCATTACATTACCACACTGTGTTATATTTTAACCCCTAAAAACTACAAACCCTACAGCATTTACACACAGCCTATAGGAATCATTCCATTCCCATCCTGTGTTACATTTTAAACCCTAAAAGTTACAAATCCTACAGCATTTACACACAGCCTATAAGAATCACTACATTACCATACAGTTTTACATTTTAAACCCTAAAAACGACTCTTGGGACCCCTCCTGCCAAGCCAGCAGGGTCTGCTCTGACCCTTGGGCTCTTGGTAAGAAGAAGGGCATTGTTTAATTAATTAATTTAATTGTTTAACCTTCAGCTGGCCATACCATTGTTTTCCAGTTGTTCAGTAACTAAAGTTTGGCATCTCAGACATCCAAACTTGCCTTTAACTCTATTTCACTCACAGGTTTCATATTCTCTACAAATAAGCAGTCATATTTATCAGGTTTTCCTGTTTCATCCTCCCCAAGACCCCAGGGTTTGGGGTGTCTGGGAGCAGGGACAGCACCTGCACATCAGGACAAGTCCCAGCCCTGTTTGGGCCAGGCTCAGATTAGGCAGCTGCTCCCATGGTGTGCTCCAGAAGCTCTCAGAGCCTGGATGTAACAGCAGGGTATTGACAAAAGGCAAAATATCAATATCCCGTGGCAGTTACAAAAGACAAACAACCCAAATCCTCTCAGTTGTGCCCGGCTCTCGGTGAATGTCATGAGAGTCACAGTTAATTTGCTGTGTCTGTAAGTGCTCCTTCAACCTGAGCTGGGTTTTTCTGTGGGGAGGGCGGTGCTGGGCAGGGTTTAAATCAGGTTTTACTCTCAGGAGCAGCAATTCCTCCACTCAAATCCCTGCTGGGGGGTTCCCCCAGCCAGGCGTGTTCAGTCCCAGCTTCTGTGTGCTCCTTGTGGGAATATTCCTGCAGGAATACTGGGGGGCTTGGAGAGGGGAACAAGGGAGCCAGTCCTGCTGAGGCCCCTGTAGAAGATGAGAGTTGCTTTGTGTGCTTTTGGCTTGCTTATTGGTGAGGGAAAAACGCATTTTTTAAGAATTATTTTTATGTGTTCAGCCAACTTTATTTTTCAGCTACTTGGGGATTGGTTTTGATGCTGTAAAATGAAGCCACGGAGTGGATTTAAACAAATATATTCCCAATGTTTGGCCTGAATCAGGGCTGGATGTGGGGTAAGCTCAGTGCAAAACTAAACCTGATGGAGGAGGAAATTCCATAATCTCAGTGGATCCATCTCCACTTTCAGGATTTGCCTCTGCAGGGTTTTGTACCTCCTGGTGTAATTCTGACCGTGGTGTGTTAGGCACGGGAATAATCTCAGGGTTCCCTGGAACAGAAGGGGACCCTGGAAGGCTCTGAGGGTTCTGTTTTCTCCAGATATTTTGTCCAGGGAGATTGAGAGCTGAGCAAACCCTGTGCCAAAAATTCAAATTCCTTTGAATTCACAAAAATACCGCTACACTCCATCTTGGGAGCTAAAATTAATATAGAAATACCTGACTGGGAGTTGGTGATGAAGGAATAGAAATTCCAGGGCACTGTGGGAAGACATGAGGGGGTCTGCAAGGCTGAGAGCTCAGGGTTTGTATTATTATTATTATTATTATTATTATTATTATTATTATTATTATTATTATTATTATTATTATTATTATTATTATTATTATAATATCCATTATTACTATTATTATGTCCATTATTACTATGTCCATTATTATTATGTCCATTATTATTTCTATTATTATGTCCATTATTATTATTATTATTTCCATTATTATTATTTCCATTATTATTATTATTTCTATTATTATTATTATTATGTCCATTATTATAATTTATATTATTATGTCCATTATTATTATTATTATGTCCATTATTTCCATTATTATGTCCATTATTTCCATTATTTCCATTATTATTATTATTATGTCCATTATTATTATTTCTATTATTATGTCCATTATTTTTATTATTATTTCCATTATTTCCATTATTATTATTATTTCCATTATTATTATTGTTCCTCCAATCAAACAGCCATTCCTGTTCAGCCCCCTGGAAGGTGGGAACCAAATCCACAGGGATTTTCCTGTGTTTTCACCCAGCTTTGCTTTGGAGCTGTGGATGTTTCCTGGGTGACTCCCCCTGCTCCTCAGTCAGGCCCCACTAAAGTGCAAAGAAATGTAACGAGGTAAAATGAACCTTCCTTCTTGGCCAGAATATAAATCAGGGAAATTAATTACATTTCCCATCTCTGAGTGTGCCACAGGAGCCTCCCCAGAGCGCTAAACGGAATTTCATGGATTTTATTGCGCTTGCAGGACGTGGTGATGGTGGAAGGGGAAAGGAGAAGGAGCTGGGGGTGATGGTGGCTGCCCTGGGTCCCTGGCGGTGTCCAAGGCCAGCCTGGAGCAGCCTGGGGCAGTGGGAAATGTCCCTGCCGTGGCAGGGGTGGGGTGGGATGGGATTTAAGCTCCTTCCCACACAAAGCAGCTTTGGCTTCTGTCATTCCCAGAAAATCCCTGCTGCCAGCCCCTGTCCCACACTGAGCTCAAGAACCTGCTCAGAAACCACCGTAAAAATGGAGCAGGAGAGCCACACTCCTGATTTTTACCTGGCTGGGTTCAACATCCCGAACCTGATTTCTGAGTGAAGCCCTCCCAGGAATGAGCGTTTGAAGGTTTCCCTCCGAGCACGGAGGGTTGGTGGATGCAGAAATAATAATGACTCTGCTCTGGGGGAGCCAGGGCAGGCTGGGAGCGTTTGGTGCTGCATAATTCACTTTATTCGCTCAGAATCACCGCCCTTCCAGGGAGGAGATGGAAATCTGCTGCTGGGTGGAAAAAAATCATAAAAATTTGGGAAATGGGGCTGGATGGAGCAGTGAGGAGGGCTGTGGGAGATGAAGATCATCATCATCCTCACCACCATCACCCCTTTTCTCCGGTGTGGGCAGAGCCTCCCTGGCCCCGTGGCACCCTTGGGTGCAGGGTGGTCCCAGCTCCCCTCGCTGGGTTTGGAGGGCTCTGTTACAGCCCCAGCCCCGCTCAGCACAAATCCTGCTCTGCCTTCGGGCACCTCCAGCCTCATTTTCCGATTTTCTGCCGCGGATCCCATAAATAATTCAGGAGGAATCTCTCATCCTGTCACCTGGGGGTCCCCGTGTGCAGGGAGGTCACCCAGGTCAGCAGCTGCTGCTCTCAGAAACGGCCCCAAAATCCAGCACAAGGTTTTTTACCCCAATTTGGAGGCTCCAGGAAGGTCTGTAATGCAGCAGGAGCCAGGGGGGCCTGGGTGCTGGATTTGGGATTCCAAATAATGGGAGAAATAACGGGAAATGTTCCTCTCCTATAAACAAAGCACGGAGCCTCGTCATTAAACTTTATGATCTTACTTAACGTATTTTTCTGCTTGCTAAAACCTAACTCTGCACAGCACAAACACAACTCTTATTGTTCCACATCCTCATTTTTGTACCTTTTTAACTTTCAGCCCACACCTGCCCTGCAGTGAGAGTTTTCTGCTTTTTCTGTCTCCCACCCCTGGGGAGATCTCAGTGGGGTTTGCACACTCAGGAGCCACGGCTGTGCCCTGTGCCCTGCTTGGGATTTACTGCACAGGGAATGCCACAGCTGTGCCCGGGATAGAGAGTGAGGTCTCAATCTCCCCAGAAAAATTCAGATTGCTGGGGCTTTAATACCAATATTAATAATGATTTATATTGTTCTGTTCCCTGGGACAGGGACAGCATCCAGGGAGCAGCTGGAGCTGTGCCAGGGGAGGTTTAGGTTGGATTTTAGGAAAAAATTCTTCCCCCAGAGGGTGCTGGGCACTGCCCAGGCTCCCCAGGGAATGGGCACGGCCACAGAGCTCCAGGAGCTGCCAGGGGTGCCCAGGGTGGGATTTTGGGGTGTCTGTGCAGGGCCAGGAGTTGGATCAATGATCCAGTGGGTCCCGGCTCAGGACATTGCATGATCCCACAGCATTTAAAACAAAGCCCAGAAGAGGATCAGAGTTTTTGGGCAGCAGGATAACCAGCCCTGGGGTTTTTCCCCTCCGTGAGCAGCAGAGCTTGGCTCAGCCTCACCCGGTGCTCACGGGGGTGGTAAATGCAGAGGGTGATGGAATGATGGAATCTGGTGATTGCAGGTGGATGATGGAATTCCAGGGGCTCTGCAAGCCCCTGGGCAGCCTGGATCCCTTCCCTGCACCAGGGAAGGCTCTCCCTGTCCCTGCAGGATCCCAAACCCAACTCCCCTGAGTCCATGCCTGGCAGGAGAAAGTTTGTAGGGGCAAAGAGTGGAGAATGAGGCCTTGGGAGGGCTGAGCTGGAACAGAGACTGGGCAGAGCTGGAGAATAAAGCAGAGATTTATTGAAAGGCCTTTAGGGGACACCTTGGGCAGGACAGGGCCTGGACAGGCCTACACCCAAGGTGGGCCCAAAATGGGCACAAAGTGGTCACAAAATGGGCACAAAATGGACCCAAAATGGACCCAAAATGGACCCAAAATGGACCCAAAATGGTCACAAAATGCCCAATCAGTCACAAGGTCTCACACTTTTCTAAGTTTTGGTCCATTTGCACATTGGGGTTGAATTGTCCAATCCCAGCTCCAGGCTGTGAGCTCCCATCTTTCTTGTTCCTCCCTCCAGCCACCCTTGTTTGTGCTGTTGGGCTGAAAGTTGTCCTTGGTGTGCAGCAGGACAAGGATTTGTTTTGTGTCCCTGCTGAGTGACCCTGACTGTGAGCTCAGAGCTGCACCCCTGGGTGCCACAGAATCCAAAATACATGGAAGATAAAACTTGAGGCATCAGGAACAGCAGATTTGGTTTGTTGTCTCTGAATTCCCTCAGGGTTTCTGTCCAGCTCTGCTGGGCTCTGAAGGCTGCAGAGCCTTGGGGAAGGACAGAGCTCACAGACCTTTGGGGACAGTCACTGTGAACTTTTCCTCTGCGGGGCTCCCAGGGCATTAATGAATCGTTTAATTAATTATTACCTGGTGCTGATCTTATCCTGTTTGTGGATATAACTCAGGGAGGGAGGCAGGGACTTTGGTGTGAGCCTGTGTGCTCCCAGCCTGCAGATCCAGAGATATCCAGGCTCTTCCCACCGGCACCTCGGGGACAGGATGGGCTCTGTCCTGCCCGGGAGCATTTCTCCCTGCTGGACACTTTTCAGCATTCCCCCTTTTCCTTTCTGTTTTTTCCCGTGTCTTTTCCCTCTCCAGCCCGGTTCAGCTGGGAAGGTTTGGGTGGTTTTTGTTTCAGCACTGGTTCAGAGTGTGTAAAATGTCACTGCCGTTGTCACTTGGCAGCGGGATCTCTCAGGTGGAGAGATTTGTCTCAGTTTTGGGCACAGTGCTGCCAAGATTTCTTTCTAATGAGCAGAGCCAGCTTGATGCCTCATTGTCAGTGCAGAGTTTTGAGAACCACGGGAATATTCGCTGGAGAGGTGTTGATGCAAGAGGAGCAGCAGAGCTGAGACAGGGGCTGTGATGATGACAAATGGTGGTAACTGGTTTGTGTTGGGAAGTGATGGATCCACTCAGCAACTCAGAGGAGCTTGTCACAATTCCAAATAATCCCAGGAGCTTCCCCAAAGGAACAATTTGTGCTTCCCAGTGTAAATTCTGGTGCCTTTGGCTCTCCAGCCCCAAACCAGGCTCAAGGAGAAGCATCCCTGGGGCTCTTCCCTGGGCAGGGAAGGTCCCACAGTTCAGCCTCACATGGGAGCAGTTAAAAATAATTTAATGAAGATGAGTTTTACTCTGGGATCACAGAACAGCTGGGCTGGAAGGGATCCACAAGGTCCAGCCCAGCTGCTGGCCTGGCACAGACACCTCAGCAATCCCCCAGTGTTGCACTGGGACATGAAATGAACACGAAATGGACACAAAATGAACACGAAATGGACACGAAATGAACATGAAATGAACACAAAATGAACACCAACACAAAATGAACGTGAAATGGACACGAAATGAACATGAAATGAACACGAAATGGACACGAAATGAACATGAAATGAACATGAAATGAACACGAAATGGACATGAAATGAACATGAAATGAACACGAAATGGACACGAAATGAACATGAAATGAACATGAAATGAACACGAAATGAACATGAAATGAACACGAAATGGGCACAAAATGAACATGAAATGAACACGAAATGAACACGAACACAAAATGAACGTGAAATGGACACGAAATGAACACGAACACAAAATGAACATGGAATGGACACGAAATGAACACGAAGTGAACACGAAATGGACACAAAATGAACACAAAATGAACACGCACTCACACGCTGAGAGGTCCAAGGCAAAAGAGGGACAGTTTATTTACCAATTCA
The DNA here is from genome assembly GCA_021534815.1 of Acrocephalus arundinaceus. Taxonomy (NCBI): domain Eukaryota; kingdom Metazoa; phylum Chordata; class Aves; order Passeriformes; family Sylviidae; genus Acrocephalus; species Acrocephalus arundinaceus. The sequence continues at coordinate 1,085,241 of JAJEOU010000510.1, forward strand.
GAATCTATAGAATTTTCACAGCGACCACGGGTTGGAGGATGAAATTGTCCCCCTCAACCACACTGGTCAACCAACAGTCCCTCAATTCTCTCCTCCTCCAGAAAGGAATGCAAACAACCCAGTGTTTTCATGGTGAGAAATCTCCAATACACAAACATAAACATCAGAAGGTTTAGCAGAACTTTAGAAGAACAGTGGGACACCCCATGCCTGAGAGCCTTGTCCAAACCCTCCCCGACTGTTTATTTTCCACAATAAAGCAGGGAGAGAAAACTTCCAGCAGGGCTTGCATTTCCAGCCTGGAGCTGTGGGAGCTGAGCACTCACCCAGGGACACGAGCTGAGCCTGCCAGGATTTGCATCGTTTGCTTTTCCAAGCAAGGCTTGAATGGGCTGTAACAATCCTGCTCTTTGTGTTATTAAACGTGTCGGCTTCAATCCCATCACGGTGAGCCCTGCTCTCACAGCCCTGTGGTGAGAAATCTCATCATGAGATGGAAATGCTTCCTGTTGGCTGCTGCTGCTCACAGAGCTCTTCTTCCAGTTTGAATTTTTGGGAAATGCTTCCTGTTGGCTGCTGCTGCTCACAGAGCTCTTCCTTCAGCTGGAAATTTTGGGAAATACTTTCTGTTGGCTTCTGCTGCCCATAGAGCTCTTCTTCCAGCTGGAAATTTTGGGAAATGCTTCCTGTTGGCTGCTGCTGCTCACAGAGCTCTTACTTCAGCTGGAAATTTTGGGAAATACTTTCTGTTGGCTTCTGCTGCTCACAGAGCTCTTCTTCCAGCTGGAAATTTTGGGAAATGCTTCCTGTTGGCTGCTGCTGCTCACAGAGCTCTTACTTCAGCTGGAATTTTGGGGAAATGCTTCCTGTTGGCTGCTGCTGCTTGCAGAGCTCTTCCTTCAGTTTGAATTTTTGGGAAATGCTTCTTGTTGGCTGCTGCTGCTCACAGAGCTCTTTCTTCAGTTGGAATTTTTGGGAAATGCTTCCTGTTGGCTCCTGCTGCTTGCAGAGCTCTTTCTTCAGTTGGAAGTTTTGGGAAATGCTTCCTGTTGGCTGCTGCTGCTCATAGAGCTCTTCTTCCAGTCTGAACTTTTGGGAAATACTTTCTGTTGGCTTCTGCCTCTTGCAGAGCTCTTCCTTCAGCTGGAATTTTGGGGAAATGCTTCCTGTTGGCTGCTGCTGCTTGCAGAGCTCTTCTTCCAGCTGGAATTTTGAGAAATGCTTTCTGTTGGCTGCTGCTGCTCACAGAGCTCTTCTTCCAGTTTGAACTTCTTTTTTTGGTTGGTTTTTTTTTTTTTTCCATTGAAGCTGATGTTGGGATTTGGCACAAAGTGGGGAATTCCTGCCTGGGATCACAAGGGCAGCACCAGAGGAGGTCAAGAGGATTGTTGGGGTGGGCACAGGGGCTTGAACAAGCATTTCTCCCAAAAGGGAAGAAATTGGGATGATAAACCTTGTCTAAAATAATTTTTCTGAGGAATTTTCAAACTGGGACTCTGCAGGATTCCAAATGCAGGAGCAGGGCTTTGAAGGGCACTCAGAGCTGTGGCTTCCAGGATTATCAGGGAACTCCTCTCAGGGGTTGGGGGATATTTCATCCCCCCTGAGCCCAGCAGGTTTGGGGCTCTGCTGGTGCTGTCACTGTCATGGAATCACTGAAAACTTCATTTTTGAGGGGACCTGCAAATTTGAGGGACCATCCTGTCCCTCCCCCAGGGCAGGGAGCGTTTCTCTGGCTGGTTTTAGCAGGGAAGATCTCAAACCTCCCCAGCACGGAGCTGTAAATCACGGCTGGATGTGCCTCTCCAGCTTTTAGGGTTTTTTTTTAATATGAGTTGATTTGTTTTGATTTCACTTTGCTGTTGAAGCCGCCGTGCCTTCCCTCGTTTCGCTGCTCATTTGGTGGAAATTGCAGCAAACCAGGTCGTTAAAGGAGGAGAAGGCAGCGAGGGAGATTTTCCCCCAGCACAGCTCGTTGCAGAAGGTGCTCATTGTCACTTAGCCCTGACTCTGCAGATTTTCAGGAATTCTTGCTGACTTCCCATCTCCCGTCCTCCCTCCCCGCTCCAATGAGCAATTTACTCCAGCACTCCCCGGTTCTGAAGCGGTTATGGCAGTGCATATTGAAATGAAAGCTCCAAATCACCCTGCAGGAACAAGTGCAGCTCCTGGGCTGGGCTGGGAGCCAGCAGGGTTGGGATCTGCTGGGGATCCACAGTCATGGAATGGGTTGGGATGGCCTTAAATCCCATCCACCTGCGGACAGAAAATGGGACATCACTCTATGACCAATACAATGGAAGTGAGCTGATTTATTTAATTTTTGCAGTCTTTTTTATACAGTTTTTAGCCTTAATCAAGCATTTCATACCACTTTACAGTTGGTTGCCCCTAAAAGCACAGGTCAGCCTTTTAGTCCCTGTTGGTTAATTCTGCTTACATACACAGCAAATTTATACATTTCTTTTTTCTGGCTTTCATCCGATTCCCACATTCTGGAGTTGTTTATCATCCTTTGTTCTTCTTTATACGTGACTCCTTCATCCTTGAAATAGTTCCAGGCCTGTCCTTTCGGATGAGCTGGATTGCTCACGTGTCCCCATTGTTGGAGGAACTCAGTCCCCACAGCCACGGGCAGGGACACACTGCTACTGTCCCAGTGTTCCACTGTCTTTCTGTCCCTCTGTCCCACTGTCCCAGTGTCCCAGTGTCCCTCTGTCCCACTGTCCCTCTGTCCCAGTGTCCCTCTGTCCCTCTGTCCCTCTGTCCCACTGTCCCACTGTCCCACTGTCCCTCTGTCCCACTGTTCCACTGTCCCTCTGTCCCACTCTCCCTCTGTCCCACTGTCCCACTGTCCCTCTGTCCCACTGTCCCTCTGTCCCTCTGTCCCACTGTCCCACTGTCCCTCTGTCCCTCTGTCCCTCTGTCCCACTGTCCCTCTGTCCCACTGTCCCACTGTCCCTCTGTCCCTCTGTCCCTCTGTCCCACTGTCCCACTGTCCCACTGTCCCACTGTCCCTCTGTCCCTCTGTCCCAGTGTCCCACTGTCCCACTGTCCCCCTGTCCCTCTGTCCCACTGTCCCACTGTCCCTCTGTCCCACTGTCCCTCTGTCCCTCTGTCCCTCTGTCCCTCTGTCCCACTGTCCCTCTGTCCCCTTTGTCCCACTGTCCCTCTGTCCCTGTCCCACTGTCCCACTGTCCCTCTGTCCCTCCTGTCCCACTGTCCCTCTGTCCCTCTGTCCCACTGTCCCTCTGTCCCTCCTGTCCCACTGTCCCTCTGTCCCTCTGTCCCTCTGTCCCTCTGTCCCTCTGTCCCACTGTCCCTCTGTCCCTCCTGTCCCACTGTCCCTCTGTCCCTCTGTCCCTCTGTCCCTCTGTCCCTCTATCCCTCTGTCCCACTGTCCCACTGTCCCTCTGTCCCACTGTCCCTCTGTCCCCCTGTCCCACTCCACTGTTTGGAGCATCCCAAAGCCCTGCAGGGGGAAGAAGGTACAATTTGTTGGACCCTTGATTTCCTAAAAGGTTTCATTATTCATTACAATATCTGCTGTTTTATCCTCCATAGATAACACAGAAGAATCAGTAATTTTTTCACATCGTGGCTGTTATTATTTGTAACCTCTTGCAGTTTTTTGTGTTTTATCTCCAAGTTATAAGCACATAATGGTTTAGAAGGTTCAATAGTGGCTCTCTCTGTCACCCAGCTGAGCTCCAGCTGCCCCTGGGGCCAGGTTTGGGGTGGCAGAGAAGGCAGGGCAGCTGTGCCAGCTGTGCCAGCTGTGCCAGCTGTGCCAGCTGTGCTGGGCTGCTCAGGAAACACCGCACGTGCCCGGGGCTGAGGCACAGGGAAGGGCAGGATCACACTCAGAAAGTGCAGAATATTTTAATGAACGTGTCTGGGCCTCACAGAGGAGCAGAGGAAGGAGGGAAAATGTCTCAGAGGTGGCTCCTGGGCAGCCTCGTGTTTACCCAGCAGGAATTGCCTTGAGGAGCAGCGTGGGGTGGCCTTGAGGGGCTGAGCAGAGCTGAAGGAGGCTGCCTGCTTGGTAAAAAGTCGATTTCTTTTTAATTGCTGCTCAATTCTTCCTTTTTTTTCAAGTGAAGAGACTTCCCTTGTCCTTTGCAGATAGGCAGGACTGCCTCAAATTATCTCATCAGGGTGGACTGTGCTTCTGAACAAAGCAAGGCCCTGGGCTCTGATCTCCAGAACCTCCTGGGGCTGAGGAGGTGCCAGCAGCAAAAACAAAAATGCCTGGGTGCACTCTGGGCCTGCCTGTCAGACACAGGGGCTGCACTCACTGATTTCACTGCTGTCCCCATTACAGTCACTGTTCCTGTCCCAGGGTGTCACCAGCTCCTGCCTGGGGACACTTTGGTGGCACCGGGGTGAGCATTGGGGGCTCCTCCCAAGGGGCAGGACAGGACATCAGGGGAGGTTCAGATCAGAGATTTGGGAAGATTTTTGCATGGAAGGGAATGGTGGAATCACCACCTCTGGAGGGATTTTAGAGTCCCGGGGGTGTGGCACTTGGGGACATGGTTTGGATGCCTTGGGAGGGCTGAGCTGGAACAGACACTGGGCAGAGCTGGAGATTAAAGCAGAGATTTATTGAAAGGCTTTAAAGGATACTCCTTGGGCAGGACAGGGCCTGGCCAGGGCTACACCCAAGGTGGGCCCAAGATGGACACAAAATGGGCCCAGAATGGTCACAAAATAGTCACAAAATGGTCACAAAATGGACAAACGGTCACAAGGTCTCACATTTTTTTAAGTTTGGATCTTGGGGTTGAATTGCCCAATCCCAGCTCCAGGCTGTGAGCTCCCATCCTTCTTGTTCCTCCCTCCAGCCACCCTTGTTTGTGCTGTTGGGCTGAAAGTTGTCCTTGGTGTGCAGCAGGACAAGGATTTGTTTTGTGTCCCTGCTGTGTGCAGAGAGCTGAGTGACACTGACTGTGAGCTCAGAGCTGCACCCTGGGCAGCACAGAACGTGAAATACAGCAAAGATAAAACTTGAGGGATCAGTTTAATGGTGACCATGGTGGTGCTGCTGGTTGGACTTGATGCTCTTAAAGGTCCTTTCCAACCGCAGTGACTCTGATTTGGTGCTGGTGTCACCACCCTGGGGCTGGGAATGGGTGAATTCCTCCAGAGGGACGTTCCAACAGTGCAGAATTGGATGAGGTGTGGGTTTATTCTGACCCCCTCTGCCCACACCATCCTGCATCCTGTGCCTGGTGCGTCCCTCAGCAGCACCGAGCTCGGTTTCCCAGCTGGGCTGGGCTCACTCCGGGCAGGAGCATCAGCACAAAGCTCCTGCCCGACCTGCCTCACCCTCATCACGCCGTGCTTAAGGTTATTATCTGCTCTGGCAACAGCTCTGAACTCTGGCCTTGCTGCTTTCTCTCAGCTCAAGCCCAGACCCCACGGGAGCTGTGGAGAGGCAGCAGGATGAGTGAAATGGGAAATGCTGGCAGAGGTTTTTAGCAGAGGCTGTGGTTTCCCACAGCACCGGGCAGGGATTTTCACTCCTGGCGCTGGCTGCTGGAGCTCCCCGCACAGAGCTGGGGGTTAAAGACATTCCTCACATCCCAGGGGGCTGGGGAAGTGCCCAGCACCAAACCTCGGACATTTTAATGTCCTGCACTCAGTGCCAGGGGTGGCCAGGGCGGGGTGGAAAACAGGGAGACACCGAGGGGGTGGGGATGAATCTGTGTTGGGTACGGAGCACTCTGCCCTCCTTCCTACCTGCTCCTGTCCCTGCCACCCTGTCCCCGTCACCTTTCCTGGTCTGTGTCACCTTCTCCTGTCCCTGCTCACCTTCTCCTGTCCCTGCTCACCTTCTCCAGTCTCTGCTCACCTTCTCCAGTCTCTGCTCACCTTCTCCTGTCCCTGCTCACCTTCTCCAGTCTCTGCTCATCCCTGTCCCTGTCCCTGCTCATCTCTGTCACCTCCTCCTGTCCCTGTCACCTCCTCCTGTCCCTGCTGACCCCTGTCACCTTCTCCTGGCTCTGCTCACCCCTGTCACCTTTCTCAGTCCCTGCTCACCCCTGTTGCTGTCACCTCCTCCTGTCCCTGCTCACCCTGTCCCTCTCACCTCTCCTGTCCCTGCTCACCCTGTCCCTGTCACCTTCTCCAGTCCCTGTCACCTCTCCAGTCCCTGCTCACCCCTGTCCCTCTCACCTTTCCCTGCCTCCCTGGCTCTGCAATCACCCCAAACTTCACAGGCAAGAACATTTTCCTCCTCCCTCCCCCTCCTCAGGATTGTTTTGGAGTAAAATTGGCTTAAATTTAATCATGAAGCCCTGGGAGCGTGGGTCCACACTCAGGTGTAATTCCAGCCCAGGTTATGTTCAGTTCAGAGCAGAGGCTGATATTGCATCGTGACATTCAACTCCATCCAGGCTTTATTTGTATTCCAAAGCCATCCATTGCAAAGACTGCTCTTCATAAGCACAAAGAGCTCCAAAGCATAAATATTTATTCCTTAAAGGTTAAGATTGCCTTAAATCATTCCAGCTTATTTGGTGAGCAGCAGTTATAATTAAAATAAGCAGTTGAACCCCATCTGCATGTATGAAATGCACATATACGTGTATATAAATATATATTTATATATACTTGACTCCGGTGCGGATGGAAGCCGTGGGATAATTGCTTCCATCACATCAAAAGATGCACTGATATTGTTCCTGGATTGGATAATAAATCAACATAAAGAAGCAGCTGAAATTATATAATGGCAAGTCACGTTTGAGCAGGCGGCAGCAGCCGAGGTGGGGAATGAGCAGAGCTCGTCTCCAGTGCTGGCTGCAATTGCAGGGGATAATTATGCAAGTTATGGAAATTATTCCACTTTGGGGTGTAGAGAATTCACAGAAGCCAAGGACAGGGCTTGGAGCAGCCTGGGACAGTGGAAGGGGTCCCTGCCACACAAGGGTGGAATGGGTGGGGTTTGAGGTGGGATTTGGGGTCCCTTCCAGCCCAAGCCAGGCTGGGATTCTGTGCTCTGTGCTGGAATGTTGTGGCACCTGGAATTGCAGGGACACAGATCCATGAGAGCGTTCACAGTGTGTGAGTGGGCTCTTCCAACAGCCTGAAGGTTTCAGAAGTGATCCCTGAACGTGGAGAAGTTGGGATGGGAAGTGTTGGACAACCCACGAGTGCGGGAGCTCAGGACTCCTGGACAACCAACCAATATAATTAAACAGAAGTGTTTATTATTTACATTAAACTGTATTTATACATCCTAAAACTCCTGTTCATGGCATCACACATTACTTGATTGGAGCCTCTGTCTTGTCCACACATTCATCACGCACCCTTCAGGAAATAAGATTGGTGCTTCATGACCCTCCTTTATCTAATTCTTGCAGTCTTGGTGTTCTGGTTCTCAGCCTCTCCTTTCTTATTTTAGAACAGTTTGTGTCTTGGTAACCTTGAGGAATTCCAGAGGGTTCTGATAAGAGTGACTGAAGGCAGCTTGGCTGGAGCACACTGTACGTTCAGATATTCCTCCACATGAAAGGAAGGGGGAAGGAGATCCTGCAGCCTGGGCTGTGCTGGGAATTGTGTTATTCCCAGCCTGCCTTGGAGCTGGGATGTGTCACAGCAGAGCACGCAATGAAGACACAGAGAGACCAGTTCAGCAGAAGGCTGAAGCTGAAAATTTTATTTTACAAATCCCCTTCGTCCCTTTTTAGCATGTTTCACCAAAAGGTGTTCATTGGTCACTCAGGACTGACGTCTCTTCCCCTTTGGTAATCACCAGGTGAGGAAGAGTGTTTTGGGAAAGAACACGGCCCACATGGAAACGTTTGGGAAAACAGAGCAGGATATTTTGAGAAAGGGAGCGATTGAAAGTTCTCCCATGGGAAAGCAGCTCACAAGTGAGCAAACCTGGAATACCGAGCCCACAGGGATGTGTCTGTTGGCAGTGCAGGCTTGTGAATGGGACATGGGGACAGCTGCTGGGACACCTGGAATCTCCCTGGCAGGAGGGGCAGTTGTGTGGCCCCTGTGTGGCTCAGCTTCTGACAAACTCATTCCCAGTTCATTGGGAATGAATGCTCCAGGTTCATCCTCAGGAATTCTGCAGGACTGGTCCTTGCAGCAGCCCTGGGCTGCTGATTGCTCCTGGATAATGCAGAGGAGCAAATCAGAGAGTTTCTGGTTTGGGCCTTGTCCCAGCAGACTGAATCCCTGGATAAAGCTGCACTTTTAATGTATTGGCAGAATAATTTCCCGTGGATAGAGCGGGACACAAAGAAGTTGTGATGAGTAACAGTGGAAACCAGAGGAGTGTTATTTAAAATGAGAACACTGATCTCGCTGTGACCTGCTGGGAGGGCATTGATCTATCCTGGCAAATCCTTACTTTGAGGGCCAATTTTCATTAATTTTAAATTTCTGGCGCTGTTTGTTGGCTGAGAATCCTTGGGCATCGCGGCCAGGGATCGAGCTGAGAACAAACCTTGTTTTAACCCTGCAGTGGGGGCAGGAGATGCATTCAGCAGATGAATCCATGAAATCCCTGAGGCTGGAGGAGCTCCCCAGGATCCCCAGATGCAGCTGTAGGTGCAGCACCATGGGGGCCACTGACCACAGCCTTGAGTGCCACTGACCACGGCCTTGAGGGCCACTGACCACGGCCTTGAGAGCCACTGACCACAGCCTTGAGAGCCACTGACCACGGCCTTGAGTGTCACTGACCACAGCCTTGAGGGCCACTGACCACGGCCTTGAGAGCCACTGACCACAGCCTTGAGAGCCACTGACCACAGCCTTGAGAGCCACTGACCACAGCCTTGAGAGCCACTGACCACAGCCTTGAGAGCCACTGACCACGGCCTTGAGAGCCACTGACCACAGCCTTGAGAGCCACTGACCACGGCCTTGAGAGCCACTGACCACGGCCTTGAGAGCCACTGACCACGGCCTCGAGTGCCATGAGCTGGGAAAAAACCCAAGGGTTTTAAAGGGAATTTTTGATTTCCTAGGGAAAAACTCCCCCCTTCCCTTGTGGTTTGCTCACAGGTTCTGCCTCCAGGCTGGACCCTGCCGTGGGCCCCTTGGTGCCAGCCCAGGTCACCCGTGTCACCGCCGTGGCCGCGCCCGCCGTCACCCTCATGGCCACCAACCTGATGGATCAGGCACGAGCAGGTGGGTGCTGGTTTCACATTCCAGGGCTGGGATGGGTGTCTGTCTGTCCTGCACCCCAGGGGATCCCCAGGTTTGCTGGGTTTGCTGTGCTGGGCTGGGACTGGTGCTGCCTTATCTGACCTGGGGCCACTCCGGTCACCTTTGGGGCACCCCAGGGCACCTTCCCAGCACTGCCCTGGGGAAAGGAAGGTGTTCAGGAATTCCCAGGGAGCAGCTCAGGCAGAACTGCCTGATCCTTCACCCCAGGGATTGCTCTTTGTTACCCAGGGCAGCTGTGGCTGCCCCAGCCCTGGAAGGGTCCCAGGGCAGGCTGGATAAGACTTGGAGCAGCCAGGGATCTGCTGATGGGATCAGAACTGGGATCCCAGTGCCTGGAGCAGGGATCTGCTGATGGGATCAGAACTGGGATCCCAGTGTCTGCAGGAGGGATCTGCTGGTGGGATCAGAACTGGGATCCCAGTGCCTGGAACACGGATCTGGCTGATGGGATCAGGACTGGGATCCCAGTGCCTGGATTAAAGCAGGGATCTGGCTGATGGGATCAGAACTGGGATCCCACACTGGGATTGAGTAGGAGCCAGCAGAGGAGCAGCTGGGCACCAGCCAGGGAAGGTTTTAGGCTGATCTCAGACCCCGGAGCAATGAGGTTGTGGGGAGAGACAGGGCTGACCTGTGGAGGTTCTGGGGGAGGATAAAACCTCTGTGTGGGATGTGTGCACTTCATAAATCCCGTTCTTGGGAGCATTTGAGAGTCAAAATGTTAAACTTTTTTGGGATTAATGGAGGTTTGGCCTCTGCATATTTTGACAAAACAAAATTTTATTCTGCCTTGTCCACAGCTCCTCATGGCATGAATCCATCTTCCCTCTTCCCCTCCCTCTCTAATTCTGCTTTTAATGAGAGGTTTGTGATCACACCCAACATCCTCTGAGCGGTACCCAAGGCAGTTCTGCTGCCTCACCTTTCCTTGGCACGCTGTGAATTATTCATGTCCCCGTACCTGCCGTGGAGCCTGGGAGAATCCTCTTTAATCAGGAGCGTTTATCTCCATCTCCTGCTCATCCTGCAGCAGGAACTCACCCGAGCTGCTGAGTTTGGGGCTGGAAAAGGAGTTGGGAAAGTGTCGTGGTGGTTCACAGTCAGGCTGCAGCTCAGTCTGTGCACCTCAGATGGGGAAAGGTGCATGAATGAGCCAAGAGCAGCTCGGAGGGAAGGTGAACACGGGGGGTTGGTCCCTCCTGGCGTGGGCAGAGGAGGGGAGGTTTCCATGATGCCTTGGGAGGGCTGAGCTGGAACAGAGACTGGGCAGAGCTGGAGAATAAAGCAGGGATTTATTGAAAGGCCTGGGAGGGTGGGGCTGGAATTCCCAGAGCAGCTGTGGCTGCCCCTGGATCCCTGGCAGTGCCCCAGGCCAGGTGGGACATTGGGGCTGGGAGGGGACAGTGGGAGGTGTCCCTGCCATGGCAGGGATGGGATGAGATGAGCCTTAGTGTCCCTTCCAACCCAACCCATTCCAGGATTTGCATGAAAACTCCCAAAACCAGGGAATGTTTTCCTGTCTCTCAAGCCCACCTGCCTGTGCCTGTACATGGATTAAATACATGGCTGCCTCTCAAATCAGCAGCCATGGTAACTAAAATCACCAACATCACCTCAGGCCACTGCCTGTGCCCTCGCAGGGCCTCCTTGGGTCACTGCTGGCCCCGGGGCTGGTCCTGGCAGTGGCCCTGTGCCACCCCCCTGTGCCACCCCTCTGTGCCAGGCTTGCTGAGAGAGAGAGACGTCTCCTTTCCTTTCCTTTCCTTTCCTTTCCTTTCCTTTCCTTTCCTTTCCTTTCCTTTCCTTTCCTTTCCTTTCCTTTCCTTTCCTTTCCTTTCCTTTCCTTTCCTTTCCTTTCCTTTCCTTTCCTTTCCTTTCCTTTCCTTTCCTTTCCTTTCCTTTCCTTTCCTTTCCTTTCCTTTCCTTTCCTTTCCTTTCCTTTCCTTTCCTTTCCTTTCCTTTCCTTTCCTTTCCTTTCCTTTCCTTTCCTTTCCTTTCCTTTCCTTTCCTTTCCTTTCCTTTCCTTTCCTTTCCTTTCCTTTCCTTTCCTTTCCTTTCCTTTCTTTCCTTTCCTTTCCTTTCCTTTCCTTTCCTTTCCTTTCCTTTCCTTTCCTTTCCTTTCCTTTCCTTTCCTTTCCTTTCCTTTCCTTTCCTTTCCTTTCCTTTCCTTTCCTTTCCTTTCCTTTCCTTTCCTTTCCTTTCCTCCCCCTCCCCTTCCCCTTCCCCGGCAGGAGGAGGTTGAGGTGGGCACTGCCCACTGTGACCTCCCTGTGCCCAGAGGACCAAAGTGCCTGGGAAAGCTTTGATTCCCAAATTACCAGATATCCAGGGAAGGAAGATGATTTTAGAGCCCCTTTTGATGTGTATCAGCAGCTCCCTGCTCCTGGCTCCTTTAATGTGGAAATTAATGGCTCTGGTTTGTAAATCTTTTTTTATTTTTTTTGCTCCCCATAAAGCCATCTTCTGAGCAAAATGCCATGGATTTAATGTTTTATAATTCTGAGATATTCTGAGGGAAGCTCGTTTTTACCCTCTAACAAGGGGCTGCTGCACCACGCTCGGTGCAATCAGGAATGTGCTCCAGTAAAACGTGGTGTTTGCATCCTGGCCGCGCATCCTGGGCACAAGGGAGGTGAGGGAATCGAGGAGGAGGAGGCGGCAGGAGGAGGCTCAGAGCCACAGGCAGCAGTTTGGGTTTTCCTCAGCAGTTTGGGTTTTCCTCAGCAGTTTGGGTTTTCCTCAGCAGTTTGGGTTTTCCTCAGCAGTTCTGCCTTGCTGTGAGTGTGTTGGTTTCCCGTTAAAAGAGCTCCTTTCTCCTCACAGATCGTGGCAAGGAGTCGAGCAGAGCCTCCTGCCCCCCGACGCTGATTCTGCACACCGAGAGGAAGAGCGTCCCCGCGGGCAGTGACGGTGACAAGGTCTGTGCTGGAGCCTCCTGGAACTTCTGAGCTGCACAAATCCGGGGCAGGACTGGCCAGGGCTGTCCTGGACACTCAGCATCCTTCCCTGCCATGGATTTAATTTATCTTGGAGCTGTGCAGGAGCTCTGGATCTCTCAGAGGATTGGGGGGGACACTCAGGGCTGGTTTGTTCCCACTGGAATCCCAGACTGGTTTGGGCTGGAAGGGACCCCAAATCCCAGCCAGTGCCACCCCTGCCATGGCAGGGACACCTCCCACTGTCCCAGGCTGCTCCAGCCCCAATGTCCAACCTGGCCTTGGGCACTGCCAGGGATGCTCTGGGCACCCTGGGCCAGGGCTGCCCACCTTGCCAGGGAACAATTCCTGATTCCCAATCTCCCATCCATCGCTGCCCTCTGGCACTGGGAGCCATTCCCTGTGTCCTGTCCCTCCATCCTTGTCCCCAGTCCCTCTCCAGCTCTCCTGGAGCCCCTTCAGGCCCTGCCAGGGGCTCTGAGCTCTCCCTGGAGCTTCTCCTCTCCAGGTGAGTCCCCCCAGGTGTCCCAGCCCGGCTCCAGAGGGGCTCCAGCCCTGGGATCATTTGGTGCCTCCTCCAGACTCTCTCCAGCAGCTGCAAACATTTTTTTGCCGTGTGCTGGGGACAGAGGAGCAGCTGGGGACAATCAGTCCCTGCTGCAGTGGGGGTGTCCCTGAGCAGTCCCAGAGGAGCTGCTGGAGGAGCAGAGCTGGCACAGAGCCTCCCTGGGCTCAGGGAGTGCCCTCTGCTCCTGTGCTCATTCCTCCCCTGCTTGGTGCCACGTTTGGATTTATCCCTCATCCCCCTCTCCCATGGGAGCTCTTGGCATGGACAGCTCGTGTTGGCTGCTTTTTTATTCATGCTGCTCTGCGTGGGGAGGCATTCCTATAATTCCCATTTATCTGGGCTGTTCCACAGGCAGCTGGAGCTGTCCAGAACGCCTCTCCTGGAATTCTGGCCATAGGGTGACCCCCTCCAGGCTGAGGGGGGATCTGTGCATGAAGAGCAGCTCTGTCACTGCTTTATTTGCTGACTCCCCTCTCCGTGTGTCTCTCCAGGATCACTCCTTCAAGCTGGTGGGCGAGGCTGACGGCGCTTCCAGCGGGAACAAGCCCGTGGCATCCACGCCAGTGCCAGGATCCCCGTGGTGAGGAGCTGAGGGGCCCTTCCCCGGTGTCACCCCCCTCCCAAAGCGCCTCCCTGGGCTGGAACATGGGGAGGGGGCTCAGCAGCGTGGCTGGGTCCCTGCTGCAGCTCCTGGCAGAGCTCCTTGTTACTCATAGCCTGGGGGAGAACGTGGGAGGGAGCCACAAACAGCAGCCCTGGGGTTTGCAGGGTGGCTGTACCTCGCTGTGTCTCAGCTCCCGCGGTGCCAGGCTCGAGCAGAGAGGAGGAGCAGCATCTGGTGCTGCTTCCCAGGGCAGATCCCGGCTCTGTCAGGGGCCCTGCCTGCCTTGCACAGCTGCTCTGGTGCAGGGGGTATCTGACACAGCTCGTGGTCCTCATGCCCTGAGGACACTCCCAGGAGCTGGGCCAAGCTCTTGTGACGTTTTTAAATAGAGAAACCTTTCTGCACTCTCTGGCCTGTGTGGCTGACAGAAGGATTTTTCTCTCCTTTCCCCAATAATAATTAGTTTGTAGCTAGGGGCTGACACCCTGGGGATCTTTGCTCCAAGCCCCAGCCAGCCTGACCTTGGACACTTCAGGGATCCCATCCAACCCTGCCAGCGGGGTCTGTCTCTTTACCTGAATGTCTGGATTTTCCCTTCCTGCTGGGAGAGCTGTGGTGTTTCCAGAGCCTTGGTTTGTGACTGTTCCTGCCCATCCCATGGTGTTCTCCAGGAGGGATTGGGATTTCTGGGAGAACAGAGCTTCCCACAGTCCCATAACCCTTCCAAATCATTCCAGTTCAGAGAAAGGAACATGAAGTATTCATGAAGTATTTATAGAATGTGTGCTATATATTATATAGAGTTACATAGATAATGAGTTAGGAAGGTTATTAAAGATATTTATCATCTGCACATCACTGAATCCAGGATGCCCAAACTTCCCTGGGTTTGTACAGCCAATTTTATGGGATCTTACCTGTCCTACACGGGGTGTGTAGGGTTATTTTATGGCACCATCCTGCAGTGAGGGAGCACTTTTCCTATTTCCAGTCCTTTACTTAGACCAGACCCTTTCAAACCCAGCTTTACTCCCTGCTTTTAATAACAATTAAGCACCAGAGCTTGTAATTACAAGATTTGTTCCTTCCAGGTGTTTTTGCTTCAGAGAGCAACATTTTCCTCGCAGCAGTGTGTGTGTGTCAGTCAGAGCGGGTTCAGCCCTCATTGGGATTCAGGAGGCGCAGGCCTGAGATGGAAATTCTGTTTTTTATTTACATATAAATTTAGGGACGTACATCTCCAGGTTTTTGAATGTCTGTTAAGGACGGTGCAATAGTTATTTTCGTATTATTTTGGCTGATTCCAGATGAATGTCAGGACAAGGAGCTGAACTGCTGCCCTGCATGTTTTCCCTGGCCGAGCCCAGGGGCTGTGCCTGGTGCTGCAGAGCTCAGTCATGTTTGGCAAATCCCAAACAGAGCCCTAATTCTGTCCTAAAGATTTGGGGCGGGGTGCTGGGCTGGGGGGGACCTGGCAGGACGTGGGGGCTTCCGGGGATGCTGTGGGGATGGCACAGGGATGGCACAGGGATATCACTGGGATGGCATTTGGGATGCCATGGGATTGGCACTGGAATGCCATGGGTATGGCACAGGGATGTCATTGGGAGTGCCACTAGGATGTCATTGGGATGGCATTTGGGATGCCATGGGATTGGCATAGGAATGCCATGGGGATGGCACAGGGATGTCATTGGGAATGCCACTAGGATGCTGTGGGGATGGCACAGGGATGCCATGCGGATGGCATTTGGGATGGCACAGGGATGCCATGGAGATGGCTGAGGGATGGCATTTGGGATGGCACAGGGATGCTGTGGGGATGCCATGGGGATGGCACAGGGATGTCATTGGGAATGCCACTAGGATGCTGTGGGGATGGCTCAGGGATGGCAAGGAATGGCACAGGGATGCTGTGGGGGTGTCATTGGGATGGCATTTGGGATGTCATTGGGAATGGCACAGGGATGCTGTGGGGATGCCATGGGGATGGCACAGGGATGACACAGAGATGCTGTGGGGATGGCACAGGAATGTTATTGGGAATTGCCACTAGGATGCCATGGGGATATCATGATGATACTATTGGAATGTCATGAGGATGCCATGGGATTGGCACAGGAATGTCATGGGTATGGCACAGGGATGTCATTGGGAATGCCACTAGGATGTCATTGGGATGCCATAGTGATGTCGTGATGATACTTGTTGGAATGTCATGAGGATGCCATGGGGATGGCACAGGGATGGCATTTGGGGTGCCATGGGAATGGCATGGCCATGGTAAAGGGATGTCATTAGGTTGCCATGGAGGTGGCACAGGGATGTCATTGGGATGGCATTTGGGATGCCATGGGGATGTCATTGGGATGGCACAGGGATGTCATTGGGAATTGCCACTAGGATGCCATGGTGATGTCATGATGATACTATTGGAATGTCATGAGGATGCCATGGGATTGGCACAGGAATGCCATGAGTATGGCACAGGGATGTCATTGGGATGGCATTTGGGATGCCATGGGGATGGCACAGGGATCCATTGGGATGGGGAGGATCATTTGGGATGCCGTGGGGATGTCACTGGAATGGCACAGGAATGCTGTGGGGATGTCATTGGGATGGCATTTGGGATGCCATGGGGATGGCACAGGGATGTCATTGGGATGGCATTTGGGATGCTGTGGGGATGGCACAGGGATGTCATTTGGGATGGCATTTGGGATGCTGTGGGTATGGCACAGGGATGTCATTGGGATGGTATTTGGGATGCCATGGGTATGGCACAGGGATGTCATTGGGATGGCATTTGGGATGCTGTGGGGATGGCACAGGGATCCATTGGGAATGCCATGGGGGTGCATAGGGATTCCATGGGGATATCATTGGGATAACACAGGGATGCTGTGGTTGCACCTTTCCCCACCAGCACAGCAGGCAAGGCTCCCACAACCCCACAGCCCCTGGCTGCTCCAGCCACAGAACCTGCAATGGCTTTTCCTGTGTCTGCCCTTCCTGGGAGCACCATGAGCTCACCTGATGGAATATTTCACCTGATCTTTTTGGGGCTGTTCCAGCCCTCCCTGTGCCCGTGTGTGGCTGAGGACAGAGTTCCCTGCCCGGGGAGGGCTGGCAGGGCAGGGCCAGGCCGGGGTCCCCGCGGTGTCCCCGGGGTGTCCCTGAGGGCTGCAGTGCCTGGTGGCTGGCCAGGCTCTGAGGCTGCTTTATCGCTTGGAGCAGGTGTGTAGTCTGGACTGGAGATGACCGCGTGTTCTTCTTCAACCCCACCATGCAGCTGTCAGTGTGGGAGCGGCCGCTGGACCTGAGGCACCGCGGGGACATCAAGCGGCTGCTCGAGGACCCCCCGCACAAGCGCAAGCTGGAGGCTGCAGCAAGTAACTAAAGCCTGGCTTTAAGTTTTTTAAGCAACTAAAGTTGTTCCCCTCTCCCTGAGCTCCAGAGCCCCTGGAACTTGGAGCTGGGTGTGCTCAGGGGAGGTTTGAGGCCTGGAATTAGAGTGGGAGATTCCCGATGAAGGGAAAATTGGTGTTCATTGCAAAATCCTGGTTTCCCCCCTCACAAGTGCAAACTGGAGCCTGCAGCAATTAACTAAAGCCTGGTGGTGTTCCCCTCTTCTTGAGCTCCAGCAGCTCCTGGAACCTGCAGCTGGGCGTGCTCAGGGGAGGTTTGAGGTTTGGAATTAGAGTGGGAGATTCCTGATGAAGGGAAAATTGGTGTTCATTGCAAAATCCTGGTTTTCACCCCTCACATGCACAAACTGGAGGCTGCAGCAAAGTAACTAAAGCCTGGTGGTGTTCCCCTCTTCCTGAGCTCCAGCAGCTGGGTGTGCTCAGGGGAGGTTTGAGGCCCGGAATTAGAGTTGGTGTCCTAGGGAAGTTCCCAATGAAGGAAAAATTGGTGTTGGTTGCAAAATCCTGGTTTTCCCCCACTCATAAGCACAAACTGGAGGTTGCAGCAAATAACTAAAGCCTGCCCTTGTTCCCCTCTCCCCCAAACTCCAGCAGCCCCTGGAACCTGGAGCTGGGTGTGCTTGGGGGAGGTTTGAGGCCCGGAATTAGTGTGGGAGATTCCCAGTAAAGGAAAAGCTGTGTTTGCTGTAAAATCCTGGTTTTTACTGGAATGCTGAGCTGGGGTTGAGCCTCCCCCTTGCTGGCAGTGAAGGGGCAGGTGGCTCCCCACAGGAGATGTGTCTGTGGTGGACAAACCCCTCTGAGAGGCACAGAGTGTTTTGTGGCCCAGGTTCAAGGTGTGCATGAGGAATGCACTGCTGCATGCTCAGCTGCTCCCAAAGCACATCCTGCATGCCTGAGGGTCTGTGCAGGAGGGAAATCCCAGCACTGGGCACTGAGAGGGTTGGTGCAAAGGCTCCCCTGCTCCTGGGAGCTGCTCTGTCCCCTGCCAGTGCTCACACTGGTTTTACTGGGAGCGCTGTCCCTTACTGGGGACATCACTCATGGGAACTGCAGCTGGCCTTGGCTGGCTGCTTGGAATTCTCAATATTCTGGTTTTGGTGGTGAAAGAACAGCCACCATCCTTCAGCTGCTGCTTTTTCCTTAGTGGGGAAGGAGAAATCCGAGGGGGAGGAAGGGAGGTTGGATTCAGTGATTGTTCTGGTGCTGTTTTATCAGTGACTCGGGTGGTGGCACTGCCAGGCCCTGCAGGACCTGCCCTGTCCCCCAGGCCAGCAGGGATGGGCACTGCCCTTGAGCCATGGGGACAGCTGCCAGTGACCCCCTGAAAACCCCAGATAACCCCTGAAAACCCCTAATTAACCAAAGCAAACCCCCAAAGTACCCCTGCAAACCACAAATAACCCCTGCAAACCCCTAATTAACCACTGCAAATCCCCAAATTAACCAAAGCAAACCCCCAAAGACCCCCTGCAAACCACAGATAACCCCTGAAAACCCCTAATTAACCAAAGCAAACACCCCCAAAAAACCCTAATTAACCCCAGTAAAACCCCAAAGAACCCCTGCAAACCCCTAATTAACCACTGCAAACCTCCTAATTAACTAAACCCCCAAATAACCACTGCAAACCCCAAATAACCACTGCAAACCTCAATGAATCAGTGCAACCCCCCAGATAACCCCTGCAAACCCCCTAATTAATGCCTGCAAACCCCTAATTAACCAAAACAACCCCCAGATAACCCCTACAAACCCCTAAATAATCTCTGTAAATCCCCAATGAGCCACTGCAAACCCTAAATAATCTCTGCAAATCCCAATCCACCACTGCAAACCCCAAATAACCTCTGCAAACCCCAAATAACCTCTGCAAATCCCCAATGTGCCACTGCAAACCCCCAGACAGCCACTGCAAACCCCCAAATAACTCCTGCAAACTCCTAATTAACCAAAGCCACCCCCAGATAACCCCTGAAACCCCTCAGATAACCCCTGCAAACCCCAAATCACCCCTGCAAACCCCAAATAACCTCTGCAAACCCCAAATAATCTCTGCAAATCCCAATGAACCACTGCAAACCCCCAGATAGCCACTGCAAACCCCCAAATAACTCCTGCAAACTCCCAAATAACTCCTGCAAACTCCTAATTAACCAAAACAACCCCCAGATAACCTCTGAAACCCCTCAGATAACCCCTGCAAACCCCAAATCAGCCCTGCAAACCCCAAATCAGCCCTGGGAACTCAGTGAGGCAGCAGCCCCGTGCCTGCAGGGAGATCAGAGTGAGCCATTATCAGTTTTGCTGCCAGCAGAGAGGCAGCTCCAGGCAGGGCTCTGTGTCTGTGTCCTCCTTATCACCACAGCCTGTAATTACATTTTTCTCTCTGAATTTCCATAGCAGGTGCTTGTGTGTATATATATATATATTTTTTTTTTCTGGATAATTTGAAGAATTTTAGCTGTGGATCTAATTCCTCCAAAGCCTATCTGCTGAAATTCATTCTTTAGGAGGAAAAGAGAGTTTTTAATTGCAGGCTGTATTGAAAGCTCAGTGAATTCCTGCCAAGGGTGGCCAGAGACAAAGCTGAGGGTCATTGTTCATGGTCTCTCTCATTGTTCCTGCTCTGCAATTAATTAACAAAAGAGTCTAAAGTCAGGGCTGATAGGTGCCACTTGAAAAATCTATTTTTTTTTGCTGTGTTCCATCCTTTTCATTTATTATCCCCACCACAAAGATTTGATTCATGCTCCTGTGTTTTTTTTATGGCCGTGACTTTCATTGTTGTTAAACAGTCTTAATCTTGCCTGCTGTAATTGGGCCTTGTGGCTGCTCAGTGTTGGAGCAGTTTGTAATTAGTGTCGATTGGCTCTGAGGTGAGGGGGATTATTTGTTACCTCTTCTCTTAGCTTGTAATCTCCAGTAAATAAATAACACAAACGAGCTGAGTGTTCCCAACAATGCTTCCCACATTTATTTAGCTGAGTGGCTGCCGCTGAGTTTTAATTAGAATTTTCAAATCAGACATCTTAAAAAAAAAAAAAAGAGATGTCAAGCGAAGTTATCCACGGGATGCTCTGGGTTGGCTCTGCTGAAGGATCAAGTGCTTTTTAAATTTGGGTATAAATGGAGAATTATGAATTTCTCAATTACTCTTCCTCAGTGTTTGTTCCAGGAGATGGATGAGGCTGTTCCCTAAGGGGTTCCCATCAGGAGATCCCGTGGGGCTGGAGAGGAGGGGCAGCTCCTGCCAGGGCCCAGAGCCTTGATCTGCTTTGATCTCCCCCTTCACTGCCCCAGGGTCTGGCTGGGTGCTCAGGCTGAGGGAGATTTTCCAGCTAATTAATCCAAAATGGACATTGTGGAGTCATCAAATCATGGAATGGGTTTGAGGGACCCCAAATCCCCCCCAGTGCCACCCCTGCCATGGCAGGGACACCTCCCACTGTCCCAGTGTCCAACCTCTCCTTGGGCACAGCTGGCAGAATTCCTGCTGGAAACCAGGGATGATGTGATTTACTGAATTCCTGCAGTGTTTGGGACCCTTTGGAGCTCAGACCAGGGTCTGAAGCCCATCCCTGTAAGTCCATGAGCATTCCCAGCGCGTGTGCTGGGATGTGACTCCTGTGTCCTTTGGGGTTCGGTGAGAACTGCAGCTGGCAGAGGTGAAGAGAAAACATTTCAGAATTCAGGATTTGTTCCCCTTGTTTGTGTCTGTGACTGAAAATCCACGCTGAGTCCCTCCAGGAGCCGTGTCCAGGCTGGAGCAGGGCTGGCCTGGCCTTGGGGCTGCCCTGCAGGGTGGAGGTTGTTGGATCCCCCCAGCCCTGCCGGGTGCTGCTGGAATTCCTGGGAAAGCTCCCCGAGATTGGTGATCCCAGCGGGAGAGGTGGGGAGGGAGGGGAGCCCTGCTGGGAGTTACGTCCAGTGACTCCTTCAGGAAAGGATCTTGCAGGAATGTCTTGAGTTGCATTTGGAAGGGAAGGGAGGAGGGAGGATCAGGTGAAACAATAATAAGATTTAAAGCAATCATGTCATGAATGAGAAATGAGGAATTTTGCTGACTGGAAATGGTCACTTTATTGCTGTCTCTTCCATTTGGATGAAAGCAGTTCCGAAGATTTTATAAAACACTTGTTATTTTTAAAACCCTCTGCGAGGGATGAAAGCCAGGAAATACCTGAGCAGCAAAGACCAGGGACGAGAAACTGATTTGAGGAATTTGTGTTCCCATTCATCTCGTTCAACTCTGATAATGACTTATTTCTTTCCAGCAGACAGGTGTGTTAGCTCTTGTCCAGGGGATGAAAATGATGATCTGAGCATCAAAACTAAGAGAAATAAGTAAGTCCTAAGGTTTATTTCTCTGTGTTGAATGGTGGGAAGGGTTGGTACAAAGAAGGTGTCACACTAGGACACGAAATGAACACACACTCACACGCTGGGTTGTCAAGGCAAAAAAGAGAAACTTTATTTACAAATTGGAATTTATAGGTTTTTCAAAGTGACAGCGGATTGGAGGATGAAATCTCACCTCTCAACCACACTGGTCCCATCAACAATCTATCCATTTTCTCCTCCTCCATGAAGGATTGGAAACAACTCAGTGTTTTCATGAAAGTGCGTGAGAATCCAATATAAAAAAATGTAAACATCAGAAGGCTTTTGAAAAACAGGGCAACAGAAGGGCAATTTAAATGCAGTTTTTGTTCTGGGTGGGTAAATGATGGGAGCCACTCTCCAGGTGTCCAGTCCTCACCAGAGCCAGGATTCTCTGTAGCCTCTGTTTTTGTCTGGAGAACTCCTCCTCTATGAAGTGGTCACAAACAAGGCTGCCAGAGTTATCCCAAAGGCATTGCACAAACCTTCCCTCACTGGAGTGCAGCAGTTTTCTCCCTGCTCTGGGGTTTGCAGGCTCAGAACCAGCCCCAGGTGCTGCTGGTGCCGACCTTTATCATCACCACGTGTGCTTCTCATTCTCCTGAAGCCAGGACTGGGAAAGCAACTCTGAGGTGTGCACATTCCCAGATCATTCCAGGTGTCCTTCTGAGGGGGCAGGCACAGGGTTTGTGGTGGGTTATTTCAGATGGGTTATTGCAGTGCATCCTCACCCTGGACAGGCACAGGGTTTGTGGTGGGTTATTGCAGATGGGTTATTGCAGTGCATCCTCACCCTGGACAGGCACAGGGTTTGTGGTGGGTTATTGCAGTGCCTCCTCACACTGGGTAGGCACAGGGTTTGTGGTGGATTATGGTTTGTGGTGGATTATGGTTTGTGGTGGATTATGGTTTGTGGTGGATTATGGTTTGTGGTGGGTTATGGTTTGTGGTGGGTTATGGTTTGTGGTGGATTATGGTTTGTGGTGGATTGTTTCAGATGTGTTTCAGTGCATCCCCACGCTGGGCAGGCACAGGTTTGTGGTGAGTTGTTTCAGATGTGTTTCAGTGCATCCCCACACTGGGCAGGCACAGGGTTTGTGGTGAGTTGTTTCAGATGGGTTTCAGTGCATCCTCACACTGGGCACAGGGTTTGTGGTGGGTTATTGCAGTGCCTCCTCACGCTGGGCAGGCACAGGGTTTGTGGAGGATCGTTTTAGATGTGTTGCAGTGCAGGTTATTGCAGTGTATCCCCACTGGGCAGGCACAGGGTTTGTGGAGGATTATTGCAGATGGGTTCCAGTGCATCCCCACACTGGGCAGGCTCAGGGTTTGTGGTGGGTTATGGTTTGTGGAGGATTGTTTCAGATGGGTTTCAGTGCATCCTCACACTGGGCAGGCACAGGGTTTGTGGTGGATTATTGCAGATGGGTTATTGCAGTGCATCCCCCTGCTGGGCAGGCACAGGGTTTGTGGTGGATAATTTCAGATGTATTTCAGTGCATCCCCACACTGGGCAGGCTCAGGGTTTGTGGTGGGTTATTGCAGTGTATCCCCACTGGGCAGGCACAGGGTTTGTGGAGGATTATTTCAGATGTGTTTCAGTGCATCCCCAGAGGTGTTCCCATATCAGGGAAGAGTGTAAGCTTCACTCCTGAATTTATAAGGAAGATGAGCCAGAAATTTTTATGCTTCTCACCATAACTGGCCCAGTGTCAGCACAAAGGCACCTGTTGGACCTTGAGCTGCCCCTCAGGGCATGTGGCTCTTTTCTATGGGGCAGCAAGCCAAAAACCCCTCCTGGACTGTTGAATACTTAAGAGAAAGCACCGAGTCTCTGGCTGCCTTGATCATTGGGCATTAATTTTCATTAATTTTCAAAGTTTGCAGATGAGGCTACAGAATGCAGGGGAGGTGCAGGGATCTTGCAGAGAAGGTGAACGCTGCCGTTCTGGGGTTCTTTCTCTCCCTTAAAATCTTTTGTCATCTCAAACAAATCTTTTGTCCTTCCAGCCAATCTGGGATCCTGGGATTAAAATAAATATATTTATGTATAAATGTATAAATAAATAAATATAAATAAAAATACAGATAGATATATACACACGAACATATAAATAAATTTATATAGAGTATTATTATGTGTAATGTGTATATATAATATTATGGGGTTTTATGAATGGAAATTTAAATATATAAATATACAAATATATAAATATATAAATATATAAATATATAAATATATAAATATATAATATAAAAATAAAAAATAAAAAATAATAAAAATAAGAATAAAAATAAGAATAAAAATAAAAATAAGAATAAAAATAAGAATAAGAATAAGAATAAGAATAAAAATAAAAATAAAAATAAAAATAAATATAAATATAAATATAAATATAAATATAAATATAAATATAAATATAAATATAAATATAAATATAAATATAAATATAAATATAAATACAAATATGGTACTGCCTTTTATTAAACACCCAATTACAGGCAGGACAGAGGCCCAGTCCTTGGAAGTGATGGAATAAAAACTCCTGGACGTGGGGAGGGCACATGAGGACTGCAGGAGAGGTGCAGGGATCTTGCAGAGAAGGTGAATGCTGCAGTTCTGGGGTTCTTTCTCTCCCTTAAAATCTTTTGTCATGCTGCAGAAGGAATAATTTTGAAGATGGAATTGTCTATATTCGTATCATATTGAGGATGAAAAGGAATAAATCCCTGAGCACTGCTGACCCCTTGTCCATCTTGCCCTTGCAGGACAGAGGAGTGCCAGGCTGCGGGCAGCGCTGAGGAGGAGCAGGGAGGGGAGGAAGGCTCGGCCAGCCGGATCTCGCCGCCCCTGGAGGAGAGGATCACCCACTTCAGGGACATGCTGCTGGAGAGGGGGGTAAGGAGGGGCCCTCTGGGGGGCACAGCCATCCCTGGGGAGGGGACAGCGCTGGGGTGTCTGTCCCTGAGCCCTGGGGCTGGGGACACTGCTGGTGGCGTTTCCCATGGGAACTGGGAGCCCTTCCCAGACAAATTCCCAGAAACACAGCCAGGGATATCCAGAGGCTCTGGGGGCTGTGGGCACAGCCATGCCAGGGACCCCAAAGGGTGGGGGACGTGTCCTGGCCAGCACCTCACACCTCAGGACTGTCCTGGTGAGCTCCTGAGTGCCCACCACCACCAACTCCAGGGCTTCCAGCAGAGAGGAGCCAATTTCACTTACTGGCCATCCAAAATCATGGAATCATTGGAAAGGATCCCAAATCCCACCTCTGTCCTGGCAGGGACACCTCCCACTGTCCCCTCAAAGCCCCAATGTCCAACCTGGCCTGGGGCACTGCCAGGGATCCAGGGGCAGCCACAGCTGCTCTGGGAATTCCATCCCCACCCCACAGGGAACAATTCCTGCCCCAAATCCCATCCATCCCCGCCCTCAGGCAGCACAAACCCATTAATGCTTGTCCAGATCCTGGGGAAAGGATGTTCTGGAGATGATTCCAGCTGTGCTGGGCTGCAGGAGCAGGGGATGCTCCGGGTTTGGGCTCAGTGGGGACAGGGAGGTGTGAAACGAGCCGTGGGTGCAGATTTTCTGCCTCCCCCCACGCTGCCACGTGCATCCCATAAAGGGAATGTCATCCCCGCAGGAAATACAGCCCGAGGTGGCTGTTGTCAGGCACTAAAGCCTGTAAAATTTATCCCAGTAATCAGCAGGCTTTAAAGGGGGATAATTAGAGCTTCAGCAGCTTAGCAGTGAATTATCCCCACGCCAGAGCTGCTTTATTAATACAGCTTGTTATTTATGCTGCAGAAATGCAGACGGGCCATAAACGAGCCCTGGGTGAAGACTTTGCTGGCAGATTGGAACTCGGGGGGCAATAAGTCAATATTTGGAAGGATTAGAGGTGTTCTAGAACAGGATTCTCAGGTGTTTCCACGCAAGGTTTGCTCCTAAAATTAAGAAATTCAGGAAATTCACTGTTTGGGTTTGCTAATGTTTAAAAATGTGGACAGAAGAATTACTTTGCTTTTACCCTGAACATTTTTGAACTGTCCAGCTCAGCAGCAGCTGCTTGGCGTGGCTGAAGCACAGGGAGACCATTATTGCCATTTAAATCTGATTATTTAGTGACCATCTCCTCCTCAAGGAGATGCTGGATGGAATCACAAAGAGCTCGAGGCAGATGGAGTTTGCCTGTGGAGTTCTGCAGCTTCCCACAGAAATTATGCCAACAGAAGAATATTTATTGTAACATTTTAAAAATAGAGGGGGTTTGGGGGAGATCCAAGACACAGGCACTCTTTATTCTGAAGTCTGGGGTGAGTTTTCCTGAGTCAAAATGTAATCTGGATGTTCTTTGGGAAGTTTCGAAGTTTCCATTTCAAATTTGAAGAGGAAAATTTAAGGTTCTTCCTGGCTCCCTCTCCCACCCAGCATCAAAATATCCACGTCCTAAGCCAGCATTTCCAGGAAAGTCTTCTCAAGGTTTCTGAAAGGATTCCAAGGGTGTCTTTTCTCTGGGTTTTCCCTTCTCAATCCCAGGGAGAGAAAGGGATTTGTGTGTGAGTGTAGCTGGAATTAAATCAGAAACACCGGGTGATTTTAGGTGATTTTAGGTGATGTGTGCCAAATGTGCGGTGTAATAATTGCTGAGCACAAAGTCATCAGCTGGAATGATTGCGTGGTGAATTAGTCTGAGCTTAATTAGCCTTGAGCTCAGGCTGGGCTCTGTGCTGGGAGCAAAGCTGATGTCCAGGAGTGTCAAAGACACCGGGAAATGAGGATTCCTGGTGCTGGAAACCCTGGAACTCGGGACAAGGGGGGCACAGGGAGGGGACCCTGGGCTGTGGGATGTTGGGGGGACATGGCCTCAGCTCCCCAAATCCTGAACTCTGGATTTTTCAATGGTCTCAAATCCCCAAATCCTGAGCTTTGGATTTTCCAATGGCCTCGGATCTCCAAATCCTGAACTTTGGATTTTCCAATGGCCTCAGGTTCCCAAATCCTGAACTCTGGATTTTCCACTGCCCTCAGGTTCCCAAATCCTGAACTTTGGATTTTTCAATGGCCTCGGATCTCTAAATCCTGAACTTTGGATTTTTCAATGGCCTCACATCCCCAAAGGCAGCCTGAGATTTGGATTTTCCAATGGTCTCAGATATCCAAATCCTGAACTTTGGATTTTCCAGTGCCCTCAGATCCCCAGATCCTGAGCTTTGGATTTTCCAACGGCCTCAGCTCCCCAAATCCTGAGCCTTGGATTTTCCAATGGCCTCGGATCTCCAAATCCTGAACTTTGGATTTTCCAATGGCCTCAGGTCCCCAAATCCTGAACTCTGGATTTTTCAATGGTCTCAAATCCCCAAATCCTGAACTTCACATTTTCCAATGGCCTCAAGAACCTAAAGGCATTCTGAGCTTTGGATTTTCCAACGGCCTTGGATCCCCAAATCCTGAACTTTGGAGTTTCCAATGGCCTCGGATCTCCAAATCCTGAACTTTGGATTTTCCAGTGCCCTCAGATCCCCAAATCCTGAGCTTTGGATTTTCCAACGGCCTCAGGTCCTCAAATCCTGAATTTTGGATTTTTCAATGGCCTCGGATCTCCAAATCCTGAACTTTGGAGTTTCCAATGGCCTCAGATCCCCAAATCCTGAACTTTGTATTTTCCAATAGCCTCAGGTCCCCAGATCCTGAACTTTGGATTTCCCAATGGTCTCAAATCCCCAAATCCTGAACTCTGGATTTTCCAATGGCCTCAGGTCCCCAAATCCTGAACTTTGGATTTTCCAATGACCTCAGATCTCCAAATCCTGAACTTTGGATTTTCCAGTGCCCTCAGATCCCCAAAGGTAGCCTGAACTTTGGATTTTCCAAACTCAAACCGCTCTGAGAGGAAAACGAGTCCACTTAGAGCCACTTTGCTTCATCAGAGCTTTCCCGCTGGAGTGTTAATTACTGTTTAATTATACTTCACATCCATGGTTTCTTTTAGTGAATTCACTCTTTTATAATTAGTTGGAGTGATTAGAATATTTTATTTCCCTCAGATTTTTCTGTGGCCAACAAATTACCAGGGATGTTTAGATGGCTCTGAGAAAATGGGAATTGTCCCTGCCCAGGCAGGGGATGGATCTGGGTGGCCTTTGAGATCCCTTCCAACCCAAAGTGCTCCAGGATCCTGATGCCCTGGGAAGGCTGAGCTGGAGCAGAGACTGGGCAGAGCTGGAGAATAAAGCAGGGATTTATTGAAAGGTCTTTAGGGACACCTTGGGCAGGACAGGGCCTGGCCAGGGCTGCCCCCAAGGTGGGCCCAAAATGGTCACAAAATGGGCACAAAATGGGCACAAAATGGACCCAAAATGGGCATAAAATGGACCCAAAATGGACACAAAATGGTCACAAAATGGACCCAAAATGGTCACAAAATGGACACAAAATGGACCCAAAATGGTCACAAAATGGGCACAAAATGGACCCAAATGGACACAAAATGGACACAAAATGCCCAATCAGTCACCAGGTCTCACACTTTGATAAGTTTTGGTCCATTTGCACCTTGGGGTTGAATTGCCCAATCCCAGCTCCAGGCTGTGAGCTCCCATCCTTCTTGTTCCTCCCTCCAGCCACCCTTGTTTGTGCAGTTGGGCTGAAAGTTGTCCTTGGTGTGCAGCACGACAAGGATTTGTTTTGTGTCCCTGCTGTGTGCAGAGAGCTGAGTGACCCTGACTGTGAGCTCAGAGCTGCACCCTGGGCACCACAGAGCCTCAAATACAGCAAAGATAAAACTTGAGGCATCAATTCCATGACTCCATGAGGCTGTGGAAGCAGCCCTGCAGGATGTGACGTTCCCATCCCAGTGGCTGTGGGAATGTGGTGCTTTGGGGATGTTCCCTGCCAGTTTTCCCTGGGTGCCTCAGCTGGGTCACAGCTCCAGCTCTGGAGTTAGAATTGTCCCTTCTGTGGGAATTGCTGCCTCTGCTGCACAAACAGCACCACAAAATGGCATTTCCTGCCACAAATTGCACAAATTCATGTCACAAATTGGCAGATCCCTTCCACCACGGATGGGGAGCGAGCATCTCCCAGAGCATCAAATCAATCCTGGTGGTGTGGGGGCCACCAGAGCTGTGCCAGAGATTCCAACCCACCTTCAGCCACCCCAAGAATCCTGCCCAGGGTCCCTCAGCTCCCCGAACCTCTGGGAACATTGGCTCCTTCCTGTGGGCCTGATATTACTTGGTCTAAGAGATTTTAGCCTGCTACCAGCTCCTAATTTTTTTCCCCAAGGGAAAACTTCTCAAGAAAGCTTCTCCTCAAAACAGTCTTGGGAAACAACTCTCCTTTCTCCAAACAATCTTGGCAAACAACTCTCCTTTCTCCAAACAATCATTCTCCAGGTGGTGTTTTGCTGTTTCTCCAGTTTAACCAACAGGATTAGAGAGGTGTCGTTCCTGTTCACCAGTCACGTTTAATCTGTATCAGAACACCTTATAAAAAGGCAGTAAGAATTAGACAATAAAGCTTTTTTTCTGCTCTTTGCCTTCTGAAATATTTGGAGTCTCTCATCTTTCTTTCAATGACCCCTTCCCCACCCTGGTGCCCCCAGGTGTCGGCGTTCTCCACGTGGGAGAAGGAGCTGCACAAGATCGTGTTCGACCCTCGCTACCTCCTGCTCAACCCCGAGGAGAGGAAGCAGGTGAGTCCATGTTTTCTGCATGGGGCCAGGGTGGTTTTAGCCCCACCAAGGTGTATCGAGCTCTGAGGGATGCCAGCAGCCTCTCAGAAGTGCTAATGAAAAATTAGTGAAGCGGCTGATTGGAGGTGTTTGGAAATGCAAAAAGGTTTTAATTAAAACAAAAATAACAAACTGTATAAAACAAAAGAGCAAAAGCTGTGCAAGGTGCAGGGAGGTCTTCAGACATGAACAGGACAGGACCACTGGGAGCTGTTCCTTGAGCTTTTATTGCAGCACCAGCCTCATCACAGGGTTTTACACAACTGAGGGATGGCCACACTCACACCTGCCAGCAGCAGCCAAAGATCTCTTTGTCTCAGGGCATTTTCAAAGTTTTCCAGCCAGCAGCACATTGCTAAAGCTCCCAGACAATTGTTGTAGCAGTCACTGAGAGCACAGCTACACCTGCTGCAAACAGTGCCTGCTTGGATGCTTTGTGTTAGCAATAAACAATAGTATTATTGTTAATAATAAAAATAATAAAAATAAATATTTTTATTATTTATAAAAATAAAAATAATAAAAATAAAAAATATTATTAAGCTTAAAACCTTCTACTCTCTTGCTGAGCACATTTTTAGACAACTTTAAGATCTATCCTAGCCCAACCCAAGGCTCACACTGTTGTTCCATGTCCTTGCTTGCTGTACCATTGTAACTTTTCCTATTCTCAAGCTTTGCAGTTACAGCTGATTCTAAATTCTTCAGTTCTTTCTGTTTCTGGGGCTGCTCCCACAGCTCTCTGAAAACCTGATTGCCTTGAATATTTCCCACAGCTTGCACCTGCTGAGACACCCCAAAAATGCCCTGAGAGACTCCGTGCTCTCTTTTAATGATCGAGGAGGGGTTTTTGGCTTGCTGCCCAATAGAAACAGCCACAGGTCTGGAGTTACATTTCAGGGGTCCAACAGGTTCCTTTGTGCTGGCACTGGGCCAGTCAGGGTGAGAGAAATTGACGTTTCTGGTTCTTTTTCCTGACAAGTTCAGGGATAAACTCTTAAACTCTTCCCTAATATGGGGACACTGTTAATGTGGGGGTGCACTGCAACAGTGACTTGTGCCCCCATAAATCAACACCCCCCAAACTCACCGGGGTCCTGGGGCAGGAGAGAAGAATTCCAGCAGATCGGGATCTCCCTGTGCACACTCACAGGTTTGGCTCTGCCCGTTGGGGGTGATGCTCACCAGGCACTGTGGGGTTTTGGGGCTCTGGGGGTTGGTCCCTTCCCTCTCAGGATGTTATGTGGCTCCCAGGGAGGTTTGATCACAGGGACAGGCTCCCATCCCTTGGGATGCAGGAACAGCTCCTGAGCCTGGGAGACCTGGCTGCAGGGAGGGAAATGGCCCAAATTCTGCCAGTTATGGTGGAACCCAATTAATTCATAATTGAGTGACTGGAGAGACACTGCTGGATTGTCACTGTTTGGGACATTTCCAGGATTTCTGGCAGGGTTTGGTGCTGACCCCACTGGGGCCTGGCTGGGGCTCTCTGCAGGGGTTGGGTTTTTTGGGGGAGATCCAAAGGGATGTGGAGTTTTGCTGCCTTGATCATTGACCCCTTAATTTTCACCAGGGCACCCAAAGTCTGCAGGTGAGGCTACAAAATGCAGGAGAGGTGCAGGGATCTTGCAGAGAAGCTGAACGCTGCCGTTCTGGGGTTCTTTCCCTTAAAATCTTTTGTCATGCTGCAGAAGGAATAATTTTGAATACAGAATTGTCCTTTTTTTAAATAAACAGGATGAAAAATGAACTTATTCCATATTGTGCCCTGGTTCTCCAGAGAGCTTCCTGTAGGTATTTACCAGAGGACTGGGCACATACATCTTCATTTACTCCCTTTCCAATATTTCCCTTCCTAAGGAAAAAAAAAGTGAAACAAAATAATAAGGAAATACAGGAATGAAAATGTATGAGGAGCTGCCAGGATGGAAAGTGCTGCTAAAGAGCCTGAGCAGGGAATTTGGGATTTATTGCAGGGCACGGGCAAGGAACACACCTGGGCCAGGAGGAGTCAATCAAGACATTCCTTGGAATCATGGAATCGTTTTAGCAGCCTTGGAGCAACCTGGGCCTGTGGGGCATGGCAGGGGTGGGACTGGCTGGGCTTTAAGGTCCTTCCAACCCAAACCAGTCTGGGGTTCTGGGATTAAAATAAATAGATTTATATATAAATAAATAAAAGTAAAATTAGAAATAAATAAATAAACAAACAAACAGATATAAAAATAAATATATATACACAAATATAAAAATAAATTTATATATAGTAGTATGTATACTGTGTATATAATATTATAATGTATTATAATATATTATAATATAGTTAAAATATAAATATAAATATAAAAATTATAAATATAAATATAAATATAAATATAAATATAAATATAAATATAAATATAAATATAAATATAGCCTTTAATTAAACACCCAATTACAGCCAGGACAGAGGCCCAGTCCCTGGAGGTGATGGAATAAAATCTCCTGGACATGTGGGGAGGGCAGATGAGGACTCCAGGCCCTGGGTTGCAGAAGTCCCCAAAGGCTTTGTCAGTAACTCCTTGTCCTGTGTCCCTTCCTCGGGCAGATTTTCGAGCAGTTTGTCAAGACCCGGGTCAGGGAGGAGTACAAGGAGAAGAAGAACAAGTTGCTGTTGGCCAAGGAAGAATTCAAGAAGCTTCTGGAAGAATCCAAGTTGTCCCCAAGGTGGGCATGGCCTTAGGAAGGGTTGGGGAGCTTGGCTTTGCCATTTAGGCTCAGCTTTTCAGCCCAGAATTCCTCATAGCAAGTGGGAGATCCCTGTTCCAATGCTGGGATGGAATTTCTTCCCTGACATTTTCCATTTTTTTGTTGTATGCCTGGGAGAGCAAATATTCCATCTCTCCTTCTCTCTGTCCCTTCCCTTCTCTCTCTTTCCCTCAGAATATGCAATATTTTGCACAGCACATTTATTTTCTATTCCTGTATATGCTGTGATTACAGAACACACATTACTTATGGAAAATCACTACCACAGGGTTCAGCCTCATCCATATTACACGTGCAGGTGTAATTACTCAGAAAGCGTATTTAGTCCTGGCGTTCGGTGGGAGAGAAATATAATTTCACCAATTCCTGCTAATGCCACAGCATTAAATCCATGGAATGTGTCCCTGCCCGTGGCAGGGGGCTGGAAGAAGATGATCTGTGAGGTTTTTCCCAACCCAAACCCTTCCATGACTCTACAATTCAGTGATTAAATTAAAATACAGCGTGCAAGGCACGATTTATGTTTTACTTTGTTTTCCAAGTGACGGATCCAGACTTACACGGCGGCAGTGCTCAGGGCAGTGCTTTCTCACTTGTAAATTACAGGAAAATAAGGGGCTTTATGCCATAAAAATTGTTAAATTGCTGGAACAAAGAAATGACTGTTTTCTCTGATAAAATATGCAGATAATGATTCAGCAGGGCCAGTGTGGGCACACGGATCCAAACAGCACGTGGGGCTGTAATTATTGTAATTATGAGAAATATTTTACAGCAAAATTAGGAATATTCTGGGCTGATGTACCCCCAAACTCTGCTTCCAGCACTGAATTCCCAGTCTCCAAGGGAAAAGCTGTGCTGGCCCTGAGGCCAGGAGCATTTCACCCCTGAAGGGTTTTAGGAGCTGACTGTGACACCAAAGCACTGAGGAAGCTCCTTTCCCTGCCTTGATTTAGGCTCACAATGAGAGGAATAAATCCCAAATATTTCCAATAAAAAGCAAAGAGTCACCTTGGGGAAAGGAGCTGGGCATGCAGCCTGAAAGGCAATGAAGGTAGAAAACCCTGCTAGGAGAGTGCTCGCCTTGGAAATACAAAATATGCAGGAGTTCTAATAAAAACTCCTTGTCGCTGGTCGTGAACGTTGTGTTAATGCTTCAGCAGCCTCCTGCCAGCCATCAATCCATTCTTAAATCCCAAAATTAACTCCTTGCCCATTGCAGGCTGCCCCAGGTGTCCAAAGCCCTGGGGTGGGCATGTCACAAAATGAGCACTCACCACACGCTCAGTCGCCCAAGACAAAAAAGGGACTTTATTTACAGATTTTCAGAATTTATAGAATTTCTAAAATGACAGTGGATGGGAGGATGAAATCTCACCTCTCAACCACACTGGCCAGGTGAACAGTTTGTCAATTTTCTCCTCCTCCGAGAAGGAATGTGAACAACACAGAGTGTTTTGGTAAAATGTGTGAGAAGGCTTCGAAAAAACAGGGCGACAGTGAGGCTTCCCTTATCCCAGATTTCCCATCCTGTTCCTAACATTCCCAGATTCCCTGATTTCTGGTGTGGTTCCAGGTGCTGGGGGTGGCTTGGCACAGCCCCAGCCTCCCAAAATCTCCTTTTCCACAGGACAACCTTCAAGGAGTTCGCAGAGAAGCACGGCCGCGACCAGCGCTTCCGCCTCGTCCAGAAGAAGAAGGACCAGGAGCACTTTTTCAACCAGTTCATTCTTATTCTCAAAAAGAGGGACAAAGAAAACAGGATAAGGCTACGGAAGATGAGATAAAAGCGGCTGGAGCTGGCGATAAGGACGCACGCCCGGGCTGCGGCCGCTGGAGGGGATTCCAGGGAAGGGTGAAACGCTCCGGGTCCAACAGCACCGCCAGGAGTGGGAGATCCCGAGGGAAAGCTGCCTCTGAACGGAGTTTGTGGAGCGCCCCTTGGATCTGGGAAGGCTGTTCTGCAGGAATGGGAAGGATATTTCGTTCTCCGAGAATTAATGTTTCATATTGAAGCTCTCTTTTGTACAACACCCCGAGTTTGATGCATTTCTAATTGCCATGATGTGTCGATCCCTTAATTGTTTTAATTATGCAAATTACTTGTAATATACACAAGTTATGACTCCGATGCAGATTTATAATTAAGCAGAAGCAGATGCCATCCAGAGCAATCTCAAGGCACTTCCACCACTTAGGGGAATTATCTCCGGCAATCTTTTGGCAACTCTGCACTTCCACCAAGTGTGTGGGGTCTGGTGGTCTGCAGGATCCGCTCCCGCTGCTCATCCGTCTCTGTCCAGTCCTCTGAGTAGTAGTAATCAGCTATTCATTGTAAATCTTGGTGAAGAGTGTGAAAACCTTGGCACGTGTTCCATAGGAGAACTCCGCCATCCAGAACTTCCCATGGCCGGGGCCGCCCCGAGCCTTCCAACCCCAGTTCTGTGGTGAAGCCATCCCAGTCGGATTTGGGTTCTGTTCCTGTGTGTGAAGAGTCTGCATGAGATTTTTCTCACCGTATTTGTATAAATAAATATTTAACTTTTGTAATTAACAAGCATTTCAAGCCTGTTTTCAGGGGGAT
Source organism: Acrocephalus arundinaceus (assembly GCA_021534815.1). Classification (NCBI taxonomy): domain Eukaryota; kingdom Metazoa; phylum Chordata; class Aves; order Passeriformes; family Sylviidae; genus Acrocephalus; species Acrocephalus arundinaceus. The sequence continues at coordinate 1,119,429 of JAJEOU010000510.1, forward strand.
TTCAGGGGTGAAACTTTTCCAAGTGGTTTTTTTGGCCAGAACTCAAGTGGAAAATGGTGTCAGGGATGGGGTAGGGGTTGTTGGGGTGTCTGTGCAGGGCCAGGGGTTGGACTGGATCCTTGTGGGTCCTTTCCAGCCCTGGATACTCTGGGATTCCAAGAAATAATGGGGAAAATAACACAGAGCTGGAGATTTTTACCGGAGAGATGGAAAACCAGAGGGGGCTCCTGCCAGGCGTGATTTGTGTGCAAATTCCAATGAGATCCATCAGAAATCTGAGGATTTTTGGAACAAAAGAGTCACTCTGGCTGCACAGGTAGGATATTGTGGCTGAGGGAGCCTCAGGACATCTCTGCCTTTGTGCTGCTCAAAGATGCTCTGATTGTGATTTTTTCCTCAGGAGACCTAAATTTTGAGTTATTGCTCCTTAAATCCATAGATTTCTGTTTCCTTGGAGTGAGGAGGATACTCTCCCTAACTCACAGTAATTTCTATTTAGGTGTGTGCTGGGTGTTTTTTATCATGAAGGACATGAAGGAACTTTTCTGCTGCCTTGGAAAAATGAGCTGGGAATAATTCAGAGTGCCAGAAGGAGGGGGAATGGATTTCAGTGCTATTGGAAGGGTTAGGGGGACATTGGGAAGGAATTCCTGCCCGTGGGGGTGGCCAGGGACAAGGTGTCACCTGTCACAGGGGTGTCACGGGCCACACTCAGGGCCCTGCTCCCCACTGGAGCCTCCAGCTGCTCTGGGTTTGCCATCAGCTGCTCCATGGTTTCACATCCCTGAATGTGGTTTCATTCTTGGCTGTGCTCCTGCTCACTGGGGATTTTGGATAATTTTTTCAGTTTTTTTTCATTTTTTTCAGTTTTCCAGGTGGAAAAACATTTCAAGGAGTAGAGCATTTTTAATGGGTTTTAATGGTTTTTAATGGTTTTCAATGGTTTTTAATGGTTTTTAATGGTTTTCAGTTCAACCAAGAGCATTGAGAGACAGCCCTGAACCCTCCCCAAACACCCAGGCCAGGCCATGGAGAGCAGCTTCATTTGGAGTTGGATCACTGGGGAGGAGAATAAACCCAGATGGAGCTCAGGGTTTGCCTCCCCCAGGACAAGACACTGAAAATGAAGGAAGTTGTAATTAAAAGCTAAATTAAGGTGGAATGGGCTGCCAAGGGCTCGAGCTTGTTCATTTTGGCTTCACGTGCCAATAAAATGTTAATAATGGCTTTGCTGGGGTAAGGTGAGGAGCAATTGGTGTGCTGACATCCTTGGCTGGGTTACATTGGTCTGAACCCAAGATAAATAGGAGGAAATATCAAAGGTGATAATGTTGTGTGGCTTCTCTTCCTTAGGTAAAATGCAAAATCCTTAGGGAACAATGTGGGCAATGTGAAGATGTGCAAAGAATGATTTTGGGAGGTTTTGGTGAATTTGGGATGGTTTTTGTCTGTGCTTTTCAGCCCCCAACAAGGCTACAGATTCTTTAGCGGTTGAGCAAGAGTTAAAGCCATTTTGGTCTCTTTTTGAAGTACTTTGTGACAGTTTTATTTTTTAACTTAGTTTTCCATGTTTTGATTTCTCCACTTGGGTTTACTTTGGTAAATATTGCTTCCATCCCATCGCCCTGGGAGCAGCTTTCCCTCTTGCTGTGATCATTGCTGGGAGAGTTAATCCCGAGCAGAAATGAAGGGAAGTCAGAGAAATGAAAACAAACGATGGCAAAGTGCCCGGGAGACTCGGAATTTACTCTCCTGGATTCACAGCGAGCTGCTCTGGGTTTGCTTCTGTGAGCAATTCCACCTGATTTCTGCTCCCAGTGCCAATGGAATATCCATACATTGCATTTCCTTGGCAGGGCTGGTGACACTGGGAATTGTCCCCTCTCCCCGGCTCTTCCCACTGGATTCACTTTTCTCAGAACTTTCTTGGCTCCAGGCAGTTTTCTGTGGGTTTCTTCCATTTGCTCGTCTTGAGGTTGTTCAGTTTGAAGTCTCCACACTGGGAAGGGAAACTGGGAGAAACTGGGAATGCAGCAATGATGTTTTTCCTTGGGAAGGGGATGGAGTTTTCCCCTTTCTGCAGAGAGAGACCTTGGAGCCTTTCAGGAGTTTGTGATAATTTCCTCTCAGACACTGACCTGGCTTCAGCCCTGACTGGATGCTTCATATTTGTTAAAATTACCCTAAATTGAGCTTTTTCCCCCTTCTCTCCTGTGAGGGAGGGAGGGAGGAGCCCACAGCTGCTTTTTGATCCGTTGTATTTCCCTATCCAGGTGCTCAGCGGGGTTTGGCTTTGGGAGAGCATCAAGGCTTTCGTTTTTATTCTTTTTTTTTTACAGAGCTGATCCTGTCCTCTGACCTTCATGCAGACCACAGCCCCATCCCTTCCCCTTCTCCCTCTTTAATATAAGTGAATCCTTTGCCAATATTTAACTCTGAGGATAATTTTCAAGGTAAATCATCGAATGGACCTTAAAGATCATCCCCTTCCCCCTGTGCCTTCTGCAGCTGATCATTTCGGAGCTAGCTGCTGATGAAAATGAAAGGTTTGATAAAAAAAGGCAAAGAAATCTTTCTCAGTTCACTGAACATTCTCTGAACAATCCTCTTCTTTCTCAGCTTGTTATTTCTTTAGAGAGGAAAGCCCCTGTCCTTGTAAATTGTCCTGCTTGTTGGAGGCGCACATTTCAGGCAGCTTTTCAAGGGCACTGGAGCCTCCAGTTCTCCTGGGAAGTTCCTGAGCTGGAAGGACTCACTGACATCTTTCCAAATGGATTTTTCCACATTTACCTGCTGGAATCAGTGTGGCCATCGTTGGTTTTGAACTGATGACACCAGCTGGGGATTAACCACTGAAATTCCCAGAGCAGCTCTGGCTTCCCCTGGATGCTTGAAGTGTCCAAGGAGCACCTGGGACAGGGGAAGGACAGGGGACAGGGGTGGCACTGGGTGGGCTTTGAGCTCCCTCCCAGCCCAAAACAGTCAGTTCCTAGATCACTCTTTACCCCACAAAACAAAATATATTTTTTATATATATATTTCTCCTTTTTCTGCTTTGAAGAGAAAAGCCTTTCCCTGGAATCACAGCAAAGCTGTGCTTGGAGCAGGCACTGCCTGCAAAACAAGAATACATTTAACTTTAAAGAGCATTTTTAATAAAGACCTTCTCCATCCGAGGGGGCTGTGATTGGAGGCACGGTAGGCTGAGACTTTCAAGGCCCGTGTTTTGTTTGTATTAAAAATAATTTTCCCCTCAGATGCGATGGTTTTGTTCCCTCCTAAAAGAATAAAATATTGATTTAATAATTCAGACACAGTCAGCTGGAGGTTGATGTGTCTGGATCTTCTGCACAGATCTCACAAATTGCAGCCGTGTGGTTTTTTTATGGTTTTATTGTGGAACAAAAGCTGCTCCTGTATTCCCTAAAACACCCGGTGTAACTGAGATGTTACAAAGGCAGGGGGAATTGTCCTCCTGCAGAGCTGAGGGAGATTCCCAGAGAGGGGCAGGGCACAGGGATGCAGAGAGTAGGGCTGGGATGGTGCCTGGAGCAGAGACTGGGCAGAGCTGGAGAATAAAGCAGGGATTTATTGAAAGGTCTTTAGGGGACACCTTGGGCAGGACAGGGCCTGGACAGGGCTGCACCCAAGGTGGGCCAAAAATGGTCACAAAATGGACCCAAAATGGACCCCAAATGGACCCAAAATGGACACAAAATGGTCAAAAATGGACCCCAAACAGTCACAAAATGGATCCAAAATGGTCACAAAATGGTAAAAAATGGTAACAAAATGGTCACAAAATGGTCACAAAATGATAAAAAAGGACCCAAAATAGTCAAAAATGGTCACAAAATGGTCAAAAATGGACCCCAAATAGTCACAAAATGGACCCAAAATGGTCACAAAATGGACCCAAAATGATCACAAAAATGGTCATAAAATGGTCACAAAATGGACCCAAAAGGGTCACAAAATGGACAAACGGTCATGAAGTCTCATACTTTTTTTTTTTTTTTTTTTTTTTTTTTTTTTTTTTTTTTTTTTTAAAAAAAATCCACTTTGGCTTTTAATTTCAAAACCTAAAGGAAATCACAAATTCCAGTGTGGAAGTGGACAGCAGGACCATCCTGCTGGCTGCTCCATGAGCTGCACCCGTCAGGTTTTCTGTGAGCTGTTCTGTTTGTTGGGAGTGGCGACTCCAGAGCTGGGCTGGAGTCAAACATCACAAACACTTTCCTCTCAGCTTTGCTGCGTCTTTAAGTAATTCCACACTGCTCCTGTGCTTGGAGAAAAGTTTTGCCCGAGGGGAGATCCTGGGCAAAAGCAAACCAAAAAAAGCAGCGAGGCTGTTTGCTTCATACCCTGGGCGTGGCAGGGGAGGTGATGCAGAGAGCCCAGAGAGGGAATGATGGGTTCCCATCACCACCAGCCACAGTCCCGGGCCCTCCTGCTCCTCCCAGAGCCTCTCACACACCCCTGGGGGCTCTGGGGGGCTCTCACTGCCTGCACCCCCTGTTCCAGAGCTCTGCCCACGCTCCTCTGTGCCTGCAATCCTGGTGGTGAGGTTTGCTCTGGCAGCAGGAGGTGTAGGAACGCACCCCACACCCCAGCAGGGTTTCCAGAGAGGGGAAGGTTTGAGACTCACCCCAGGACCTTTTAAGGGAAGAACACCAGAAATTTCTTTGTTCTCCTGAAGGTTTGAGACTCACCCAAAGAACTTTTAAGGGAAGGACACCAGAAATTTCTTTGCTCTCCTGAAGGTTTAAGACTCACCCCAGGACCTTTTAAGGGAAGGACTCCAAAGTTTCTTTGCTCTCCTGAAGGTTTGAGACTCACCCCAGGACCTTTTAAGGGAAGGACTCCAAAGTTCCTTTGTTCTCCTGACGGTTTGAGACTCATCCCAAAAACTTTTAAGGGAAGGACACCACAGGTTCCTTTGTTCTCCTGAAGGTTTGAGACTCACCCCAAGAACTTTTAAGGGAAGGACACCGGAAATTTCTTTGCTCTCCTGAAGGTTTGAGACTCACCCCAGGACCTTTTAAGGGAAGGACTCCACAAGTTTCTTTGCTCTCCTGACAGTAGTACCAAGACAAAACCACTGATGGGTCTGTTTGGCTGTTCCTCAGAAATGTGGCTGTTCTCTATTGCCAAAAACCCTCCTGAATTGTTCAATACTTAAGGGAAAGCACGAGGCTTTTCAGTGCATTTTTGGGGTGTTGTAGCAGGAGTGTGGGACCTTTCCCTACACTGTGAGCAGCTTTGTTCTTTTGTTTTTGTATTATTTTCTTCTTTTATGAAAACTTTTTTTTCCTTTTTTAGGACACACTCGACCGTGCCATCACACCAATTATTTCAGCCATTTTCTGTGACACCCTCAGAGGTGTTGAACCCTCACAGAGCTGGATACACCTGGCTCCTCCAAAATTCAATAAGGAAGGATTTCCTTTCCCTCTCGGAGCTGTCAGCCGCAGCTCGGGCTGTGCAAGGAGCTGGTGATTATCTGTGCATGATAAAAGCCGGGCGCTGATAAAAACCTTTGTGTTTTCCACCTGGAGCCCCCGGGGCTGGGCAGGATAAGGGTTTTTCTGGAATGTGTTGATTTTGGAAGCAGCAGACAAGGTGGGGAGTGTTCCTGCACTCGGGAACACTCGGGAACACCCGGGAACACGAGGCTTTACATCTCTAATCTCACCTCTTCCCTCCCTGCGGCTCCTCGATGGGAATTCAGCAACGAGAGCTGGGATTTCAGGAATAGGAAAAATCCGAGGATTCTTTGACTGGGACAAGCTGTGGGGTCAGCCCCGGGTGGGGCACAATTCCATGTGAGCATCCCCAGGGTTGCCAGGGAAACGCGCAGCTCCTTCCAGGGAATCAGCGGCGTTCCTGCTCCGTGCCGGCAGCTCCGAGCGCATTCCCGACCTAGGGAGAGCCAGGCAGGGAAAAGAAACCCCGCTGGGGAGCCGTGAGGGAATTCTTGTGGTGTTCGGGAATTCCTGTGGTGCTGCTGCCCTCGGGAATTCCTGTGGTGCTGCTGCCCTCAGGAATTATTGTGGTGTTCGGGAATTCCTGTGGTGCTGCTGCCCTCAGGAATTCCTGTGGTGTTCTGGAATTCCTGTGGTGCTGCTGCCCTCAGGAATTCCTGTGGTGTTCGGGAATTCCTGTGGTGCTGCTGCCCTCGGGAATTCCTGTGGTGTTCGGGAATTCCTGTGGTGCTGCTGCCCTCGGAAATTCCTGTGGTCCTGCTGCCCTCGGGAATTCCTGTGGTGTTCGGGAATTCCTGTGGTGCTGCTGCCCTCGGGAATTCCAGCAGTGCCAGCCCCGGCTGGAGCCGGGAGTCACTCAGCCCCTGTGACAATGGTGACACCAGCAGCTGGTTTGGCACGTGGCTTTTATTCCTATTTCTACATTTTTATAAACAAGCCTTTATTCTGAGTGTGCTAAACTCATGGATTTTATGGAATTCCCTGGGAAGGGAATCACCCCAGCTCTGTGCTGGGTTTGTACCCGGTGGGATCCCTAAATCCCAGAAATGTTTGAATGCAGCGACATCACCCCAAAACTGAACAGGTAATGATGCCCTGAGACACCTTTAGCTGGCACTGCTCAGTGGTGCCAAAATCTGTGGGGCCATGATCTGATCCTGATCCTGATCCCGATCTTCTCTGTGCCCCACAGCCCATCCCAAACCTGTGCCCTGATCCTCCCTGTGCCCCACAGCCCATCCCAAAGCTGTGCCCTGATCTTGATCCTCCCTGTGCCCCACAGCCCATCCCAAAGCTGTGCCCTGATCCTCCCTGTGCCCCACAGCCCATCCCAAAGCTGTGCCCTGATCCTCCCTGTGCCCCACAGCCCATCCCAAACCTGTGCCCTGACCCTCCCTGTGCCCCACAGCCCATCCCAAACCTGTGCCCTGATCCTGATCCTCCCTGTGCCCCACAGCCCATCCCAAACCTGTGCCCTGATCCTGATCCTCCCTGTGCCCCACAGCCCATCCCAAACCTGTGCCCTGATCCTGATCCTCCCTGTGCCCCACAGCCCATCCCAAAACCGTGCCCATGCAGGGAGGCACCACAGCAGTCAAAGGCACAGGAGAACAGCTCAGTGGGCTGAGAACCTGGATCTAAAAAGTGAAGGTTTTTTATTCTGAGTGCTCTCCAGTGTGAAAAACGAGGTTCACTTTCTTAGAAAAATTTAGAAGTTTGATAAAAATTAAAAAGAAAATAGACAATTAGGAGAGACAAAAGCAAAATTCAGTTTCTCGGCCCACTTCAGACCCTTTGTTTTAAGGATTTCTGTGTTACATATTCTACAGACCCTAATATATTATTCAAACATTCCTTTAAGTTCTCTTGGTTTTGGTTCACCCCCAACATGTCCTATTTCACCAAATTATCATTTTATTACTTCTGGTAGATAAAGTTCTCCTTGGCATCTTGCAGTGGTTCTTGTGTCTTATTCTTCTGATACCAGGAGATCAATAAATCCTTTTCTGTGGCTTTTGGTCCACCAATATCTCCATTTGGTTAATGCAGGAATGCAGGAGGACTCCTCCTACGTTCTGGTTTGGCCAATTTAGATGTTACAAAACCCCCCAGTTTTCTACTTTTAACACTATGTTACAAACAAAAAGAAAATACACATTCATCACATTTCTAAACTCTATTAATAAAAGAAAATGCAGTAAAACCTTCCCACATTATACATACAGCATTCATTTTAATATTTGCAAAAAGCCAACTTTATAATGTGCATTTATAACATCCAGCTTATATACTCTTAACAAAGCGTGTTCTTAAATCATTGACTACATCACAATAATTTATTATATTCATTAATGCAAAGTAATTAGCGTTAATATAATTGGCAAAAGTTTTACAGGAAGTTAATAAGGCACAAATACACGTTTATTTATGCACGTGGTCTAACTTACAAACATTTTCATGTCTCTTTTTTAATCAGTTCTCGTGCTGACAGCCTTGTCCTCTCCCTCGCTATGGATACACTCAGAAATCATCAATTGTTATTTCTTCCCTGACTCAGCTCTGCCTGCAGCCCGGCTGTGCAGCCCCTCCATCCATCCCCAGCCCCGAGCACAGATCCTGCCGGGCTGGGATCACCCTTGGCTCGACTTTCCCGCTCTCTTTGTGTGCTGCTCCGTGGATGTCCTTCCAAAGTGCAGCCCCTGTTTGTTCTCTGCAATTCCTGAACTCCATTATCCGCTCTCCCCAGGGTCTCAGCCAGTTTTGGTTCATTTGCTTCACACTTATCTTGTTCAAAACCTGTCTGTGTTTACACTTTAACTCATTTAACTTTTGTTTTCCTGCCTCTCTCCCCACCGTTTCCCTCTCTCCACAATTATGTGTTATAGCTGATAATTTATGCTCAGGGGATGAAAAAAAGGCAGATTTTGTTCCAAACCTGCCTGGCTGTTCAGCAAAGCCATCTCCTTCCAACACTGCTGGAGAAGCACCTGGAATTCTGCCTCCAGCCTGGGATTTCCAGCCAGGAGGGACCTGGAGCTGCTGGAGCCAGGCCAGAGGAGCCCCCAAAGGATCCGAGGATGGAGCAGCTCTGCTGGGAGAGCTGGGATTGTTCACCTGGAGAGGAGAAGCTCCAGGGAGAGCTCAGAGCCCCTGGCAGGGCCTGAAGGAGCCACAGAAGAGCTGGAGAGGGACTGGGGACAAGGATGGAAGGACAGGACACAGGGAATGGCTTTGAGCTGAAAGTGGAGAAATTTAGATGGGATTTTGGGAAGGAATTCCTGGCTGGCAGGGTGGGCAGGCCCTGGCACAGGGTGCCCAGAGCAGCTGTGGCTGCCCCTGGATCCCTGGCAGTGTCCAAGGCCAGATTGGAATGTGGGATACTGGGAGGTGCACAGGGAATGGCTTCCCACTGGAAAAGTGGAGATTTAAATGGAATTTGGGCAGGAATTGTTCCCTGTGAAGGGCTGGGCTGGAATTCCCAGAGCAGCTGTGGCTGCCCCTGGATCCCTGGCAGTGCCCCAGGCCAGGTTGGACATTGGGGCTTTGAGGGGACAGTGGGAGGTGTCCCTGCCATGGCAGGGGTGGCACTGGGTGGGCAAATTTCCTTTGCCTCGTGCCTCCCGTGTCCTTCTGCAGCAGCTGGGAACTCCTGCTCAGCATCCCGTGCTTTGAGCCATTCCCAGCCAGGAGCCCAGCAGGGACTGGCAGTGCCCAGGAACAGCTTTGGGGTGTCCCCGAGGTGGCCAGGGGAGCCCAGCAGGGACTGGGAGTGCCCGGGAACAGCTTTGGGGTGTCCCCGAGGTGCCCAGCAGGGACTGGGAGTGCCCGGGAACAGCTTTTGGGTGTCCCCGAGGTGCCCAGGGGAGCCCAGCAGGGACTGGCAGTGCCCAGGAACAGCTTTGGGGTGTCCCCGAGGTGCCCGGGGGAGCACAGCCCTCCCGGATAGCAGCACCCACCGGAGCTCTCCTGCTTGCAGAGAACAAAAGCAGCTCAAACGGCAGCTTGAGAAAGTCCCGGCTCGTTAAATGGGTTTATTATTTCCTGAGCTCTGGTTAATCACCCTCTTAGAGCCTCTGTTTGCTAATTGAATGCTTCCCCTTCCATCAGGAGATGAGGGCAGCAGGAGCTGCTGGAAATGTTGATTATTCACAGGGATAAGGACACTGGGCTGCCTAATGGGCCTGCGAAATGAGAAATTCGCTCAGCTTTAGATCACCCGCGGGCCCTGCTGTCCCTGTGCGGGGACACCGCCCGCAGCTCCGGGCAGCGCTGGGCTGGGGGACAAGGACGTGGGAGAGGGACTGGGACAGGGACAGGGATTGGGGTGTGGGACAGGGACTGGGACAGGGACAGGGATTGGGGTGTGGGACAGGGATTGGGGTGTGGGACAGGGATTGGGGTGTGGGACAGGGGCTGGGATAGGGACAGGGATTGGGGTGTGGGACAGGGATTGGGGTGTGGGACAGGGGCTGGGATAGGGGGCAGGGGTGTGAGATAGGGATGTTGGACAGGGATGTGGGACAGGGCTGGGGTGTGGGACAGGGATGTGGCACAGGGGTGTGGGACAGGGGTGTGGGACAGGGACAGGGGTGTGGGACAGGGGTGTGGGACAGGGGTGTGGGACAGGGACAGGGGTGTGGTACAGGGGTGTGGGACAGGGGTGTGGGACAGGGACAGGGGTGTGGTACAGGGGTGTGGGACAGGGGTGTGGGACAGGGACAGGGGTGTGGGACAGGAGCTGGGGTGTGGGACAGGGGTGTGGGACAGGGGCTGGGATGTGGGACAGGGGTGTTGGACAGGGACAGAGATGTGGCACAGGGGTGTGGCACAGGGGTATGGGACAGGGGTATGGGACAGGGGTGTGGGACAGGGATGTGGGACAGGGACAGGGGTGTGGGACAGGGACAGGGGTGTTGGACAGGGGCTGGGATGTGGGACAGGGGCTCCTCAGCCCCCAGCCCCGGGTGGAGTGGGATGCACTGGGCACACCTGGGGGAGGATCCCGGCATGATTTGGGTGGGAAGAGTTTTACACCCCCAGCCTGCAGTCACCGCTCTGCAGAGCCCATCACAGGAAATTGGATTTTGTTATCGCTAAAAAGTCTCGTTTTTGCAGGGAAGTGTCACTGTAAAAGTTTCTTTCTAGCAGGAGAAAACGTTCCTCCCTGATTGACTGTGGCTGAGGCAGGCCCAGGAAGGGGAGCAGATTGTGTTTGGTGGAAGTCATTCCTTTAATCTTGTGCCTGCTTGAAGGCTCCGGTGTCTGCTGTGAGGATCACAGGGAGCTGCTTTATTACTGCTGGGATTGCTGGTGTGCCCGGGCTCAGGCACTGCTTAATGGAAATCCCTGCGCCTTCTCCTGGAGATCACATCGCCCTCATTAATCTTTTAATGTGCTTCAGGAGGAGAGAACAAGGCTGGGCTTTTCCCTTCAGTGTCAGGGTTTGGGGTTTGTGTTGTGCTCGTTCCACGCGTGGCAGTGGAAAGGAAGGGCCTGCCCTCCTTCCTCTGCTGTTCCCACAGCTCCAGCATTTTCCAGGGGATTTAACCAGGGAAAACCCCTCTGGTTCAGCCCCCAGCAGCACACAGGGCTCTGGCCCAGCCTGGCTGCAGCTCCTGGAGCTCAGCATTCCCAGGGCTGGGAGCCAGAGGAGAGCAGCAGCTTCACCTGGCCCAGGGGGGTCTGGACGCTGTGAGGCTGCTCCAAACCCATCCCTATTCCCAGGAATCCAGGGGAGCCACAGCTTCTCCGGGCACCCTGTGCTAATTAATATAATTAATTAATATAATTAGTTAAATTAATATAATACAATGTAATGTAATGTAATGTAATATAATATAATATAATATAATATAATATATAACGTAATATAATACAGTAAACCAGTATATTGTAGTATAGTATATTATAGTATATATAATATATATTATTGTATATTATTGTATATTATAGTTATATTATATTTATATTATAAATATATAATATATAAATGTATATAATATATATTTGTATATATATAATATTTATAATATAAATATAATATGAAATATAATATCAAATATATATAAAATATATATTATATTATAGTTATATTATATTTTAATATATATATTATTGTATATTATAGTATATTATAATATAGTATATTATATTTATTATATTATATCTCTTCTCTTCTCTTCTCTTCTCTTCTCTTCTCTTCTCTTCTCTTCTCTTCCCTTCCCTTCCCTTCCCTTCCCTTCCCTTCCCTTCCCTTCCCTTCCCTTCCCTTCCCTTCCCTTCCCTTCCCTTCCCTTCCCTTCCCTTCCCTTCCTTCCCTTCCCTTCCCTTCCCTTCCCTTCCCTTCCCTTCCCTTCCCTTCCCTTCCCTTCCCTTCCCTTCCCTTCCCTTCCCTTCCCTTCCCTTCCCTTCCCTTCCCTTCCCTTCCCTTCCCTTCCCTTCCCTTCCCTTCCCCCTTCCCTTCCCTTCCCTTCCCTTCCCTTCCCTTCCCTTCCCTTCCCTTCCCTTCCTTCCCTTCCCTTCCTTCCCTTCCCTTCCCTTCCCTTCCCTTCCCTTCCCTTCCCTTCCCTTCCCTTCCCATAAATAAGCAAACGGAAATAGGTTTAATGCCCGTCCCCATTCCTGAGTTAAATAAAGTTCGTGTCTGAAAGGTCAGTGAGAGCCTGGCCATAAACCAGATTATGTTGGAGCAGTAAAGGAGTGTCAGCAGGGTCTGTGCTCCCACAGTTCAGCAGATTGTTTAATTAATCCCATAAATGATTCTGTGGGAAGCAGTGGGATCCCAAACCCTTGTTCCATGGGAAACAGTGAGATCCCAAATCCCTGTTCTGTGGGACCCCAAATCCCTGTTCTGTGGGACCCCAAACCCTTGTTTTGTGGGATCCCAAATCCCTGTTCTGTGGGACCCCAAATCCCTGTTCTGTGGGATCCCACACCCCTGTTCTGTGGGACCCCAATCCCTGTTCTGTGGAATCCCAAATCTCTGTTCTGTGGGACCCCAATCCCTGTTCTGAAAATTTACAGGAATTCCTTCAGGAAACTGATTGGGGCTGTGATCAGGAGATTGATCCGAGCCCCCCTGGCAGGGAGCTGCTCGTGCCCCGTGGTTACAGCCATCTGTCCCCAAAGTGGCACCAGGAGACAAAGAAAGTGGGGAAATTTAGATGGGATTTTGAGAAGGAATTCCTGCCTGGCAGGGTGGGCACGGGGCTGATGAACATAAACATTCCATCCTTCCAGAGCAGGGATTTCTGCAGCGTGGGGCTGCAGGATGGAGCCATCCATTTCCCTGGCTGTAATGGGGAGAGAAACGACACCGTGAGCAAAATGGAATGAAGAGCAGAACGGCGCTGAGTGCTGAGAACTCACCCTGATTCAGGCACTGGAGTTTGGGCCACGGGCACTAATTTGGATTTCACATTCTGAAATCATTTCCCAAGGAATGGATGCAGGAGTGTGTGGCAGGATGCTGCCAGGTGTCCTGAGGGATGGTCCCTCCTTCCTGCACCCACCTGAGGGATTTCCTTGGGAAATTCAGATTTTTTCAGCAGGAATTCCCATGGAAAGGGTGGCTGGGCCTTGGCAGGGAGGTTTGGTCTCCATCCCTGGAGGTGTCCTGAGGGATGGTCCCTCCTTCCTGCACCCACCTGAGGGATTTCCTTGGGAAATTCAACGTTTTTCAGCAGGAATTTCCCATGGAAAGGGTGGCCAGGCCTTGGCAGGGAGGTTTGGTCTCCATCCCTGGAGGTGTCCTGAGGGATGGACTCCCCACTTCTGCACCCACCTGAGGGATTTCCTTGGGAAATTCAGTGTTTTCCAGCAGGAATTTCCCATGCAAAGGGTGGCAGGGGCTGCCCAGGGAGGTTTGGTCTCCATCCCTGGAGGTGTCCTGAGGGATGATCCCCGCTTCTGCACCCATCTGAGGGATTTCCTCTGGAAACTCAGCGTTTTCCAGCAGGAATTTCCCATGGAAAGGGTGACTAAGCCTTGGCAGGGAGGTTTGGTCTCCATCCCTGGAGGTGTCCAAGGAATTCCTGAAGTTTCCTGGCCCCTTGGTGGGTGGGAAGGTGTGGCAGATGCTGCTGCCAGCTCTCAGATAAAAGCTGATCCAAGCAGAACCTTCTGGATATTCTTCCCATCCTGTGATGCTCCTGGGACTTCCCTGAACCCTAAACACAGATTTCCTAAAGTTTTTGGGTTGTTCAGCAGCCCAGCCCAGCTCTTCCTGGCACACACACACCTCCAGTGGCCTAAAGGGGCTCCAGGAGAGCTGGAGAGGGACTGGGGACAAGGATGGAGGGACAGGACACAGGGAATGGCTTCCATTCCCCATCACCAGCCCCAGAGCATCAATTTCATGGGAGACATGAGAAAAAAACCCTCTTTAATTAACCTTGGGATGCTTCTGAGCCCGTCTGATTCCCCATCCCTCCTCTGCAGGATGTTCCTCTTCTCTTCCCACCCCTGGCACTCCAGCCAAGGCTCACACAGGACTCATCAGGCAGCTCTGGTGGCTCATCTGAAGATTTATCTTGTCTCCCAGGGAGCAGAGCTCAGCCTTGTGCAGGCGGATGGCCGTGAATCACATCAGTGTGGCTGCCCCGACAGCGCAGGATTAATGGGTGTTTTCCTTTCAAATCTGATCGTTGGGAAAGGAAATTCTTCATGCATTTTATTTTTATTACCCTTGCCAGCATTTAGCTCCAAGGAGGGCTCTGAGGAGGAGGAATTTGGAGCTGGAGGCAGAACTGTGGGATGCAGGTGGGTTTGTGGGGCTGCACCAGGCGTTGATTCCCTCCATAGGGCCAGGAGAAAGGCTGGAAATATGGAATTGTCAAGAAAATTCTAGAAGATAATCATAGAATCACAGGATACTCGGGCTGGAAAAGATCTTTAGGGTGCTGAGGGGTCTGGAGCATCTCTGTGCCCAGGAAAGGCTGAGGGAGCTGGGGCTGCTCAGCCTGGAGAGGAGCCCAGGGAGAGGGGCCTGCAGCCCTGGGTGTCCCTGGGTGTCCCTAATCCCTGAAGTTTTATCTTTGCTGTATTTCAGGTTCTGTGCTGCCCAGGGGTGCAGCTCTGAGCTCACAGTCAGGGTCACTCAGCAGGGACACAAAACAAATCCTTGTCCTGCTGCACACCAAGGACAACTTTCAGCCCAACAGCACAAACAAGGGTGGCTGCAGGGAGGAACAAGAAGGATGGGAGCTCACAGCCTGGAGCTGGGATTAGGCAATTCAACCCCAAGGTGCAAATGGACCAAAACTTAGAAAAGTGTGAGACCTCGTGACTGATTGGGCATTTTGTGTCCATATTGGGTCCATTTTGTGTCCATTTTGTGACCATTTTGGGTCCACCTTGGGTGTAGCCCTGGCCAGGCCCTGTCCTGCCCAAGCTGTACCCTAAAGGCCTTTCAATAAATCTCTGCTTTATTCTCCAGCTCTGCCCAGTCTCTGTTCCAGGTCAGCCTTCCCAAGGCATCATCCCCATGTGTCCCTGGGTGTCCCTGGGTGTCCCTGTCCATTCCTGTGTGTCCCTGCTGTCCCTCTGTCTGTCCCTGTGTGTCCCTGCTGTCCCTCTGTCTGTCCCTGTGTGCAGGGAGGGTCACAGCAGCCCCAGGCTCTGCCCCAGGCCCAGCAATGGCCCCGGAGCCTCGGGCAGGGCCTGGGCCCAGCAATTCCCCTGCACAGGGGCAGAACTGCCCTGGGCAGTGCCCAGCCCTGAGCAGAGCCCAGAGGGGGCTGGAGTCTCCTCCTGGGGCTGTTCCATCCCCTCTGCACACAGCGCTGTGCCCTGAGCTCTGGGCTGGCCCTGCTGGAGCAGCGAGTGTCACCCTGGGGTGTCACCCTGGGGTCCGTCCCAGCCTGGGGTCCTGGGAGCAGCCACTCCAGCCAGGAGCAGCCTGGAGGCTCTGGCTGCAAAGAGGAGCCCCCAGCATCTCCCTCAGCCCTGCCCTCACTGCTGGGGGGTCCCACCCCACTTCTGGGGCAGTTTTGGTGCCCCAAGAGGAGCTGTCCCAGCCTGGATCACACCCAGCCCTTTACAGAGCTGTGTAATTTGCAGCACGAGGTAGCAAAAAGCTCAGGCACTGAGCTCTGGGCTTTGCCAGGTTCCCGAGCTCATAAACACAAGGATTCAATAATGTCTTAATTCAGGAAAACTAATTTCCCAAGCCATTAAACGGTGTTTAGCAAATTAGCTCAAATTTATTTTTCCAAACTTGGAATTAAAGTTGTTGTACATCTCGATCATGGTCTGGTTTCCCTTCTCTCCGTAACCAAATTTTAGCTGTGCTGTCTCCCTCCATCCCAGTGCTGGAATTCAGCAGTGCCCACCATGATCCTCTCCATGGACCCACCAGAGATTTCTCATTTATCACCCTGGCGTGTCCTGGGAGTGATTCCCAGCTCTGTGAGGAGCAGAATTCCAGATTTCAGAGCTGCTGCCTGGGCCAGCACTCAGATTTCTGAGCAGGTTTTATGATCTCTGGTTTCCATTGTGATATGTGCTCAGACAAGAGCTTTGGCTGCTGCAGTTATTGATGGTCAGAGCTGGAGCTGCTGCAGGAGCTTTGTGCTGCCCCTGGGCAGACCCTGAGCAGGAATTCAGCTGCCAGCTCTGTGAAGAAACACGTGAGCCTCACCAGAAGAACAAGAATAACGACGTGAACTTTAAAGTTTCCAAGATTGTTCCATGTCGCTCGTAAATTTTCCAGGTTCCTCCGTACAGCAGGCAGAGGGATAAATGCTGCTTTTCCCTTTCCCATCCTTCTGCTTCAAGGGGCCCTTTTGTCACCTGCCCAGGCAGAGTTTGTTCCAAAGGGGCTCCAGCTGATGGAATTCCCACTGCTGACCTCGGGGTGGGCAGGACTGTAGGAGAAGGCAATGCCGGTGACATCACCCCTGATCAATAAAAATTGTGTTAATTACCCAACACAGCCTGGCCCCTGATGAGCCACAGCCAACAAGAATGAGATAAAAGAGAGGGTGAGGTGGTGAGGGGAGGATCAGCATGGAGGAGGAACCTTGAGGGTCATGGAGGAGAGAATCATGAAGCAGCAGGATCCTGGGGAGAGAGAGAATCATTAGATCACTGCTGTGAGATTGGTCTGGGGCTGCAGCCAGAGCCTGGTGTTGGAACCTGCAGTCACAGCCTGCACAACAATCCCTGCAGTCAGAGGCTGCAAGGGAAACCTGCAGCAGTCAGGATGGAACAATCCAGGACCCTTTCCATGCTGTGATTAACAAGGAGTCTGTGCCTTGGCTCATTTCTACCCTCTAATAAAAGGGCTGCTGGCATTAGGATGGAGAAGATGGATAACGAGCTGGCCCCTTCTCCTGCTGTGGAGAAACAGAGACCTGCATTGCTGCTCTTTTCCTGCACCCTGAAATGGCAGGGATGTGTCAGCACAGGCAGGTTGTTGGCTGATATTTCCTCTTGCCTGTGCCCAGAGTTACCTGGCTCTGTGTTTGCTGCCCAGCTCCTCCTGCAGGACAAGGGCACTGAAAAGCTGCTCCCTGCAGCTGGGGTTGCTTTGGGGTTTCAGTTCTGGGGCAAATATTTTGTTTTCTGTGGGGAAGGTGTGAAATTCCCATCTCCCATAATTTGAGGAGGGGTTGGGAGGTTTCTCTGCAGGTCCCCTGCCCAGCCAGTGCTTCGTGAGGGCTCCCAGCACATTCCCAGGTATGAACGGCTCCTCTCCCCCTCCAGGTTCCCTGGAGCTGTCTGTGTGGTGGGAATTTGGAGAAACCTGGCTGAAATTCCTGTATTTCCTGTGCCTGGGTACAAACACCTTCACAGGAATCCTCCCTCAGCTCAGGGTTCAGACCTGGGCGGGTTCAGATCAGGAAATCAGGGACAGAGAAGGGTTTGTTCATCAAAGCTGGTCCTTGTGACCAGCCCAGGGCTCTGAGGTCCCTCCCAACCCCAACCCCTGATGTGATTCCATGACCCCGTCCCACTTACACCCACTTCCATTAGGCTGTCACTGGGCTGTATAAATGACTGCAAATAAAAACTCAATACAAATTCTCAGTGCCCCAAAGCTCAGGAAATAAATCTATCACATTGAGCAGATGGAAACACGGGCGGCTCAGCGAAGGGCTGTGTAGCAACACAAGATATATTGGCTTATTCCAATTTTCTCCTTGTTATCAGAGGCTATTTTGAGTGGAAAACTCCTGACCCTTTGAGCAGAAACTCCTCTCAGCAATCAGAAATGAAGCAGGATTCTCTTATCAGCAGCTCCCGGGATGGTGGGGCGATGGCAGTGCCCTCTCCCAGGTGGCACCAGCAGAGAGGCTCTTATCCCTGCTGGAGCAGAGTGGAAAATGCAGGAGGGAGGATCCTGTGGAGAAATCCTCTCCAGAACCCTCCTCTCCCGGGAGCTCTGCTCTCAAGCAGTGCCTGTCACACGGAGAATCTTTAGCACCACGTCCTGCCTGGCTGCTGCATCCATTTTTTAATACGCTCCACAGGAAAAATCCAGCTGGGATTTGTCTCTGAGCGCTTTTCCCAGTCAGACAGAGCTCAGGATGGAGAAATCTGACAGATTCCATTTTCTGAAGGATGGCAGGTGGAACCTGGCCCAGCGGTGCAAGGTGAGGTTCCCCCTCTCCCGCTGGTGCTGTCTCTGAGGAATGGTTTGGGGTTTGGGGTTTGGGGTTTGGTGTTTGCAGGGAAAGGTGCCTGGGAGGGCTCTGGGCTTCCACAGGGACTCTGCCTTCCCTGGAGCGCTGCCATGGGAGGGTTTGTCCTCCTGGAACTGCAGGAATGGTGCTTTAATCTGGGAGCACGTGGAGTGTAAATCTCCACACAGAGAACATTTGATAACTGCTTTTGATATCTGTTTTTTCCTCACGTGATTGTTTTATGCAGAGGTTTTTCCAGGCTCCAAACCTGCATTTATTTCGTGCGTTTTCAGGCCTAAACATTTACAGCCAAACTGCTCCAGAAAAAGAATTTTGCTTCTGGAGAGGTTCAAACTGACCAGAATTCCCCCAGCTGTCCTTCAAGGTGCTGCAAACACTGACCCCAGGAGCCAGAGGCACAGAATTATGGAATCACAGAGGCTGGAAAAGCCCTCCCAGCTCACAGAGTCCCCCTGTGCCCATCCAACCCAGAGCCCTGAGTGCCACCTCCAGGAATTGCTGGGACACCTCCAGGGATGGGCACTCCAACCCTCCCTGGGCACTGCCAAGGCCTGAGCCCCCTTTCCATGGGGAAATTCCTCCTGGGTTGAAACCTTCCTGGAGTTTTTCCTTGTTACTGGCTGTGGCTGCCAATCTTCCTAAAATCCCCCAGATTTCTGGTTATGAGCACACCATGCTGGCCGTGGTGCTGCTGCCCCATCTCAGCACAGTTTTAAGCTACAAAATTTTCCCCACTTCCTTCCATCCTCCCAAAACGTCCCAGAATTGTTCCCTTGCTGGCACAGAATCACCACCCCATTATTCCAGTGCAGGTGTCTCCCAGCCAGGGATAAAAACAGGAAAAATAAATATTAAATCTTCCCGAATTAGCTGAACCCAACGTTCCCAGCAACATCAAAGCAGGCTCTCTTAAAAAAGAGGAGAATGCTTCACTTCAGTCCGAGGAGATGAGAGGGAATGGGAATGAAATGGAAAATTATCAATCACCAGAAATTCCTTCAGAGCCTGCGAGTGAAATATTCCATGGTCACGTTCCCATCAGAGAGGGGAAGTCACGGGTTTAACCTGGCCAGAGCCAGGCCCGGGTGGAGCTGCACTTTGATCGAGGATTTCTTTTGAAGATCCACGGCTTGATTTGAGAGTATCAGATGGAATAAATAACGAGAGAAGCAGTCCAGGGCAGGAGCTGAAAGATAAATGTCGGAGGATGCAGAGAAATTGAGAGGAGTGGAACAGCAGCATGGAGAGGGACAATGGTGTGGATGGCAGGAGCCACCAACCACCCTCATCTGTCAGCAGGGCAGTGCTGGGGATTGACCTGCTCCTGAGGCCACTAATTACACACTAATTACACATTAACTGTGAGCAGTAACCTGCTCCTGATGCCACTGATTCCACCCTGACCATCTCACGTGGAACAGAATCCCACCAGGATGGCCTCATGTCCTGGAGGAGGAGGATGGACCTTGGAGAGGGCAGCTATCCAGGAATATTTTCTTTAGGACAAGCCCCTGAAATTCCCTGTACAGCTTCCCCTGGAAAAGGGACCTGCAGGAGCAGAAGGACAGCCAGGAAGATGAATTTTTATGGATCACACAACTCCCCCACTCCACTCTTTAAGTGGATGAAAAGGCCTAATTGGTTTCCCTGGAAGAGAAAAGAGCTCAGGCTGGTAACAGAGCAAACAACAACAATTTGCTTTTCCCCTTTTATTCAGGAGAGCTCGATCCAAACGTTACAAGAGCGCTTTCAATTCCTGTTTATTCTCCTCGTAAACAAGCCCTGTGCTGCTGTTCTGTCAGGCTCACAAAGCACAAACCCTCTGCTCAATCGGGCCTTAATAACTGCATGTGTCACAGGGGCTTCCCTGAGGTGGGGAGGGGAGCCTGGGCAGGGGTTTGCTGCTCATCCCCTTGGTGCAGCTCAGGAAAGCACAGGGCTCCTGTGGGACACTGACTGGGGACAGGCTGGCTCTGAGCTCAGGGATGGGTGGAGCACGAGGGGCTTTGGGGAGGTCTGGCAGGATCCCAGAGTCCCAGAGTGGATCCTAAAGTCCATCCCATGTCCCACCTGCCCGGGGCAGGGACACCTCCCTAGAGCAGGTGCCACCAGCCCTGTTTAACCTCTGCTCTGCCTTCCCTGCACCTCAGCATCTCCCCATCTTCCTGGGGGTCCTGGCACCACGGCTGGAAATGGTGGCACCTGCAGGGAATGGCACTGTGGTGACACTGCAATGTCACAATGACACCATGGTGACATGACAATGACATCACAGCAACTTCACACTGACACTGCAGATACACCATAATGACACCACAGTGACACTGCAGGGACACCACAATGGCACCACAATGGCCCCACAATGACACCATGGTGACATGACTATGACACTGCAGCGACACCACAATGACACCTCAGATACATCACAATGACACCACAATGACACCGCAGTGACACCACAATGACACCACAGTGACACCATAGTGGCACCATGGCAACACCACAATGACAATGTGGTGACACCACAATGACACCGTGGTGACACCATGGTGACACTGCAGTGACACCCCAATGATACCGCAGTGACACCATGGCAACATCATAACGACACCGTGGTGACACCATGGCAACCATGATGACAATGCAATGATACCATGGTGACACCACAATGACAATTTGATGACACCACAGCGACACCACAATGGCACCATGGTGGCACCCCAGTGACACCACAATGGCACCATGGTGACTCCACAATGATGCAATGGTGGCACCATGGTGACACCACAATGACACTATGGCAACACTGCAGAGACACTGCTCCCTGGGTGTCCCTAATCCCTGAAGTTTTATCTTTGCTGTATTTCAGGTTCTGTGCTGCCCAGGGGTGCAGCTCTGAGCTCACAGTCAGGGTCACTCAGCAGGGACACAAAACAAATCCTTGTCCTGCTGCACACCAAGGACAACTTTCAGCCCAACAGCACAAACAAGGGTGGCTGCAGGGAGGAACAAGAAGGATGGGAGCTCACAGCCTGGAGCTGGGATTAGGCAATTCAACCCCAAGGTGCAAATGGACCAAAACTTAGAAAGTGTGAGACCTCGTGACTGATTGGGCATTTTGTGTCCATATTGGGTCCATTTTGTGTCCATTTTGTGACCATTTTGGTCCACCTGGGTGTAGCCCTGGCCAGGCCTGTCCTGCCCAAGCTGTACCCTAAAGGCCTTTCAATAAATCTCTGCTTTATTCTCCAGCTCTGCCCAGTCTCTGTTCCAGGTCAGCCTTCCAAGGCATCATCCCCATGTGTCCCTGGGTGTCCCTGGGTGTCCCTGTCCATTCCTGTGTGTCCCTGCTGTCCCTCTGTCTGTCCCTGTGTGTCCCTGCTGTCCCTCTGTCTGTCCCTGTGTGCAGGGAGGGTCACAGCAGCCCAGGCTCTGCCCCAGGCCCAGCAATGGCCCCGGAGCCTCGGCAGGGCCGGGCCCAGCAATTCCCCTGCACAGGGCAGAACTGCCCTGGGCAGTGCCCAGCCCTGAGCAGAGCCCAGAGGGGGCTGGAGTCTCCTCCTGGGGCTGTTCCATCCCCTCTGCACACAGCGCTGTGCCTGAGCTCTGGCTGGCCCTGCTGGAGCAGCGAGTGTCACCCTGGGTGTCACCCTGGGGTCCGTCCCAGCCTGGGTCCTGGGAGCAGCCACTCCAGCCAGGAGCAGCCTGGAGGCTCTGGCTGCAAAGAGGAGCCCCCAGCATCTCCCTCACCCTGCCCTCACTGCTGGGGGTCCCACCCCACTTCTGGGCAGTTTGGTGCCCCAAGAGGAGCTGTTCCCAGCCTGGATCACACCCAGCCCTTTACAGAGCTGTGTAATTTGCAGCACGAGGTAGCAAAAAGCTCAGGCACTGAGCTCTGGGCTTTGCCAGGTTCCCGAGCTCATAAACACAAGGATTCAATAATGTCTTAATTCAGAAAACTAATTTCCCAAGCCATTAAACGGTGTTTAGCAAATTAGCTCAAATTTATTTTCCAAACTTGGAATTAAAGTTGTTGTACATCTCGATCATGGTCTGGTTTCCCTTCTCTCCGTAACCAAATTTTAGCTGTGCTGTCTCCCTCCATCCCAGTGCTGGAATTCAGCAGTGCCCACCATGATCCTCTCCATGGACCCACCAGAGATTTCTCATTTATCACCCTGGCGTGTCCTGGGAGTGATTCCCAGCTCTGTGAGGAGCGAATTCCAGATTTCAGAGCTGCTGCCTGGGCCAGCACTCAGATTTCTGAGCAGGTTTTATGATCTCTGGTTTCCATTGTGATATGTGCTCAGACAAGAGCTTTGGCTGCTGCAGTTATTGATGGTCAGAGCTGGAGCTGCTGCAGAGCTTTGTGCTGCCCCTGGGCAGACCCTGAGCAGGAATTCAGCTGCCAGCTCTGTGAAGAAACACGTGAGCCTCACCAGAAACAAGAATAACGACGTGAACTTTAAAGTTTCCAAGATTGTTCCATGTCGCTCGTAAATTTTCCAGTTCCTCCGTACAGCAGGCAGAGGGATAAATGCTGCTTTTCCCTTTCCATCCTTCTGCTTCAAGGGCCCTTTTGTCACCTGCCCAGGCAGAGTTTGTTCCAAAGGGGCTCCAGCTGATGGAATTCCCACTGCTGACCTCGGGGTGGCAGGACTGTAGGAGAAGGCAATGCCGGTGACATCACCCCTGATCAATAAAAATTGTGTTAATTACCCAACACAGCCTGGCCCCTGATGAGCCACAGCCAACAAGAATGAGATAAAAGAGAGGGTGAGGTGGTGAGGGGAGGATCAGCATGGAGGAGGAACCTTGAGGGTCATGGAGGAGAGAATCATGAAGCAGCAGGATCCTGGGAGAGAGAGAATCATTAGATCACTGCTGTGAGATTGGTCTGGGGCTGCAGCCAGAGCCTGGTGTTGGAACCTGCAGTCACAGCCTGCACAACAATCCCTGCAGTCAGAGGCTGCAAGGGAAACCTGCAGCAGTCAGGATGGAACAATCCAGGACCCTTTCCATGCTGTGATTAACAAGGAGTCTGTGCTTGGCTCATTTCTACCCTCTATAAAAGGGCTGCTGGCATTAGGATGGGAAGATGAATAACGAGCTGGCCCCTTCTCCTGCTGTGGAGAAACAGAGACCTGCATTGCTGCTCTTTTCCTGCACCCTGAAATGGCAGGGATGTGTCAGCACAGGCAGGTTGTGTCTGATATTTCCTCTGCCTGTGCCCAGAGTTACCTGGCTCTGTGTTTGCTGCCCAGCTCCTCCTGCAGGACAAGGGCACTGAAAAGCTGCTCCTGCAGCTGGGTTGCTTTGGGGTTTCAGTTCTGGGCAAATATTTTGTTTTCTGTGGGGAAGGTGTGAAATTCCCATCTCCCATAATTTGAGGAGGGGTTGGAGGTTTCTCTGCAGTCCCTGCCCAGCCAGTGCTTCGTGAGGGCTCCCAGCACATTCCAGGTATGAACGGCTCCTCTCCCCCTCCAGGTTCCCTGGAGCTGCTGTGTGGTGGGAATTTGGAGAAACCTGGCTGAAATTCCTGTATTTCCTGCCTGGGTACAAACACCTTCACAGGATCCTCCCTCAGCTCAGGGTTCAGACCTGGCGGGTTCAGATCAGGAAATCAGGGACAGAGAAGGGTTTGTTCATCAAAGCTGGTCCTTGTGACCAGCCCAGGGCTCTGAGGTCCCTCCCAACCCCAACCCCTGATGTGATTCCATGACCCCGTCCCACTTACACCCACTTCCATTAGGCTGTCACTGGGCTGTATAAATGACTGCAAATAAAAACTCAATACAAATTCTCAGTGCCCCCAAAGCTCAGGAAATAAATCTATCACATTGAGCAGATGGAAACACGGGCGGCTCAGCAAGGGCTGGTAGCAACACAAGATATATTGGCTTATTCCAATTTTCTCCTTGTTATCAGGGCTATTTTGAGTGGAAAACTCCTGACCCTTTGAGCAGAAACTCCTCTCAGCAATCAGAAATGAAGCAGGATTCTCTTATCAGCAGCTCCCGGGATGGTGGGGCGATGGCAGTGCCCTCTCCCAGGTGGCACCAGCAGAGAGGCTCTTATCCCTGCTGGAGCAGAGTGGAAAATGCAGGAGGGGGATCCTGTGGAGAAATCCTCTCCAGAACCCTCCTCTCCCGGGAGCTCTGCTCTCAAGCAGTGCCTGTCACACCGGAGAATCTTTAGCACCACGTCCTGCCTGGCTGCTGCATCCATTTTTTAATACGCTCCACAGAAAAATCCAGCTGGGATTTGTCTCTGAGCGCTTTTCCCAGTCAGACAGAGCTCAGGATGGAGAAATCTGACAGATTCCAATTTCTGAAGGATGGCAGGTGGAACCTGGCCCAGCGGTGCAAGGTGAGGTTCCCCCTCTCCCGCTGGTGCTGTCTCTGAGGATGGTTTGGGTTGGGGTTTGGGGTTTGGTGTTTGCAGGGAAAGGTGCCTGGAGGGCTCTGGCTTCCACAGGGACTCTGCCTTCCCTGGAGCGCTGCCATGGAGGGTTTGTCCTCCTGGAACTGCAGGATGGTGCTTTAATCTGGAGCACGTGGAGTGTAAATCTCCACACAGAGAACATTTGATAACTGCTTTTGATATCTGTTTTTTCCTCACGTGATGTTTTATGCAGAGGTTTTTCCAGGCTCCAAACCTGCATTTATTTCGTGCGTTTCAGGCCTAAACATTTACAGCCAAACTGCTCCAGAAAAGAATTTTGCTTCTGGAGAGTTCAAACTCCCTTCCCTTTTTTCCCTTCCCTTCCCTTCCCTTTTCCCTTCCCCTTCCTTCCCTTCCCTTCCCCTTCCCTTCCTTCCCTTCCCTTCCTCCCTTCCTTCCCTCCCTTCCCTTCCCCCCTTCCCTTCCCCTCCTCCCTTCCCTCCCTTCCCTTCCCATAAATAAGCAAACGAAATAGGTTTAATGCCCGTCCCATTCCTGAGTTAAATAAAGTTCGTGTCTGAAAGGTCAGTGAGAGCCTGGCCATAAACCAGATTATGTTGGAGCAGTAAGAGTGTCAGCAGGGTCTGTGCTCCCACAGTTCAGCAGATTGTTAATTAATCCCATAAATGATCTGTGGAAGCAGTGGGATCCCAACCTTGTTCCATGGGAAACAGTGAGATCCCAAATCCCTGTTCTGTGGGACCCCAAATCCCTGTTCTGTGGACCCAAACCCTTTTTTGTGGGATCCCAATCCCTGTTCTGTGGACCCAATCCTGTCTGTGGATCCCACACCCCTGTTCTGGGGACCCCAATCCCTGTTCTGTGGATCCCAAATCTCTGTTCTGTGGACCCCAATCCCTGTTCTGAAAATTTACAGGAATTCCTTCAGGAAACTGATTGGGCTGTGATCAGGAGATTGATCCGAGCCCCCCTGGCAGGGAGCTGCTCGTGCCCCGTGGTTACAGCCATCTGTCCCAAAGTGCACCAGGAGACAAAGAAAGTGGGGAAATTTAGATGGGATTTTGAGAAGGAATTCCTGCCTGGCAGGGTGGGCACGGGGCTGATGAACATAAACATTCCATCCTTCCAGAGCAGGGATTTCTGCAGCGTGGGGCTGCAGGATGGAGCCATCCATTTCCCTGGCTGTAATGGGGAGAGAAACGACACCGTGAGCAAAATGGAATGAAGAGCAGAACGGCGCTGAGTGCTGAGAACTCACCCTGATTCAGGCACTGGAGTTTGGGCCACGGGCACTAATTTGGATTTCACATTCTGAAATCATTTCCCAAGGAATGGATGCAGGAGTGTGTGGCAGGATGCTGCAGGTGTCCTGAGGGATGGTCCCTCCTTCCTGCACCCACCTGAGGGATTTCCTTGGGAAATTCAGATTTTTTCAGCAGGAATTCCCATGGAAAGGGTGGCTGGCCTTGGCAGGGAGGTTTGGTCTCCATCCCTGGAGGTGTCCTGAGGGATGGTCCCTCCTTCCTGCACCCACCTGAGGGATTTCCTTGGGAAATTCAACGTTTTTCAGCAGGAATTTCCCATGGAAAGGGTGCCAGGCCTTGGCAGGGAGGTTTGGTCTCCATCCCTGGAGGTGTCCTGAGGGATGGACTCCCCACTTCTGCACCCACCTGAGGGATTTCCTTGGGAAATTCAGTGTTTCCAGCAGGAATTTCCCATGCAAAGGGTGGCAGGGGCTGCCCAGGGAGGTTTGGTCTCCATCCCTGGAGGTGTCCTGAGGGATGATCCCCGCTTCTGCACCCATCTGAGGGATTTCCTCTGGAACTCAGCGTTTTCCAGCAGGAATTTCCCATGGAAAGGGTGACTAAGCCTTGGCAGGGAGGTTTGGTCTCCATCCCTGGAGGTGTCCAAGGAATTCCTGAAGTTTCCTGGCCCCTTGGTGGGTGGGAAGGTGTGGCAGATGCTGCTGCCAGCTCTCAGATAAAAGCTGATCCAAGCAGAACCTTCTGGATATTCTTCCCATCCTGTGATGCTCCTGGGACTTCCCTGAACCCTAAACACAGATTTCCTAAAGTTTTTGGGTTGTTCAGCAGCCCAGCCCAGCTCTTCCTGGCACACACACACCTCCAGTGGCCTAAAGGGGCTCCAGGAGAGCTGGAGAGGGACTGGGGACAAGGATGGAGGGACAGGACACAGGGAATGGCTTCCATTCCCCATCACCAGCCCCAGAGCATCAATTTCATGGGAGACATGAGAAAAAAACCCTCTTTAATTAACCTTGGGATGCTTCTGAGCCCGTCTGATTCCCCATCCCTCCTCTGCAGGATGTTCCTCTTCTCTTCCCACCCCTGGCACTCCAGCCAAGGCTCACACAGGACTCATCAGGCAGCTCTGGTGGCTCATCTGAAGATTTATCTTGTCTCCCAGGGAGCAGAGCTCAGCCTTGTGCAGGCGGATGGCCGTGAATCACATCAGTGTGGCTGCCCCGACAGCGCAGGATTAATGGGTGTTTTCCTTTCAAATCTGATCGTTGGGAAAGGAAATTCTTCATGCATTTTATTTTTATTACCCTTGCCAGCATTTAGCTCCAAGGAGGGCTCTGAGGAGGAGGAATTTGGAGCTGGAGGCAGAACTGTGGGATGCAGGTGGGTTTGTGGGGCTGCACCAGGCGTTGATTCCCTCCATAGGGCCAGGAGAAAGGCTGGAAATATGGAATTGTCAAGAAAATTCTAGAAGATAATCATAGAATCACAGGATACTCGGGCTGGAAAAGATCTTTAGGGTGCTGAGGGGTCTGGAGCATCTCTGTGCCCAGGAAAGGCTGAGGGAGCTGGGGCTGCTCAGCCTGGAGAGGAGCCCAGGGAGAGGGGCCTGCAGCCCTGGGTGTCCCTGGGTGTCCCTAATCCCTGAAGTTTTATCTTTGCTGTATTTCAGGTTCTGTGCTGCCCAGGGGTGCAGCTCTGAGCTCACAGTCAGGGTCACTCAGCAGGGACACAAAACAAATCCTTGTCCTGCTGCACACCAAGGACAACTTTCAGCCCAACAGCACAAACAAGGGTGGCTGCAGGGAGGAACAAGAAGGATGGGAGCTCACAGCCTGGAGCTGGGATTAGGCAATTCAACCCCAAGGTGCAAATGGACCAAAACTTAGAAAAGTGTGAGACCTCGTGACTGATTGGGCATTTTGTGTCCATATTGGGTCCATTTTGTGTCCATTTTGTGACCATTTTGGGTCCACCTTGGGTGTAGCCCTGGCCAGGCCCTGTCCTGCCCAAGCTGTACCCTAAAGGCCTTTCAATAAATCTCTGCTTTATTCTCCAGCTCTGCCCAGTCTCTGTTCCAGGTCAGCCTTCCCAAGGCATCATCCCCATGTGTCCCTGGGTGTCCCTGGGTGTCCCTGTCCATTCCTGTGTGTCCCTGCTGTCCCTCTGTCTGTCCCTGTGTGTCCCTGCTGTCCCTCTGTCTGTCCCTGTGTGCAGGGAGGGTCACAGCAGCCCCAGGCTCTGCCCCAGGCCCAGCAATGGCCCCGGAGCCTCGGGCAGGGCCTGGGCCCAGCAATTCCCCTGCACAGGGGCAGAACTGCCCTGGGCAGTGCCCAGCCCTGAGCAGAGCCCAGAGGGGGCTGGAGTCTCCTCCTGGGGCTGTTCCATCCCCTCTGCACACAGCGCTGTGCCCTGAGCTCTGGGCTGGCCCTGCTGGAGCAGCGAGTGTCACCCTGGGGTGTCACCCTGGGGTCCGTCCCAGCCTGGGGTCCTGGGAGCAGCCACTCCAGCCAGGAGCAGCCTGGAGGCTCTGGCTGCAAAGAGGAGCCCCCAGCATCTCCCTCAGCCCTGCCCTCACTGCTGGGGGGTCCCACCCCACTTCTGGGGCAGTTTTGGTGCCCCAAGAGGAGCTGTCCCAGCCTGGATCACACCCAGCCCTTTACAGAGCTGTGTAATTTGCAGCACGAGGTAGCAAAAAGCTCAGGCACTGAGCTCTGGGCTTTGCCAGGTTCCCGAGCTCATAAACACAAGGATTCAATAATGTCTTAATTCAGGAAAACTAATTTCCCAAGCCATTAAACGGTGTTTAGCAAATTAGCTCAAATTTATTTTTCCAAACTTGGAATTAAAGTTGTTGTACATCTCGATCATGGTCTGGTTTCCCTTCTCTCCGTAACCAAATTTTAGCTGTGCTGTCTCCCTCCATCCCAGTGCTGGAATTCAGCAGTGCCCACCATGATCCTCTCCATGGACCCACCAGAGATTTCTCATTTATCACCCTGGCGTGTCCTGGGAGTGATTCCCAGCTCTGTGAGGAGCAGAATTCCAGATTTCAGAGCTGCTGCCTGGGCCAGCACTCAGATTTCTGAGCAGGTTTTATGATCTCTGGTTTCCATTGTGATATGTGCTCAGACAAGAGCTTTGGCTGCTGCAGTTATTGATGGTCAGAGCTGGAGCTGCTGCAGGAGCTTTGTGCTGCCCCTGGGCAGACCCTGAGCAGGAATTCAGCTGCCAGCTCTGTGAAGAAACACGTGAGCCTCACCAGAAGAACAAGAATAACGACGTGAACTTTAAAGTTTCCAAGATTGTTCCATGTCGCTCGTAAATTTTCCAGGTTCCTCCGTACAGCAGGCAGAGGGATAAATGCTGCTTTTCCCTTTCCCATCCTTCTGCTTCAAGGGGCCCTTTTGTCACCTGCCCAGGCAGAGTTTGTTCCAAAGGGGCTCCAGCTGATGGAATTCCCACTGCTGACCTCGGGGTGGGCAGGACTGTAGGAGAAGGCAATGCCGGTGACATCACCCCTGATCAATAAAAATTGTGTTAATTACCCAACACAGCCTGGCCCCTGATGAGCCACAGCCAACAAGAATGAGATAAAAGAGAGGGTGAGGTGGTGAGGGGAGGATCAGCATGGAGGAGGAACCTTGAGGGTCATGGAGGAGAGAATCATGAAGCAGCAGGATCCTGGGGAGAGAGAGAATCATTAGATCACTGCTGTGAGATTGGTCTGGGGCTGCAGCCAGAGCCTGGTGTTGGAACCTGCAGTCACAGCCTGCACAACAATCCCTGCAGTCAGAGGCTGCAAGGGAAACCTGCAGCAGTCAGGATGGAACAATCCAGGACCCTTTCCATGCTGTGATTAACAAGGAGTCTGTGCCTTGGCTCATTTCTACCCTCTAATAAAAGGGCTGCTGGCATTAGGATGGAGAAGATGGATAACGAGCTGGCCCCTTCTCCTGCTGTGGAGAAACAGAGACCTGCATTGCTGCTCTTTTCCTGCACCCTGAAATGGCAGGGATGTGTCAGCACAGGCAGGTTGTTGGCTGATATTTCCTCTTGCCTGTGCCCAGAGTTACCTGGCTCTGTGTTTGCTGCCCAGCTCCTCCTGCAGGACAAGGGCACTGAAAAGCTGCTCCCTGCAGCTGGGGTTGCTTTGGGGTTTCAGTTCTGGGGCAAATATTTTGTTTTCTGTGGGGAAGGTGTGAAATTCCCATCTCCCATAATTTGAGGAGGGGTTGGGAGGTTTCTCTGCAGGTCCCCTGCCCAGCCAGTGCTTCGTGAGGGCTCCCAGCACATTCCCAGGTATGAACGGCTCCTCTCCCCCTCCAGGTTCCCTGGAGCTGTCTGTGTGGTGGGAATTTGGAGAAACCTGGCTGAAATTCCTGTATTTCCTGTGCCTGGGTACAAACACCTTCACAGGAATCCTCCCTCAGCTCAGGGTTCAGACCTGGGCGGGTTCAGATCAGGAAATCAGGGACAGAGAAGGGTTTGTTCATCAAAGCTGGTCCTTGTGACCAGCCCAGGGCTCTGAGGTCCCTCCCAACCCCAACCCCTGATGTGATTCCATGACCCCGTCCCACTTACACCCACTTCCATTAGGCTGTCACTGGGCTGTATAAATGACTGCAAATAAAAACTCAATACAAATTCTCAGTGCCCCCAAAGCTCAGGAAATAAATCTATCACATTGAGCAGATGGAAACACGGGCGGCTCAGCGAAGGGCTGTGTAGCAACACAAGATATATTGGCTTATTCCAATTTTCTCCTTGTTATCAGAGGCTATTTTGAGTGGAAAACTCCTGACCCTTTGAGCAGAAACTCCTCTCAGCAATCAGAAATGAAGCAGGATTCTCTTATCAGCAGCTCCCGGGATGGTGGGGCGATGGCAGTGCCCTCTCCCAGGTGGCACCAGCAGAGAGGCTCTTATCCCTGCTGGAGCAGAGTGGAAAATGCAGGAGGGAGGATCCTGTGGAGAAATCCTCTCCAGAACCCTCCTCTCCCGGGAGCTCTGCTCTCAAGCAGTGCCTGTCACACGGAGAATCTTTAGCACCACGTCCTGCCTGGCTGCTGCATCCATTTTTTAATACGCTCCACAGGAAAAATCCAGCTGGGATTTGTCTCTGAGCGCTTTTCCCAGTCAGACAGAGCTCAGGATGGAGAAATCTGACAGATTCCATTTTCTGAAGGATGGCAGGTGGAACCTGGCCCAGCGGTGCAAGGTGAGGTTCCCCCTCTCCCGCTGGTGCTGTCTCTGAGGAATGGTTTGGGGTTTGGGGTTTGGGGTTTGGTGTTTGCAGGGAAAGGTGCCTGGGAGGGCTCTGGGCTTCCACAGGGACTCTGCCTTCCCTGGAGCGCTGCCATGGGAGGGTTTGTCCTCCTGGAACTGCAGGAATGGTGCTTTAATCTGGGAGCACGTGGAGTGTAAATCTCCACACAGAGAACATTTGATAACTGCTTTTGATATCTGTTTTTTCCTCACGTGATTGTTTTATGCAGAGGTTTTTCCAGGCTCCAAACCTGCATTTATTTCGTGCGTTTTCAGGCCTAAACATTTACAGCCAAACTGCTCCAGAAAAAGAATTTTGCTTCTGGAGAGGTTCAAACTGACCAGAATTCCCCCAGCTGTCCTTCAAGGTGCTGCAAACACTGACCCCAGGAGCCAGAGGCACAGAATTATGGAATCACAGAGGCTGGAAAAGCCCTCCCAGCTCACAGAGTCCCCCTGTGCCCATCCAACCCAGAGCCCTGAGTGCCACCTCCAGGAATTGCTGGGACACCTCCAGGGATGGGCACTCCAACCCTCCCTGGGCACTGCCAAGGCCTGAGCCCCCTTTCCATGGGGAAATTCCTCCTGGGTTGAAACCTTCCTGGAGTTTTTCCTTGTTACTGGCTGTGGCTGCCAATCTTCCTAAAATCCCCCAGATTTCTGGTTATGAGCACACCATGCTGGCCGTGGTGCTGCTGCCCCATCTCAGCACAGTTTTAAGCTACAAAATTTTCCCCACTTCCTTCCATCCTCCCAAAACGTCCCAGAATTGTTCCCTTGCTGGCACAGAATCACCACCCCATTATTCCAGTGCAGGTGTCTCCCAGCCAGGGATAAAAACAGGAAAAATAAATATTAAATCTTCCCGAATTAGCTGAACCCAACGTTCCCAGCAACATCAAAGCAGGCTCTCTTAAAAAAGAGGAGAATGCTTCACTTCAGTCCGAGGAGATGAGAGGGAATGGGAATGAAATGGAAAATTATCAATCACCAGAAATTCCTTCAGAGCCTGCGAGTGAAATATTCCATGGTCACGTTCCCATCAGAGAGGGGAAGTCACGGGTTTAACCTGGCCAGAGCCAGGCCCGGGTGGAGCTGCACTTTGATCGAGGATTTCTTTTGAAGATCCACGGCTTGATTTGAGAGTATCAGATGGAATAAATAACGAGAGAAGCAGTCCAGGGCAGGAGCTGAAAGATAAATGTCGGAGGATGCAGAGAAATTGAGAGGAGTGGAACAGCAGCATGGAGAGGGACAATGGTGTGGATGGCAGGAGCCACCAACCACCCTCATCTGTCAGCAGGGCAGTGCTGGGGATTGACCTGCTCCTGAGGCCACTAATTACACACTAATTACACATTAACTGTGAGCAGTAACCTGCTCCTGATGCCACTGATTCCACCCTGACCATCTCACGTGGAACAGAATCCCACCAGGATGGCCTCATGTCCTGGAGGAGGAGGATGGACCTTGGAGAGGGCAGCTATCCAGGAATATTTTCTTTAGGACAAGCCCCTGAAATTCCCTGTACAGCTTCCCCTGGAAAAGGGGACCTGCAGGAGCAGAAGGACAGCCAGGAAGATGAATTTTTATGGATCACACAACTCCCCCACTCCACTCTTTAAGTGGATGAAAAGGCCTAATTGGTTTCCCTGGAAGAGAAAAGAGCTCAGGCTGGTAACAGAGCAAACAACAACAATTTGCTTTTCCCCTTTTATTCAGGAGAGCTCGATCCAAACGTTACAAGAGCGCTTTCAATTCCTGTTTATTCTCCTCGTAAACAAGCCCTGTGCTGCTGTTCTGTCAGGCTCACAAAGCACAAACCCTCTGCTCAATCGGGCCTTAATAACTGCATGTGTCACAGGGGCTTCCCTGAGGTGGGGAGGGGAGCCTGGGCAGGGGTTTGCTGCTCATCCCCTTGGTGCAGCTCAGGAAAGCACAGGGCTCCTGTGGGACACTGACTGGGGACAGGCTGGCTCTGAGCTCAGGGATGGGTGGAGCACGAGGGGCTTTGGGGAGGTCTGGCAGGATCCCAGAGTCCCAGAGTGGATCCTAAAGTCCATCCCATGTCCCACCTGCCCGGGGCAGGGACA
Organism: Acrocephalus arundinaceus; assembly: GCA_021534815.1. Classification (NCBI taxonomy): domain Eukaryota; kingdom Metazoa; phylum Chordata; class Aves; order Passeriformes; family Sylviidae; genus Acrocephalus; species Acrocephalus arundinaceus. The sequence goes on from JAJEOU010000510.1 coordinate 1,152,589, forward strand.
CCTCCCTAGAGCAGGTGCCACCAGCCCTGTTTAACCTCTGCTCTGCCTTCCCTGCACCTCAGCATCTCCCCATCTTCCTGGGGGTCCTGGCACCACGGCTGGAAATGGTGGCACCTGCAGGGAATGGCACTGTGGTGACACTGCAATGTCACAATGACACCATGGTGACATGACAATGACATCACAGCAACTTCACACTGACACTGCAGATACACCATAATGACACCACAGTGACACTGCAGGGACACCACAATGGCACCACAATGGCCCCACAATGACACCATGGTGACATGACTATGACACTGCAGCGACACCACAATGACACCTCAGATACATCACAATGACACCACAATGACACCGCAGTGACACCACAATGACACCACAGTGACACCATAGTGGCACCATGGCAACACCACAATGACAATGTGGTGACACCACAATGACACCGTGGTGACACCATGGTGACACTGCAGTGACACCCCAATGATACCGCAGTGACACCATGGCAACATCATAACGACACCGTGGTGACACCATGGCAACCATGATGACAATGCAATGATACCATGGTGACACCACAATGACAATTTGATGACACCACAGCGACACCACAATGGCACCATGGTGGCACCCCAGTGACACCACAATGGCACCATGGTGACTCCACAATGATGCAATGGTGGCACCATGGTGACACCACAATGACACTATGGCAACACTGCAGAGACACTGCAGTGACATCACAATGACATTGCAGTGACACCGCAAGGACACCTCAGATACACCATAGTGACACCTCAGATACAACCCAGTGACACCACAATGACAATGCAGTGACACCACAATGACATCACAGTGACACTGCAGTGACACCACAATGACACCTCAGATACACCACAGAGACACAACAGTGACACCTCGGATACAACCCAGTGACACCACAATGACAATGCAGTGGCACCACAGTGACACCACAATGTCCCCACAGTGAAACCATGGTGACACCACAGTGACACACAATGGCCCCACAGCAATGACCCAGCATGGCACCACAGTGACACCACAGTGACACCACAGTGACATCACATTGTCACCTCATCCCTCCTCATTGCCGAGCCCCCAGAGCTCTGAGGGAGCTGTGGGGGCTCAGCCTGGCCCCGAGGAGGCTCAGGGGACCCTTGGTGGCACAGCCCCTGCTGTGCCAGGCCAGATCTGCAGCCTCCCCAGTCACCATCACCAAGAACGCCTGATTTCCTCACCGACACAGTTTTTTATTTCTCATTGCAGTGTTCCCTTTCCCCCTCCCCACTCCCTCAAGCCCCACTCTGGTGGCTGGGCTGGTCCTGCTCCCCAGCTCCTGCCCGGGGTAGCTGGCTGGAACCCTTGGAAAACCCCTGCAGGCACCGTGGGTGAGCGTGGAGGTGTGAATTCCCCTCTGCACAACTGTGGGCTCGGTATTTTCTGGGACTGAGGAAATCCAGCTTACTAACTTACAAACAAAAGTAGCACTCCTTAATTCTGTTTTTTATTCCCCAGTTTTGGATCCAAGATGATATTATCACTGCACTTTGAGTAATATCACTGCAGGAATGGATGTTTAACTGATTAGGCACCATTGTAATTAACTGCTTTTCAATGACACAATTTCGGAACTGTTTTCTGGAACATGCAAATGCAAACTATTTTCTTTATTCTGGGTGTATGACAACATTCTTGGCCATGTAAAAACGAGTGCTGATCTATCGAGTCCAGCTTGCCAAGTGATCTGTGTTACTCTACAGAACTATCCCTGGCTGTAATCATTTCACTTGTCCTCTGAGAACTTTGTGTGTTCCATCTGGATCAAGCATAAATAAAGCAACAAGGCATCAGGAGCAGGCCAGACAGGAATCCTTGTAACTCTGTCCTGTCTCCAGCAGTGGTCAAGAGAAGAAATGTGAATACCAAACCACAGTAAGGAGCTCTGCAGCTAACCTACTTCAAATTCCTTATGAAATATCAATAATTTGCTGCCTCCTCAGTCCTAGAATATGGAAAACAGTGAATAAGCTTCTTTCCCAAGGGAAAACCTTCAACAGTTTTCCTTGTTTTTATAAACATTCCTTGTGGGCCGCCAACACTTCTCAGAATTTTCCCAAAAAATCCTTCTTCACCTGGTGTTTGCCAAAGGGGAAAAGACGTCAGTCCTGAGTGACCAATGAACACTCTGTTAGAGTGTTAGAGAAACATGCTATAAAAGGATGGAGGAAATTGTGATAAAGCTTCAACTTCAGCTCAGCCTTCTGAAGGAACTGGTCTCTGTGTCTCCATTCTACTTCATTCTACACACCGCGTATGAAATCCTCGTGGTATCAGAGATGTGTCAGGAGGAGCTCGGTGAGCAGGGAAAAGAGGCAGCACAAAGCCAGAACTCCCTGGCAGGTGGTTTTCATCTGCAGATGAATTGTCCTTTTGAGAGCGTTCAGGAGATCCCAGAGTCGCCGCGGTTCCTCCTGCCTTTCACGCAGCAGAATTTATTTCTCTTTCAAGATCCTGGCAGCTCCGGGAGGCTGCTGGAGCCCCACATCAAAAGGCAGCCCGGGGAGCTGGGGATGAGCTGGGAGAGCCCCAGCAGAGCAGGAACAAAGCCACCAGGGGAGGGGAAAATGGGAGGGGAGGTGTGGGAATAGAAATCCCTTCATTCACGTTTCATTCCAGGGCCGGGGGGGCAACGCTTCATCCGCTTCTTGTGATGCCGACTGACTCCTGCAGCTCCCAAAATTCACACCAGACAAATCCAGATCTCTCCTCCCTCAGCTGTTGCTGTACTCAGGGCTGGCTCCTCAGAACTTTGGATTCTCACTATTTTTGAGTGAATGATTTCTAAAGGAATATTGACACACCCCGTGCTCCTCTTCATCCACCACCATGCTCTTTGAGGTGCCTTCACTTCTTGCAGGGTGATAAAAACTGTTCCCAGCAAAGTGAGGGATTCCCCTCCTCACCCCTGCATTATTTCCCCCTCCTGGGTTTGTTTCCAGCCCTGAAACAGGAGGGTTGCATGTGGTGTTTTAATTCCTGAGGGTTAGAATGAGGAGGTTCATAAAAAAGAGGAGGTTTCATGAAAAAGGAGGAGGTCTCATGAAAAAGGAGGTTCTCTGCATTATTTCCCTCTCCTGGGTTTGTTTCCAGCCCTGAAACAGGAGGGTTGCACGTGGTGTTTTAATTTCTGAGGGTTAGAATGAGGAGGTTGATAAAAAAGAGGGTTGCACTTGGTGTTTTTCTTTCTGAAGGTTAGAATGAGGAGGTTCATCCCTCTGCATGCCCAGGCCGGGTGAAAATCTGTCTTCCAAGGAATCCAGAGGAATCCTTCCAAGGAATCCAGAGGTCATGGTGGAATCCGGGGTGAGGCAGCACAGCTGCCAGCTGTGGGTGCTCGTGGGGAAACCTTGATGTGCACAGCCAGGAGCCTTCACTGTTTCCTATGAAAAAGTTCTAATGAACAGGATTTAAAGAGGATTTTATCAAGGAAATGGCATCCAGAGTGATCCAGCATTATAACAGCTGATATGAAATACCTTTTGTTGGAGTAATATGCAATTTATGGTCACACGTGGTCAGTCTTTCTGCACCTGCTCTCTCTAAGGCATGCAGAGGGCAGGGATAGGCGGGATTTTGGGAAGGAATGGTTCCCTGGGAGGGTGGGCAGGCCCTGGATCCCTGGAAATGTCCAAGGCCAGGTTGGATCAGGCTTGGAGCACCCTGGGATAGTGAGGGTGTCCCAAATTTAAAGGTCCTTTGCCTGTGAGAGCTGAGAGATTGGAAAAGGAGAATTTCATTAAATGAAAGTAGGGATAAAGCAATGCATATTTTTATTTCTATCCATTTTATGATATAAAAATGTATTTATTGTTGTTGGAATTGATATAAAATATTTTTTATTCCACTCCAAGTCCCTTAAAAGAGCTCATCCCATTTTTGTCTCTGGGCACATCCTTACAGCAGGAAAATGCTTCATTTGACACACAGGAAGAACACAGGTAAATCATTTTGCAAAGAACAGCTCACATTTTCTGCATCTATTTTTTATATATTTCATAGAAAATAACAGGTTTGCTGTGGAACTCACTGAATACCACTGATTCTTCTCTGTAAACCACATTTTAAATAGTTTTTATCACTTCCTAAAGCTTCAGTCTTAGTTAAGTCCTGCTCTGAAATGTCAATTAGCCTTACCAAATGTGACATAATTGTCTCATAGCCTGAATTTCCCTGTAAATTCCAGGGAATTATGGCCCCATGATCCCATTTCAGAGCCTCAGAGCTGGGCTGTGAGCTCAGGGATGAACCCACGCAGTCAGAGCTCTGTAATGTCCCCAGAACTGTCAAGGATGTCGAGGAGCATTTCCAGGCATTTCTGGTTTAGTATATAGGATGGTATTTATTTATCTTGAAATTTATAGCAATTATATAGAATTGATATTATATATATATTATATATTATAAATATTTTATATAATTATTATATATAATTATATAAAAATTTTATATAATATTTATATATTTATTATATTTATTATTATATTATATATATTATTATTATATATTCATTATATATATAATAAATATATAAACATTACATATCATTATATATTATATATAATATATATAAATATATAATATATATAAAATATGTATAATTATATAATAAATATATAAATATATATAATAATATATATAATATATATTTAATATATATTATATTTAATTTTATATATATTTAATTATATATATAAAATATATATAATATATATTATATATATACTTATATTTAGATATATATTAGATTTAATATATATTTATATATATATTTATAAATATATTTAAATAATAAATATATATTTATATAGATATTTAATTATATATATTATACTTAATATATATAATATAATATATAATAATATATATTATATTATTAATAAATATATATTAAATATATTTAATATAATTTAATATATATTATTAATATAATAAAATATTATAAATATTTTATTTAAAAAATTTTAAAAATTTATTCCATTCCAAGTCCCTTAAAAGAGCTCATCCCACCCTGTCTCTGGGCACATCCTCACAGCAGGAAATGATTCCCCTGACACACAGGAGGCCAGAAAAGAACAGATAAATTGCCTGGGATTGGGGATTTTCCCCTCATCCCTCCCTGTGCTGCCGTCCTGTGCTGATCAGAGACCCCTGGGGTTTATAGGGGCTCTGCTGAGGTGCTTTTATCCCTTTATTTATTGAGATTGGAGCCTCAGCTCACTCCCAATCAAAGGTGTCTCAGCCTGGGTGAGAAGGAGCCTCACCGAGCTCCATGGAGGGCCTGATGAAATAATCTTTGGGAAGAGCCCTGGAGCCGGCACGTGGAATCCCCAAACCTCCTCATTTCTGCTCAGACCTTTTCATTAAGCCTAATTTGGGGGGTTTCCTTGTCATTTGGTTTCCAGAGTGTCTTTATTAATCTGCTGCAGAGAATTGCTCAGACTGAGGAAATCCAGTGAAGCGGCTGGGCCTGCAGACAAGGAGAGGATCTGACCCCAGGGAGGCACGGAATGCCTTTGGTTGGGAAAACCCAACTACATCACCTTGAAATGGTGAGGATTTTTCCAGAAATGTAAGGGAGGGACTCTCCTGTGAATTCCTGCCCTGTTCTCATCAGGGGGTGAGGACAGAAATCAGAGTTATTTCAGCCCAAGCAAATAACAGCTCCTGAGCTCTTTTTAAACCACAAAATCTCCCCCAGCAGCCACATAAAGGTGAGCCAGGAACAGGGAGAGCCAGGGGGGTTGGTGCTTCCACATTCCCCCAGCCCAAATGATCCATCCTGTCTAACAGGCAGGAGGAACAGCCTTGGCCCTCTAAAGCACCGGGATTTATTGACTGACAGCCTCCTGAGCAGCCCCAAGTTTAATTTGGGAGCTGTCAGGGAGCGGGGCTGAGCTCCTCAGCATCCATCAGACACAAACTGGCAGCTGGGTACGGGGGACAGCTTTCCTTGGAATTTTTTTTTGTGGCTGCAGAGTCCCAAATGTCCAAATGTCCCAAATGTCCCCTGGGTGTGCTCACACTGCTCCGGGCTGGGCTGTGAGCCCTGGGGAGGGTTTGATCAATGGGAAAGGTTTGATCCCTGGGAAAGGTTTGATTCCTTGGAAGGGTTTGATCCTTGGGAAGGGTTTGATCCCTGGGGAGGGTTTGATCCTTGGGAAAGGTTTGATCTCTGGGAAGGGTGTGAGCCTTGGGAAAGATTTGATCCTTGAAAAGGGTTTGAGCCCTAGGAAAGGTTTGATCCTTGGGAAAGGTTTGATCCCTGGGAAAGGTTTGATCCCTGGGAAGGGTTTGATCCTTGGGAAGGGTTTGATCCCTGGGAAATGTTTGATCCCTGGGAAAGGTTTGATCCCTGGGAAAGGTTTGATCCTTGGGAAAGGTTTGATCCTTGGGAAGGGTTTGATCCCTTGGAAGGGTTTGATCCCTGGGAAAGGTTTGATCCCTGGGAAAGGTTTGATCCTTGGGAAGGGTTTGATCTCTGGGAAGGGTTTGATCCCTGGGAAAGGTTTGATCCTTGGGAAGGGTTTGATCTCTGGGAAGGGTTTGATCCTTGGGAAGGGTTTGATCCCTGGGAAACGTTTGATCCATGGGGAGGGTTTGATTCCTGGGAAAGGTTTGATCCCTGGGAAAGGTTTGATCCCTGGGAAAGGTTTGATCCCTGGGAAAGGTTTGATCCCTGGGAAGGGATTGAGCCTTGGGAAGGGTTTCATGGGATGGGCACCCCAGACCCAGCCCATCTCCAGCTCTGCTCCCCTGGTGCTGTGACAGGGGGGACAGGTGGCAGGACTTCCTTCAAAACCAGAAATTCCATTTACACCTCAGCTTTGCATCCTTCCCATCCCTTCCCCCGAATCTTTTGGGCTTGTTAAGGAGGCCTGGGAGGATTTTTTGGCTTCCCTTTGTCAGGCAAGGACATTTTGATAGATACCAAACCACTCCAGCTGCAGCAAAAATCAGGAGCGTTAATGAGCAAAGACCTCCAAGATCCTGGAGTCCCAGCCAGCCCTGGGATTTTGGGAATGGGAGGAGGAGCTGTCCCAAGCTCTGGCCCTGCCTGGTGCCCAAGCTCCAAACTCTGGAGGAGCTGACCTTAGGAAAAGCAGGAGATTCCTCCCCAGAAAGCTGCAGGGACTGTTTGCATGGAGCAGCTTTTACCTGCTGCAAGCAATCCCATAAATCCTCTCCTGGAAATAACAAGACCCGCTAGAATAGCGGTGCAAGGCTTCCAGCTCTGCCCAGGAGCTGTTTTCTGTGTGAAAACACACAAAGCCCATCAAAGCCCCCGTCCCAGCTTTTATGGGCAGGTTCAGTGTCGTTTAACAAAGGATAACAACAGCAAATCCACTGGGGTTGGGGGAGTGCAGCAGGTTTGCTGTGGGATATAAATTACCTCGTTGTTGAGGTAATTACCTAAATTACCTGTGCAATATAAATTACCTGGCACCAAGGATGCCTTTTAGCCTAATGAATCCCATTAGTTTACAGAAAAACGCGGGGTCTTTATTGAGTTATCTCCCATCAGTCACTGTCAGTCTGGGCTTGGCTGGGCTGGAACTGGGAGCCAATTTCTGCACAGGGAGCTCCCCGAACTTTGGGGTTTGCTCTCTGTCACTCCGGGGGTGTTTGGGTTTGCTCTCTGTCACTCTGGGGGTGTTTGGGTTTGCTCTCTGTCACTCCAGGGGTGTTTGGGTTTGCTCTCTGTCACTCCGGGGGTGTTTGGGTTTGCTCTCTGTCACTCCAGGGATGTTTCCCTCTTGTTGAGGGTTTGTGTGGGGTGGATGAGTGTGAGGAGGGAATCAAAATATTTCCATGCTGCCCCCACCCTTCCATCACCAATTAACTCCATTGTTGGAATCCTGGGCATGGAGAATTTCAGGGTTTTTTGTTCTAAAGGCACTGACCCCCAAGCAAACCCTGCACTGACCTGAGGTCGTGGAAAAGGCTCCCAAAATTGAGTGACAGCTCTGGGATTGTGGGGGTGCAGTTTGGATAGAAGTGTGTGAGATCACAGGGTGAAAAACTGAGAGTTTAATGGTTTAGAATATAATAATATATACATAAAGCAAGATGGAGGTTTTAGGGCAGAGGCCAATCCTTCTTTTTCACCACCTTCTTCATAAGTTGGGGTAGAATCTCGTAATTGAGTAGAAAAATCCACATTGTGGGCCACGGGCGGTTGGTTATTGGGTTAAAAGTAAAAATAATCTAGGTGCCGTTTCATAATTGGACATTTCGCGCTCTAAAGACCTTGAAAATGTTAAAGATAAAATCATTTTTCACTTTGTTAGGCAGAACTCACAGCCTGTGAGACTGTGCTACAGACAAGAATTAACAAACATCTGAGTCCATACAGAACTGAGTCACTCAAGCGATTAATCCCAGCTCTAACAATGAAAATGAAAATAATAAACCCATTGATAATAAACCCATTAATAATAAACCCTCCATTGATGGCGTCAGCAGCGTCCCCTCAGCTCAGCCCCTGTGCCAGGGGCTCCTGGGCTGCAGAGGGTGCAGGATTTGATCTCATCTCCATAAAAAAGCCAGGAAAGAGGCACAGGGAGCAGGAGGGAGTGCAGGTGGGGTGGGGAGTGGGTGGTCCCTGTTCCTGCCGTCCTTTCACTCTGATTTAGGGGGGCAGATTGGATCCAGGGAGTGTTGCAGGTGAGTTCGTGCAATCCCAGGATCCCTGGGCTTGGAAAAGCCCTCGGAGGTCCCCAAGTCCCACCTGGTCACCAGCCCAGAGCCTGAGTGCCACGTGTCACAATAGGACACAAATGAACGACACTCACACTGAGATGTCCAAGGCTAAAAAAGAGAGATTTTATTCCCAGACCTCAACATTTATAGAATTCCAACAGTGACCGTGGATTGGAGGATGAAATTGTCCTCTCCAACCCCACTGGTCACACCGACATCCATCAATTCTCTCCTCCTCCAGAAGGGAATGCAAAACAATCATTATTGACATGAAAATGAGTGAGAAACTCCATTACAAAAACGTGAACATCAGAAGGCTCAGAAGAACTTTAGAAGAACAGGGCGACAGCCATGTCCCGTTTTCCCTGGGCACAATAACTGCTCAGTGTCCGTGTTTTCCATGTTTTCCATGTTTTCCATGTTTTCCATGGAAGCTGCAGTGGGGCAGAGGGAAGGAAGCTCTGCAGGAGTTAAAACCCCCAGTAAATCCTTTCCCCGTGCTTCAGTCTCTGCTGGCTGTGCTCAGCGTGGAACAAACACTCCAAATGTGTTAATATTTAAAGGTGCTGTAAAATTATGTTTGCTTTAAAGGCAGAGCATATTAGAGAAGGAAAAAAAAAATCCTGCTCCTTAAGTAGATTCATCTTTATTGACTTTGGTTTTTTAAGTGAGCCGACAGCACGGGGAGTGACAGTGACAATTTGGGAGCTGGTGGGGAGCCAGCAATGCCTGCATTTTGAACGATTTGGGTAAACCAGCTGCTGGATTTTGTTTCTCAGGTGCTGTGCCAGGTAATATTTTGATCAGGGCTGCTCAGAGCTGCGGCGGGCTGAGGTCTGTGTCAGGGTAACACAGGCTGCTGGCAGGCAGGCACAGAGCCCTTGGGCATTCTCAACATTATTCTCCCGAGGTGACAAAAATATTGCTTGATTTGGCATAAAAAGCCCATAAGAGTTGTGGGAGGTGGAAGTGATATTCCTGCAGGCAGGCTTTAAAAGCCCCAGGCACTTCCCCATTGTCCATTTACTTCCCCTGTAAAACACTATTTATTTATTCTCATTTCCATTTATTCCAACTGCAGCTTCCCCCAGCTCACGGGTTTAGATGTCAAACTGCATCCTCGATGGCCAGGGATAAATCACTTTTACTGCTCCCTGCCTGCTGCTGGGACTCACTGCTGCTCTCGGAATTCCAAACACATTCCAGGGGATTTAGCAGGGGGAGTTCCAGCTCCTGCTTCCCTTCACAACCAATTCATCCTCAGCCAGGACAGCTGGGGCTGCAACAGAAACTCTGTAATTATCAATAATGCACTCTCAGATAAACCCAAAACCACTTGGTTCTCCTGTCTCATTTTCAGGCAGATTTTTAGGGGAGCAGAAAAAGCAATGCACAAAGGAAAGGGATTTCTCAGATGGGATAAGTGAGATTATTTCCTGGGCCTGGTGGGTTTCTATTATTTGACTCCTTGGGTGATTTCTTGGATTGTTAAAGGGAATAAAAGCTGCATCAATCATCGGAGTGGCAGAGCAGTGGGGCAAGGCTTCTCTGCATTTATAAACACCCATACATTGCATATTTCAAGGTTTATATTTCCAGAGAATGTCCTGGTGGAAATGTGGGTTGAAAAGACAAATCAGAGCTTCTCCTACAACCTCTGTTTATTCCTGATACCAGCTGTCAGTTTTGCAGGCAGACAAACCCTCATTCCTGGCATTCCTGGGGCTGTTCCTCTGAAATTTCCCACCACTGCAGCCTACAGGTGACACAGGGGAAAAAAACCCAAAAAAACCCCAAAAACCAAACCAAACCAAAACAACTCCCCCCCACCAAAAAAACCAAACCAAAACAAAACAAAAAAACCCACCCCAAAAAACCCCTAAAACAACCAAGCAGGGAATAATTTTGGGGGATTTTTCCCTCCTCCCTCCAGGAAAAGGGGTCTGGAGACCCAGCCCTGAGCTCATGACAGGAGCTGCCACAGGCTGAGGGTTCAGAACCCAAAATGGACCCAAAATGGACACAAAATGGGCACAAAATGGACACAAAATGGACACAAAATGGACAAATGGTCCCAAGTTATCCCATTTTTATCAGTTTTGGTCCATTTGCACCTTGGGGTTGAATTGTCCAATCCCAGCTCCAGGCTGTGAGCTCCCATCCTTCTTGTTCCTCCCTCCAGCCACCCTTGTTTGTGCTGTTGGGCTGAAAGTTGTCCTTGGTGTGCAGCAGGACAAGGATTTGTTTTGTGTCCCTGCTGTGTGCAGAGAGCTGAGTGATACTGACTGTGAGCTCAGAGCTGCACCCCTGGGCAGCACAGAGCCTCAAATACAGCAAAGATAAAACCTGAGGCAGGGATCTGATCCAGGACCCGGCAGGGATCACCCCCAGCCCGTTCCCCACCCTCCCCCAGGATCATGGAATGGTTTGGGTTGGAAGGGGCCTCTGTAGGATTGCACCCACACCCCAGCAGGGGTTTCCATGCAGGGAAAGGTTTAACACTCACCCTTTGCTGTTCTGATAAGGTAAAAGGACCCAGAAACTTCTTTGCTGTCCTGGCAGTCATTGGCTGAATGCCAAGACAAAAACACTGACAGGTGTCACCCTGAATTTTTTTCACCCTTCTGATGTTCTCGTAGTTCCTGAACTCTTTCTCACACGAGTGTTATAAATAGAAATAACGTTTATGTTAGTACAAGTATGTTTTTCACTCCTCTCTTGAAGAGGGAACAATTGATGGACTTTTAATTTGACCAATGTGGTGAGAGAAGTAGCAACCTTATCCTCCAATCTATGGGCTGGGTGAAAATACTGAATAATTGGGTCAAATAATAAAGGTCAGGGAACTGACCTGTGACCTGGACAGGGTCTGTGTGTTCTTTTTGTGTCCTATGGTGACACACAGGTCTGTTGGGCTGTTCCTCACAAATGCAGCTGTTCTCTGTTGGGCTGTTTGCCAAAAAAACCCTCATAAATTGGTCAATACTCAAGGGAGAGCACGACACTTCTCAGGGCATTTTTGGGGTGTTGTAGCAGGTGTGTGGGGCCTGTCCCTACACTGTGACTTTGTTCTTTTGTTTTGTATTATTCCCTTCTTTTATGAAAACCTTTTTTCCTTTTTCAGGACACATTGACCGTGCCATCTCACGAAGTTATTTCAGCCATTTTGTGTGAGGTGCTGGGCACCCTCAGAGGTGTGGGACCCTCGCAGAGCTGGATACACCCGGCTCTTGGAGAAATTCCTCAGACCCCAAATCCCACCCAGTGCCACCCCAGCCATGGCAGGGACAGCTCCTGTGTCCCAGGAGCTCCCAGCCCCAATGTCCAACCTGGCCCTGCCCTGCTGGGCAAGGCAGGAGCAGCAGGGACATCCATGGGCTGAGGAGATCCAGCGCTGCCACAGCTGCTCCAGGTTTGCATCCCAGCCCCTCCAGGGCCCGTATTTCAGTTTTATCCAGGCCAAGGAGAGGTTTAAGGATGCTGGATGGCAAACAGGGTCGTTTTTCTTCCTTCCCGGAGCGCTGCTGACGGACATTAATGGGGCTTGGAGCCGTTTCTGTGTCTCTCATTTTAAAAAACAGCTGGGGCTTAACTGGGGGAATTAAAAGGCTGACACCCAATTGTGTTCATTGATCATGGCCTCCCCTCATTAACTCCGAGTGGCTTTTGGGTACCTCAGCTCCTGTGGCTTTTGCTGGGCTGGGATTGGGCAGGAAGGGAGCAGAGAAACCTGGCTGGAAATAACCTGGAATTCTGCTGGAATTCCAGACTGGGATCCCTGGGCTGCCACTGGCTGGGCTCGAAGGTGGGTGGATGTTGGGAATGTGAAAAACGAGGGTCACTTTCTTGGAAAAATTTAGAAGTTTAATAAAAAATAAAAAAAACCCAGACAATTAGGAGAGACAAAAGCAAAATTCAGTTTCTCACCGAGGGTGCCTGGCACAGAACCAGCCAGCACCCCGTTAACACAGAGTTTGTTCCTTAAAAACATCAGCCTGTTGCACATTTAAACATTCACATGCATGATTCAAACATTCCTTTGGAGTGGGAATTCCTTTGTTCAGTCCCAACTGCCCCCAACCATTCCATCCACAGACCCGTCCTCGGGTGGCTCCATTCCCTCTGATAGCCCAGGTCCATAAATTCTTCTCCCGGGGCTCTGCTCATTTCCATTTGGACAAGATCCTTGAGAACAGAAGTTCAATCGCTTTTGGGCAGCAATCTTCATGCAGGAAAACAAAAGCCCCCAGTGTTCTCACACTAAGTTACAATCATAAAAAATATACATTCATCACATTTGTAACTTCTGTTAATAATAGAAAATACAGTACAATCTTCCTACATTCTACATACAATATTCATTTTAATATTTGCGAAAATCCAACTCTATACAATGCATTTATAACAGGAAGGACGGGGGATTGGTCCTGCAGAGCTCAGGGAGGTGCATCCGTCCCTCCCTGCTCTGCCTGACTCTGGTGCTGGCAGGAAAATGTGCTGCTCATGGATGACATTTAATTTTATTTATCTATTGTGTAGAATATGTTTTATTCTCATGTATAATATTAGAATATATTTGATTGTATTTAATGGGGATATCTGGCTGAAAGCTGGAGCTCTCCTGAACGCGCTGTCACCGCTCTGCCCTTCCCAAGGGAATCTTAAAGATGATAAAACTCGGGAAAATACAAGCTAAAACATTGTAAAGATGACAAATGTTCCCGTTGATTGTGATGAAACTTTAAGGGATTTTTATCAGAAAATCCTGGTGGTGTAATTTTAATTTTTCATAAACCCTACCCGGGGTGCAGCTTCCTAAACCAGAGCGTTTAAACCCCGCTGAGGTCTCTTTGTGTTTTGCAGGCTGTTGTGGGCAACAAATAACATTAAAATTAATGCTACACTTCTTTTGTTTCCCCTCTCCTGAGGGAGAGAACACATTTCTCGTTTCCTGCTGTATCAGAAGCTGTAATGTGAAATATTCCAGTGTGTGTGTGATGGATGGTTCCAGCTCCCAGCCCAGGAGCTGCCTGGGCACGGATTGCTCTGCAGGATTCTCCTGGAGCAGCATCCCAGGGATGTGCTGGAGTCCTCATCCTTGGAAGGGTTCAGTGCTGACAGGGTTGGGCTTGATGGAGTTTCCCAACCAGAATTCCACGGAATCAACTTGCAAAAAGGAAAGATTGGCTGTGTTGGATGAATAAATTGTTTAAAATTATTCAAAGGCTAAAAAAAACCCACCCCAAAAGTTTTTAGGGGCAGTAACGCATTCTCAGCACTGAGGATTTGATTCCCACAATCACTTTGCAGCCTTAATGATCCTGGGATTCCATTGACCAGGGATAGGAGGAGAGGGAACGGCCTCAGGCTGGGCCAGGGCAGGCTCAGGGTGGGCAGCAGCAGGAATTTCCCCATGGAAAGGGGGCTCAGGCCTTGGCAGTGCCCAGGGAGGGTTGGAGTGCCCATCCCTGGAGGTGTCCCAGCAATTCCTGGAGGTGGCACTCAGGGCTCTGGGGACAGCCTGGCCATGGGGCACAGCTGGCACTCCAGGACCTCGGAGCTCTTTTCCAGCCTCACTTCTGGCATCCTGAACACCAGAATCCCAAAGGCTTTTCCCAAAAGGGAACATCCATCCAATCCAGCCCCAGCAGCAGAGGTGTCCCTGCCCCAGCCCCTTCTGGCAGGGAACATTTCGTGTTCCCCACAGCTCCAAACCCCTCACAGCAGCAACAGGAAAGGAGCCCTGGAAGTCCTGAAAATCCCATTTTTGTATGGAAAGGGGGCTCAGGGCTTGGAAGTGCCCAGGGAGGGTTGGAGTGCCCATCCCTGGAGGTGTCCCAGCAATTCCTGGAGGTGGCACTCAGGGCCCTGGGTGGGCATTGGGCACAGCTGGGACTGGATGGTCCTGGAGTTGTTTTCCAGCCCCAGGAATTCCAGAAGATAACACAAACAATGTCCTGGGAAACAAACCCAACCTTTAATACATCGTGGGGAGGAGTTCAGGGTCTGTGACCGTGCCCAGGTGAGGCCAATCCCCAGCTCAGCTCTGCTGCAATGATTCCCGGGTTCATCACTGGCATTAATTAACTGTGGAGGCAGCTGTCGTTAATTATCCCCTGGAATGAGCCCGCCTGTCCTGCGGGCTCTGCCAGCTCCACCTGCACATCTGGCAGCTCCCTGCTCACCTCTGGCAGCCCCTGCAGCTGCTGCCTGCCCCGTGTGGGGCAGCCCCACCTTCCCCAAACGCTGCTGGGGGGCCCCAGGAACCCCCCCAGAACTGCCTGGGAAGGGCAAAACTCTTGGGAGTCACTTCTGGGGTGTACAGGAGCTCTGAGGAGCAGAGGGGAGCAACAGCACTCAGAGTTCTGCCAGGGAGGGCTCTGTGATTGTGGGAATGGCCCAGTCCTCAGTGTTGAGGATGTGCTACTTCCCATAAAAGTTTTGGAGTGTTTTTTGAGCCTTTGAAAAGTTTTGAACAATTTCTTCTTCCAACACAGCATTTTGTGTGTTTATTCTGTGGGATTCTGGCTGGCATTTGTTGTGAAACACTGAATAACAAAGTTCTATCTGCTTTAAATTGGCTCTGTACCCCCAGAGATCAGAGGAACGTGATTCAGGGACATCCCTTCACAGAACTATAGTGGGAGTTATTGCTTTGTGTCACTGTGGTACCCCCAAACCAGCAGCACCCGAAAATTATGGGGGTGATTGCATTTAACAGGTGCCACTAAACCTGCAAAAAACCCCAAGAAAATCCATCAGACCCATCAACCCCTCTGCTTTGTGAAGATGCTAAACAGAAGTCACTTCATCAGATAAAAACAAATGGCATTTTCATAGCGGAGAGTAATAGGGGATGATTTTATTTGCTGCAGGAGGTGATTGCCCATCTCCTGCAGGAGGCTGGGAGGGAGCTGGGCTTGTACAACACGGAGCAGGCACAGATACAATCACATTACGGAGCTTGTTGGAGCATTTGTTCCAATAAAAGCAGTGTGGGGCTGCCATCGATCACAGCTCGCCGACACGGGCTCCTCTGTCACCTTTAGGCACAGCAAATAATGCTGTTAAATAACTGCTGCTCTCTGCAGAGCCGGGCTTTGCTCCTCATCAGGTCTGTGTGCAGCACAAATCCCCCTGTGACAGCTCCGTGCTGCTCTGGGGGCTCGGGGACATCCCTTGTGCTCAGTGCCACGCTTGGAAAAGAATCCCGAGCCTTGGGAAGTGCTTGGAGGTGCTGCTGGGGAAACTTGGGGTTCAGCAAGGCTCCAGCCGCCTTCCTGGAGCTCCTTCCATGGGATTTTGGGAATTCTGCCCCTGTGCCCAGGTGAGACCCCACCTGCAGAGCTGCCCCAGCCAGGAGGGACCTGGAGCTGCTGGAGCCAGGCCAGAGGAGCCCCCAAAGGATCCGAGGATGGAGCAGCTCTGCTGGAAGAGCTGGGGGGGCTCAGCTGGAGAGGTTTGGGGTGACCTCAGTGTGGCCTCACAGGGCCTGAAGGAGCCACAGGAGAGCTGGAGAGGCACAATGGGATCGATGGACCTAGGCAGGAGGATCTGTGGGGTTGGGAGGCACTGCAGGCTGTGCTCTGTGTGAGCCCCACAACCAGGGCGGGCTGGGAAACTTTCCTGGAGGCAGTTTGGGATCCCAGTCCCAGGTGGGATTTTCTGACAGAGTTGGCCTGGCCCAGGGCTCTGTGAGCGTTCTCACAGCGGGGTTTGAATTCTCACAGTGGGGTTTGCATGCCCACAGTGGGGTTTGCATTCCCACAGTGGGGTTTGCATTCTCACAGTGGGGTTTGCATTCTCACAGTGGGGTTTGCATTCTCACAGTGGGGTTTGCATTCTCACAGTGGGGTTTGCATGCTCACAGTGGGGTTTGCATGCCCACAGCGGGGTTTGCATGCCCACAGTGGGGTTTGCATTCCCACAATAGGGTTTGCATGCTCACAGTGGGGTTTGCATTCCCACAGTGGGGTTTGCATTCCCACAGTGGGGTTTGCATTCCCACAATAGGGTTTGCATGCCCACAGTGGGGTTTGCATTCCCACAATAGGGTTTGCATGCTCACAGTGGGGTTTGCATTCTCACAGTGGGGTTTGCATTCCCACAGTGGGGTTTGCATTCTCACACGTGTCAGTTCAGGTGCTGACAGCCACACACCCCACAGAGACCCCAACACCAAAACCCCTCAGTTCCATTTTTAGCTGTGCTTTATCGATAAAAGAATTCTGTACATCGGTGCAGTCCAATATCATTGATTTCAGTAATTTCAGCATGGAGTTATCAATTATTATTCAGAATTCTCTGTTATCTCGCTGCAGTGCAGCAGCCTGAGCTGATAACTCAGTGTTTCAGCCTTTAACTCCCATCACTGCCAGGAGCACATTCCTGGGTGAAATCCCCGTTTTTTCCTGGGTGAGTAAGGCATTGGTTGCTGTGACAGGGAGGTGATGCACTGAGAACTCTCTCACTTGTGACACCGTCTGCAGAATCAGCTGATCCAGAAATAACAACTCCGAGCTGCTCCTGGGCTGCAGGGGGAAGGGCTGCACTTCTCCCATTCCAGGGAAAAGGGGAGAGCAGGAAAACTCCACCAGGGCTTGGAAAGCTGCACCGGGGGGTTAGTGAGGTGCTGAACGTCCAGAGTTTGTTCTGTGGAACTGCAAATCCCCTGGATCCTTGGCAGTGTCCAGGGATGGACACTGGGGCTGGAGCAGCCTGGGACAGTGGGAGGTGTCCCTGCCATGCTGGGCTGGCTCTGGCTGGGATTTGGGGTCCCTCCCACCCATTCCATGGTTCCATGTGCCCGTCCACAATGCCTGCAGGCCCCCAGAGGAATTGTCATCCCAAGGATGTGCCTTCTCTGTGCACCACCCTCTGCCTGGGGCTGAGGCACCTCTCATCAGGTTGCCCTTACAGCAGAACCATTGAATGTCCTCAAAGTGTTTATGAGAACATTTCCAGCAATGACAGCACACCTGGGTACAAGATCTGCATTTTCTGCGTTCTTTAGAGGAAACTTGAGGAAGGAAGGGGTGGCTGCCCTGGATCCCTGGCAGTGCCGGGATGGACATTGGGGCTGGAGCAGCCTGGGACAGTGGGAGGTGTCCCTGCCATGGCACTGGGTGGGATTTGGGGTCCCTCCCAACCCAAACCATCCCAGGATTCTGGGATCAATGCCCCTCCCT
Source organism: Acrocephalus arundinaceus (assembly GCA_021534815.1). Classification (NCBI taxonomy): domain Eukaryota; kingdom Metazoa; phylum Chordata; class Aves; order Passeriformes; family Sylviidae; genus Acrocephalus; species Acrocephalus arundinaceus. The sequence continues at coordinate 1,170,558 of JAJEOU010000510.1, forward strand.
TCTGGCTCTGCTGCAGGAGGAGGAGCTCTGTGACAGCCAGGTGACAATGCCACGTCCCCATGGTGGCTGCTGGTGGGGTCACTGTGCCAGGTGACCTCCTGAAGTCCTTCAGTGCTGGAGGAACTGCCAGCAAAAAATAACAGCATCCCAATAATCTTGGGAACAGCTCCAGTGCCTCCAGCAGCTCATCCGTGTGCTTTCTGCACCTTTGGGAATGAGTGAACCAAAATTCCTTCCTGGTGGGCCCGTGGGGCTGCTGAGAGCAGGCACAGAACCCCATGGGTGGGCTTGGAAGGGACCCCAAATCCCACCCAGTGCCATGGCAGGGACAGGGACACCTCCCACTGCCCCAGGCTGCTCCAATGTCCAACCTGGCCTTGGGCAGTGCCAAGGAAAAACGCAATTATGTTTCTGCATAAGGAAATTAAGGAAGGACAGCTCCCAGGTGAGCTCTGTGCTGGGAGGGCAGTGAATATTTCCTCTTTCCAGCATGAATTATTCCTTTCATTTTCCCCTCCTTTCACTCCGTTGTAACCATAACTTTATTTAAAAGCCGCTTTTCTTTCCTCTGCGACTGCAATAATTTCTTAAAGAACATATTTTAATAGCCTGCCTATATGCTCAGGATTTCTGTTTGCTCCCGTAATTGCTCCTTAATTATTTTCCAATTGCTGAAACAACAGTTTTCACAGTTTATTAAAAAGCCTTTTTGAAAGCGTTCCCCCAAGGCATTGTCAGGTTTTATGACTGTCACTAACAGGCAGAGCGAGTGAATAATCAGCACCCGGGGCTGGTGGCACACGGGGAGTGCTGAGGATCAGGCAGGGAGCACCAGGAATTCCCTGGCAGCCTGGATCTCCTGCACTGCACCAGCACAGGCAGCTCCCAGTGGGATGGAGCGCTCAGGATATTTGGGAGCTGCCTGTGCTGGTGCCTTTTTGGGGCTACCTAAAAACAGAGCCCAGACAGAATTAAGGGAATAAAAAGCTGTTGTATTTATTGAAGGGCCTTCAGGTGCATTTAGGGCAGATGAAACCCCCCAAAAATGGATGACAGCTTGTGGGTTTTCACACTTTTATCAGTTTGGTCTATTTGAATTTTGGGGTTAATGTTCCACCATATTGGGGGTTAATGTTCTAATTACAGCCTCAGGTAATGAGGTCATTTACCCTAAATTTACTCTCCCAAACTCATTTTTATTTACATTTCCAGGGCCTGAAGCAGTGAGGTGTCCTTGATTCCCAGGCCTGCAGAGGAATTGTTGTGGGAATTCCCCCCCAAAAAGGGGAAGCAGCAGCTCACACTGTGCGTGGGGTTTAGAGCTCTACACTAAAGAACTGCAGGATTACAAACAGATGGAAAATAGAAAAGCTAAAACCCCAAGGCATCAGTGCCAGAGGTGGAATGGGATGGGCTTCATCCATGGCCTGGGACACTGCCAGGATCCAGGGGCAGCCACAGCGCTCTGGAAATTCCATCCCAGGGAACAATTCCTGCCCCAAATCCCATTTATCCCTGCCCTGGCAGTGGGAATCCATTTCCCCTTGTGCCCACGTAAAAAACTTTCATGTCCTCTTACGACTTTGCAAAGTTCTGCTACAGAGAAACATAATGAGGGTCTCTAATCAGATTAATTTCCTCCCTGCTCCAGCCCCATGCAGCTCTAAACAAATTACCTGAGAGCAGCGAAACCGAACCCCCTCTCCCCAGATCCCAGGGATTCAGCAGCACTTCCAGCACTTGCTCGTCATTTTTCACTCCTGGGAAGGGTTGTGTGTCTTTTTATGAGCTGGAGATGCAGAGATGCTTTACAGCCTCTTATCCGAGCTCTTACAGGGAAATGGCCAAATGCAGACCTTAAAGAGGGGTTTATAGAAAAAGGGTCTTTGTGTCTGGGATTGCTGGGATTAAAGGGCCAAATCCAGGGAATTCTCATCAGCCTCAATCTCCCCCGAGGCTGGGGAGTTCCAGCTCCCTTTTTGTTGTGTCTGGAAATCTGATATTCACTGGCAGAAAGCAGGAATGGCCCGAGTTCCTCTTTCCAGGGGAAGTTTGGGTGCCCCATGACCGCCTTTAGAAATTCAGAATATTCATCTCTAAAATTACCTCACTTTCTAAAACCCATCCAGTAAAGAATCTCCCTTTCCCAAAGATGGATTTTGGAAGCTCGGGGGATGCTGGCCCTCGTTTGAGCATTTTAATCTGCTTTAATGTCATTTTCCAGGCTGGCTGAGGCTGCCCGGGGGCTGTGGGGTGGGACTGGGTTTGGGATGGATGGGACAGGGTTTGGGATGGATGGGACAGGGTTTGGGATGGATTTCTGCCCCTCAGCTGGGATAACGAGCGCTGTGCATGGAGGATTTATGGCCAGAGCCATCCCCCTGCTGGCACCTGGATGTCTGACGGTGCTGAGCTCCATCCTCACATGGGGCACCATTAAAATCTGGGGTTTTATCTTCTTTTCTTCTGGTAGAGCCGGGATTAAAGCACAGAGTCGCAGTTTTGTGTTCGGACTCAGATGTTTATTAATTCTTATCTATAGCACAATCTCACAAACTGTGAGTTCTGGCTAACAAGGTAGAAAATGGTTCTCTCTCTAACTCTTTCCATGCTCTTTTAAGCACTAATTACCCAATAATGAAACGACATCTATATTATTTATATTTTTAACCCAATAACTGACCCAAGGTCCGCAATGTGGATTTTCTTACCCTGTTACAAAATACACCCAGACCCATGAAGGAGAAGGTGAAGAAGAACTCAGTCTACACCCTAAATCCTCCATCTTCCTTTATATATACATTACTGTATTCTAAACCCTTAAACTCTCAGTTTTTCACCCTGTGATCTCACACACTTCTATCCAAACTGCACCCCCACAATCCCAGTGCTGTCACTCAATTTTGGGAGCCTTTTCCACGGCCTCAGGTCAGTGCAGGGTTTGCTTGGGGTCAGTGCCTTTAGAACAGAAAATCCAAAATTCTCAGCCTCCAGGGCTCCACCATGGAAGGCCCCCAGTTCTGACTGGATTTATGGATTTTGCAGATTTTGCCGTGCCCTGCTCAGCTCCAGGAGCAGCAGGGCCAATCCTGCCCCACTGGCAGCAGGAATTTCCCCGGCTCCACAGCCAGGATTTACCACCCAGAACCATTTTTCAGCCCAGCTCTCAAACAGCTTCGTGCCCATCTGACTTTGTTAAGGCAGCATAAAATGGAGCCAAAAAAAGGGTGCAGAATGTGAGGCCAAGGGCTGTAAATGTGCATTTATCCCCGTGCTGGGGCAGGCAGCAGGGGGGACGCTCAGGGTTTGAATTTATCAGTGTTCCTTGCACAGGAAGGATTTGCTCTGTTCTGATAAAGGAGTCACCACTTGGACATGTCAGGGGTTGATGATCTTTAATTCCCTTCCAACCCGAGTGTTCTGTGATTCTAAAAACTCCTCAGTTCTAAAAACACCTCCAGGGATGGGGACTCCAGCCGTTCCCTGAGCAGCTGTGCCAGGGCTGGGCAGCCTTTCCATGAAATAATTTATTTTAATCTCCCATCTAAACCTCCCTCGGTGCAGCTTGGGGCAGTTCCCTCTCCTCCTGTCCCTTGTTCCCTGGGAGCAGAGCCCAATCCCCCAATTCCTGTCTCCTCTCAGGTAGGAAAAGCTGATTTATCCCCCACAGCCCTGCCCCAGAGGTGCTGGTTCCATTAAATTTATTAAAATTAAATATGAAGGGAAGTGCAGAGAAGTGGGACGGAGAATTCTGGAGTGAGTCCAGGGATGAATTTGCTGAAGTTAATTTTTTTTTTTTTTAAATTTAAGAGAGGGGAGAATCCATCTCTGAAGAGGTAAAGAAAATTTTGGCAGCTGGATGTTACTCCAGCACCCAACAAGTCCTGCCCTGCCCCAGGGGAGGCAAAAGCAGAGAGAAAACTGCTCTGGCTGGCAGCAGGTACCCCAAATATTCCCCTGGACAGGCCAGGGCTGAGCTGCTGCCTCAGGAAATGCTGGATTTAGGGACAGCAGAACGCTGCCAAATGCTCTGAAGGTGCTCTGGAGCCTCATGCCTGCTCTAATGCACTGCAGATAAAAGCTTTTCCTGCTCTCTGCCATCCCTGCCATGAAATTCTGCTCGGCAGAGTTCAGCTGTAAATGTTGCTGCTGACTCAGCAGCCGGGTTATCTCCGGGGCATTGCCTGGCCCAGCCCGTGCCCGGCCTCCTTTTTGTTCCCCCTGCTGAATAAATTACAAAATGCTAATTGCTGCTCTCTGGAAGGGAAGATTAAGGCGGCGGAACAGACAAGGGATGCCAAAACATTTATTGGATGAGCTGCAAAAGTGAAACGGAGCCTGTTGAGCTCAGAGCAGGATTCCAACCCTGAATTTAAGATCAAGTCCTTTATTTACCCACAATTTGATTTAGTGCAAGTGCATCACATCCAATATCTGCATTCTGCAACCCACCGCTGAACAAGCCCTGGAAATGTTATTTTCTCTCGTTTCTCTGCGTACCTGAGCACGGTTTTTGCTCAATCACAGTAACGACCCTAATTCCACGTGAAGGATCTGCAGCAAACGGCGTCCCTGAGCTGATCTCCTCTCCCTGTGTTAGAAATAAAGAGCTTGACTCGGCCAATATCTCAAGCAGCAATCAATTTATTAATTAATACAGAATGGTAAAGTGTGAGCAAACAGCGCTGGGTACAGGGGGGGTTTCCCCTCTGCTGGGATTTATTGAGATTTTCCATAAGCACTTCTCAGCAACTTTTTTTTTCTCATTTCCTCCTAATTTCTATTTTCGAAATCTAATTTCTATGCCCATTGTGATCAATTCCTATTGGTGATGTTAAATTTTCTATACTTCAAAGGTGTGAAATCCGTGAGGTCAGAAATAACATCTTGTGATGATGATGTTCTCAGGACTATAAATCAGTGGTGGTGGCATCCAGATTTCCTTCTTCAGAAGAAAACACCAGAGATGAGAGATTCAGTCTCCTTTTTAGGACTATAAATCAGTTTCCCAGCTTCCAGGTGCTGGTCCATCTCCTCTTCCCAGGATCATTAATTTTAGTTTGGGATATCTCACTTCCTTCTATTTGGGTGATCACAATCCTTTCTCTCTATATATGCTAAAGCTAGAGTTCAAACCTTCTATTAAAAGCCTTATAGGCTCACATAATTCACTTATAAGCAAGCAAAATATCAGTTCCAAATCCCCTTTCCATGCTTTTTGTTCATTAAACAGATGTTTTTATAATTACCCCATGGCCTTTCCCACACATTTCACAACCATAACTACAAAGTTCATCTTTTTCTACCTGACACCAAACACAACCCCACATTTCACACCTGACAGCTGCTCCATGAGTTTTTATTCATTTATTTCCACCCCATTTCCAGCCAGCCCCTCGGCAAATGAGCAGGGGAACGACCACCTCCGAGCCATTACAAATATTTGCAGGAGAACTCTGGGGAATGGGAATTTCCATGGCAATGCTCCCAGATCCCAGGAGATGTTTGTGTGCTCCTGGTGAGCTCCGTGGGTTTAGGAACAGCTTGAGCATCTCTGGGCAGCCTGTCCTGGGCCTGGCAGCCCTTTTGGGAAGGGATTTCCCCAAATATTCAATCTGAACCTTGAAACACCTCAGGGAACTTAAATAATATTGCTTGATACCCCAGTCTGTAGAATTTTCCTGTAATTCTCTTATTCAGTTTAGAGCATGTTTAGTTTGAGTTTATTTAGAGTTATGTTTAGTTTGTGAAATCACCTGTATTTAATATATAGAAATAGAGATGCTGTGTTTATTCTACTTTTGGAAAATAACTTCTATTGCACCACCACCCCGCTGGGGCTGCAGGTGTAACTCCTGCACCTCATCTGTATCTCCAGATGGAAATAAGATGTCAAGCCCGATAATTTCAGCCGTTCCCGACCGTTCTCTGTCTCGGTTCTCAGGTGGAGGAGTCCCTTTTCTACCCAGGCTTTAAGGGCTGCGCTTCGCTGCTTCGCTTTTCGGGAGTAGATGATGCTTAATGGGCACATTTACGGCGGGCTGGAACCGCGGGCCGCGCTCGGCAGGGCTGTTCTCCCGGAAAGAAAAGTTGTCATGGAAACTGAGCGCTCCGAGCTTTAATTCCGCCGGAGGACCCGCGGAGGGGCTCTCGGGTCACCCAGAGCCGGCCCTGCTCCTCCTCTGCCTCTCAGAACTTGGGGATGGCATCCCTGCGGGAATCGGAGGGGAGGACACGGAGGAGAGAAAACAGGATTATCCAGTTGTGATTCCTGAGCTATGCACTCATTACTCCTGCATTATCCACCCAAGATTCCTGAGTTATCCACTCATGATTCCTGTGTTATCCACCCACAAGTCCAGCATTATCCACTCATGATTTCTGCGTTATCCACTCATTATTTCTGTTATCCACTCGTGATTCCTGCATTGTCCATTCGTGATTCCTGAGTTATCCACTCATTATTCCTGAATTATCTGCTCAGTACTCCTGCATTATCCACTCATGATTTCTGCCTTATCCACTTGTGATTCCAGCATTATCCACTCATGATTTCTGCGTTATCCACTCATTATTCCTGCATTATCCACTCGTGACTCCTGCATTATCCCCTTATGATTCCTGCATTATCCACCCAAGATTCCATCACTCTTCACCCAAGATTCCATCATTATCCACTCATGATTCCTGTGTTATCTACTTGTGATTCCTACATTATCCACCTAAGATTCCATCATTATCCACTCATGATTCCTGCATTACCCACTCGTGACTCCTGCATTATTCACCCAAGATTCCATCATTATCCACTCATGATTCCTGCATTATCCACTCGTGATTCCCAAGTTATGCACTCGTGACGCCTGCATTATCCACTCATGATTCCTGATTTATCCACTCGTGATTCCATCATTATCCACTCACGATTCCTGCATTGTCCACTCATTATTCCTGCATTATCCACTTGTGATTCTTGCATTATCCACTCGTGACTCCTGCATTATCCACTCATGACTCCTGCATGAGTATCAACTAACAATTCCTGCATTATCCACCTAAGATTCCATCATTATCCACTCATGATTCCTGTGTTATCTACTTGTGATTCCTGCATTATCCACTCGTGATTCCTGCATTATCCACTCATTATTCCTGCATTATCCACTCATGATTCCTGTGTTATCCACTCACGATTCCTGCATTGTCCACTCGTGATTCCTGAGTTATCGACTCATTATTCCTGAATTATCCACTCATTATTGCTGCATTATCCACTTGTATTCCTGAGTTATGCACTCGTGATTCCTGCATTATCCACTCGTGATTCCTGCATTATCCACCTAAGATTCCATCATTATCCACTCGTGATTCCTGTGTTATCTACTTGTGATTCCAGCATTATCAACTCATGATTCCTGCATTATCGACTTGTGATTCCTGATTTATCCACTCGTGATTCCTGAATTATCCTCTTGTGATTCTTGCATTATCCACTCGTGACTCCCGCATTATCCACTCATGATTCCATCACTCTCCACCCAAGATTCCATCATTATTTACTCATGATTCCTGTATTATCCACTCATGATTCCTGCATTATCCACCCACAACTCCTGCATTATCCACTCAAAATTCCCTCATTATCCACTCATGATTCCATCATTATCCACTCATGACTCCTGCATTATCCACTCATGATTCCTGCATTATCCCCTTGGGTCTCCTGCCTTATCCACTCAAAATTCCCTCATTATCCACCCAAGATTCCCTCACTCTCCACCCAAAATTCCCTCATTATCCACCCAAGATTCCCTCACTCTCCACCCAAAATTCCCTCATTATCCACCCAAAATTCCCTCACTCTCCCCCAGATTCCCTCACTCTCCCCCAGATTCCCTCACTCTCCCCCCAAGATTCCCTCACTCTCCCCCCAGGATTCCCTCACTCTCCCCCCAGGATTCCCTCACTCTCCCCCCTGGATTCCCTCACTCTCCCCAGCCCTGCTCCTGGGCGAGGGCAGCCGTGGCTGGGGCTGCTCAGCCCGGGCTGTGTGACTGGCATGAGGAGCAGAGCCTCGACATTCTCCTGACAAGTCCCATCAACATTAATTGGCTTCATTTCTCCTTCAGTGTCTGGGTCGTTAATGAGATTTGTGATCTAATTTCTCATCTCTTTGTCATATCAACTGGGAATAATCTTCCTAACAAACATTTATGGACATAATATTCACACATCCATCCAGTATGTCCTTTACAACCCAGTCCTCTCCAGAAAGGATTTCTCTTTTGACAGATGAGTTTAATAAAAAATAAAAAAATCTTGGAGCTGAGCATTCCGAAACTCGAGAATTCAATAATAATAAAAACTTCCCCCAAAGCAGAGTGTTCCTTCTGAAGTGAGAAAGAGGGAACATCTCACATCCAGCTCCCATCAGCCCATTTCAGTCCCTGGGTGGGAAAGGCTCTTGCAAAATTCCCATTTCACCACGAGGCTGCAAAGCTCCACAGGAGCAAAGGGATTCGGCAAGCTGAGCTCTCAGTTCTCTTCCTAAATTCACTTCCAGTTCCTTAAAAAATTTAAAAAATGAAGTTGAAGGCCAGGTTGGAGCAGCCTGGGGCAGTGGGAGGTGTCCCTGGGTGGGATTTGGGGTCCCTCCCAACCCAAACCATTCCAGGATTCCTAAATTAATTCCACCCCCGGGCCCAGACTGCACCAAGCATTGAGGAATTTCTTGCAGGCACAGAGGGAAACCCCACAGAGGGAATATGGGGGTTTTTGTTCTGAGGTTTCCCCATTCTCTGGGTCACAGCAAACTCCAGCTCTGGGATCTTGCAGCAATTTTCCTAGCAAATAACATTTATTCCTATTCCCAAATCTTTGCCTGACAGCCCCTTAATTTCAAAATGATAATAATTCAGAGGGAGGGGGTTTACATTCTCCATTCCAAGGGAAGTTCCAGCTTCTCCCTGGCACACACCTGACTTTCCAAACCGAGACAGTGTGATGGGAATTTCTGTTTGCAGAGCATCCAGTGCTGAGAGGGTGACGTGCCCGGAGCTCCCTGGACTTGCTGTTTCCTTAGGAATATTTTATTGAGGGCTGGGGCTGAGGGAAGCGGCTCCACATCCTGCCCTGGCCAGCCAGGCTGTGGGGCCATGGGCAAAACCTGTCCTCCACAGCCTGAGGAAAATGAGGTTCACTTTCTTGGAAAAATTTAGAAGTTTGATAAAAAAAATAAAAATAAAATAGACAATTAGGAGAGACAAAAGCAAAATTCAGTTTCTCACCGAGGGTGCCTGGCACAGAACCAGCCAGCACCCCGTTAACAGAGAGTTTGTTCCTTAAAAACATCAGCCTGTTGCACATTTAAACATTCACATGCATGATTCAAACATTCCTTTGGAGTGGGAATTCCTTTGTTCAGTCCCAACTGCCCCCAACCATTCCATCCACAGACCCGTCCTCGGGTGGCTCCATTCCCTCTGATAGCCCAGGTCCATAAATTCTTCTCCCGGGGCTCTGCTCATTTCCATTTGGACAAGATCCTTGAGAACAGAAGTTCAATCGCTTTTGGGCAGCAATCTTCATGCAGGAAAACAAAAGCCCCCAGTGTTCTAACACTAAGTTACAATCATAAAAAAAAAAATATTCATCACATTTCTAACTTCTCTTAATTAAAAGAAAATACAGTACAATCTTTGTACATTATAAATACAATATTCATTTTAATATTTGTGAAAATCCAACTCTATACAATGCATTTATAACAAACCTGTCCCCACGAGCACAGCCTGTCCCCACAGCCTGTCCCCCACCTCAGCCAGGAGCTGCTCCCCTCTCAGAGCCATTTACAGTAATCCAAAATCCTCTCTGCTCCCTGAATTGCCTCTAACGAGCTGGATGTACATTTCCATGGGAGAGGTAATTCCCCAAACGCACGGGGCTTAAAATGATTTCTAATTCTAGGATGCCAAGCTGGTGTTAACCTCATAATCGTTTTCTCTGGGAACTCATTCCAGAATTTACATACTCGTCTGTCTCTGTGCCGCTGCACCCTCTGTATCAATCACTGCTAATTACTTGGAGAAGGAGATCTGACCTGTCTGTTGAGTCTTTCTTCTCAATTACCCCTGCAATTACAGCCAGTGGAGTGGAGCAGCGCCTCCCTAAGCCACACTGCCGTGTGCCCAGAGGCTGCAGGCCCCTGCCAGGGAAACCACGGGAGAGCTCCAATCCCCCTGGGGTGGGAAACAGCAGCGGTGTGGATGGGATTGTTGGGAGCTCAGAGCTCCACAGGGATGCAGGAAGGACTTGGATAAAGTCCATGTTCGGTTTTAAGCTGAATTCCTCACTGGGGTGACCCTCTGGTGTCTCTGGTGAGAGGTGACAAAGCAGAGCTGCCTTGGTGACTCTGGAGGTGAGCAGGACCATGGGATCAGTGGTGGAGGTGCTCCAGTATCGACAGAACCCAGACTGGTTTGGGTGGGAAGGGACCTCAAATCCATCCAGGGACACCTCCCACTGTCCCAGGCTGCTCCAGCCCCAATGTCCATCCCTGGGCACTGCCAGGGATCCAGGGGCAGCCACCCCTTCCTTCCTCAAAGTTTCCTTCTAAAAGAACTGCAGAAAAATGCAGATTCTTGTACCCAGGTGTGTGCTGTCATTGCTTGGAATTGTTTCTCATAAAACACTTTGAGGACATTCAATAGTTCTGCTTGTAAGGGCAAACCTGAATTGAGAGGTGCCTCAGCCCCCAGGCCAGAGGAGTTTGGTGCACAGAGAAAGGCACAATTCCCTTTGGGAATGACAATTTCCTTCTGGGGGCCTGCAGGCATTGTGAGACGGGCACATGGAACCATGGAATGGGTTGGGAGGGACCCCAAATCCCAGCCAGAGCCAGCCCAGCATGGCAGGGACACCTCCCACTGTCCCAGGCTGCTCCAGCCCCAATGTCCAACCTGGCCTGGGGCACTGCCAGGGATCCAGGGGCAGCCACAGCTGCTCTGGGAATTCCATCCCCACCCTGCCAGGGAACAATTCCTGCCCCAAATCCCATCCCTCCTTCAGCTGAAGGCCATAAATGAATATTTCACTCCCGAACCCTCATAGCTGTGTTTTAGTCTCTGTGTGTCACCTGCCTGCTCTGAATTCCCTTCCCAGGTATCTGAGGCTGCTGATTAGTGGCTGACAAGAAAATGAGAACTTTATGTCTGTTATCAAGGAGATGACAGGCACGGTGTGAGAGCTGCAGTCACATCTTCCAGAACATATTTCCAGGATATATTTCAAAGACCTATAGAACCTACGTGGGAATTGTTCCTCCTTCAATCCCATTTCTAATATTAGTAAAACTGTCAAGTCTCATTAGCTGCAGGTTAATTCAGCCTTTCACAGGTGATTAAAATACAGGCACTGTGGAGCAGATGTCACCTTTTCTTCGGGTTCTACTCAAAGGGGAGAGAAAGCAACAGCGCTGAAGTGAATATTTCGGAGATTGTGACACTTTCAGACCCCTCAACAGTGGGGGAGCACCGGGGACAAGGAGAGTGTCACTGAAAGGTGACATCCAGGGACAGCCACGTGCAGGGCAGGACACATGGACCAACTGAGTCACAGAATCACTGGGGCTGGAAAACCTTTAGGAAAATCACCTTTAGGAAAATCACTTTAGGAAATTCACCTTTAGGAAAATCACTTTTAGGAAATTCACCTGTAGTCACACACAGACCCACGAGTCACAGAATCACTGGGGTTGGAAAACCTTTAGGAAAATCACCTTTAGTCACACACAGACCCACTGAGTCACAGAATCACTGGGGCTGGAAAATCACCTTTAGGAAATTCACCTTTAGGAAAATCACCTTTAGGAAATTCACCTTTAGGAAATTCACCTTTAGGAAATCACCTTTAGGAAATTCACCTTCAGTCACACACAGACCCACCGAGTTACAGAATCACTGGGGTTGGAAAACCTTTAGGAAAATCACCTTTAGGAAATTCACCTTTAGGAAAATCACCTTTAGGAAAATCACCTTTAGGAAATTAGGAAAATCACCTTTAGGAAATTCACCTTTAGTCACACACGCCCACCGAGTCACAGAATCACTGGGGTTGGAAAACCTTTAGGATGATGGGTCCAACCATCCCAGCACTGCTCAGGCCAGCACTGCCCCGTGTCCCCAAGTGCCACATCCACAGGGCTCTGAAATCCCCCCAGGGATGGGGATTCCACCCCTGGGAGCCCTTTCCAGGAAGGAATTTTCCCAATTTCCCACCTGAATCTCCGCTGGCACAGCCTGAGGCTGTTTGCTCCTGTCCCCTCCCGTGTCACCTCGGACAGGGGACAGGACACCGACCCCACCTGGCCACAAACCCTCTGGGCTCACCCAGCCAGGAGTGACCAGGGTGGGCAGCAGAGGGGCCAGTTCTGGGTGTCTCCAGGTGTTTTTCCAGAGTCATCCAAGTGTTTTGGAGTAAAGCTGGAGCTGCTGTGGAGCAGGAGCACAATCTCAGAAAATTCTGGATGTTCCTGCTGGAGCCAAGAGCTGGGAGGGCGTTTGATATCTGCAGCCTCACCTCCTGCGGGTGGAAGGGAAATCTGGCCTGAAGGGAAATGTTCTTCTCCAGTGCCTGGGGGGTTGTAGAGCTGGGGTAGGGGATTTCTGACCTGATATAGGAGATTTCTGACCTGATATATCAGATTTCATATTTCGTGTAGGGGATTGCAGAGCTGGGCTGGGGATTGCAGAGCTGGGGTAGGGGATTTCTGAGCTGGTGTAGGGGATTTCAGAGATGGTGTTGGGGATTTCAGAGCTGGTGTAGGGGATTGCAAACCTGGTGTAGGGGATTGCAGAGCTGGTGTAGGGGATTTCAGGGCTGGTGTGGGGGATTTCTGACCCAGTGTTGGGGATTTCTAATAGGGGATTGCAGAGCTGGTGTGGGGAATTTCAGAGTTGGTGTAGGGGATTTTGAGCTGGTGGAGGGATTTCTGACCTGGTGTAAGGGATTTCTGATCTGGTGTAAGAGATTTCTGACCTGGTGTAAGGGATTTCTGATCTGGTGTAAGGGATTTCTGATCTGATGTAGGGGATTTCTAACCTGGTGTGGGGGATTTCTGACCCAGTGTTGGGGATTTCTAATGGGGATTTCAGGGCTGGTGTGGGGGATTTCCAACCCAATGTTGAGGATTTCTAATATGGGATTGCAGAGCTGGTGTGGGGGATTTCCGAGCTGATGTAGGGATTTCTGACCTGTTGTAGGAGATTGCAGAGCTGGTGTAGGGGAATTTGAGCTGGTGTAGGGAATTCCCTGGGTGGCACCACCACCCCAGGCCCTCTCTCCAGCTGGCCTCTGTGCTTTCCCCTGAGCTGACCTTTATTTTATGTCCTGCAGCACCCCACAGACTCCCCCCAAGGTGGGAGCAGGGCCAGGCTGAGTTCCCGAGTTTTTACAAGCCCAGCAGTGAGAGTTGTTGTAAGATTTGTGTAAAACCCTTCACGCTCCCAAGTGTCCCCACATGAGCTCAGATTTACAGCGGGAGCAGCCAGAGGTGGCTCTGCCCTGAGGAAAAGGTTCCCCTGCAAACAACCCGGATTTTTAATGTGAGAATTTTATAATCTTTTCACAGATTACTGAGTTGTGTTGATGACAATAAATTAGGAAATATATTGAAGCCCTTAAGGGATTTATTCTCCTGATTGCAGGTGAAATAAAGAAGAATCAAGCACTTAAATACCTTTAAACCCCAAATTTATTCCCTAAAAGGGATGTGACCTAAACAAAGGAGAACACTCCTGTCCCTGCAGCATTGGCTGTGGATTGCAACTAATTTAAATTAAATTTAAACCTCTATTTTATAATTAAAATTTAAATACTCCCAGCTTGTTTTTCAAGGCACTGAGCTGCAGAGCAGTTATTGATGACGGGCAATGCTGTAACAGTTTCAGCAGGGATGTCACCAAGAAAATGTCCGTGTCTTGTTGCACTGACAACAAAAAAAGGTTTATTTATGACTCAAACCCCAGCATTTATTTTTTTTGTCTCTCGCTTGCATTGCTGGAAGTGTAAATATCAGCCTTGCTTTGCTCTGGTAATAAAGACAAATTAGGTACATGCAAAGAGCAGCCAGGAAATGAGAGAACAGCACAGACAGAGCGTTACACAATGAGGAACTCTGGTTTCTCTGGTTTTTTGTGGTTTTTTACACCACAGTGACAGGAGGTTGTGCCCAAAGAGATCAGAGCCTTGCTGGGATCACAGGCAAGGAGTTCAGCTGTGCTGGGATTTCCTTCTGCAGGGGATGGGCCTGTGCTGGTCCACAGAGATGGGGCTGCCCCTGCCCTTGGGAGGGTGTTGGGGACACAGAGAGGAGAAAATATTTCCTTTAATTCCAGGGAAAACCTCAGAGCCCCTGGCAGGGCCTAAAGGGATCCAGGAGAGCTGGAGAGAGACTGGGGACAAGGATGGAAGGACAGGACACAGGGAATGGCTCCCACTGCCACAGGGCAGGGCTGGATGGGATTGGGCAGGAATTGTTCCCTGTGGGGTGGGGATGGAATTCCCAGAGCAGCTGTGGCTGCCCCTGGATCCCTGGCAGGCCCAATTCCTGCAAATCCTCTCATTTCCTCATTAAGGGTCTTTTTTAAATTTTGCCTCCAAGGTGACAAGTTGATCAAGGGCTGGAGCCCCTCTGCTGTGGGGAAAAGGTGGGAGAATTGGGATGGTTCAGCTGCAGAGGAGAAGCTCCGGGCTCATTGTGGCCTTTCAGCACCTGAGGGAGCCACCAAGAAATGTGGGGAGGGACTGGGGACAAGGGCTGGAGGGACAGGACACAGGGAATGGCTTTGAGCTGTGAGTGGGGAGATTGAGATGGGATTTGGGGCAGGAATTGTTCCCTGGAGGGTGGGGATGGAATTCCCAGAGCAGCTGTGGCTGCCCCTGGATCCCTGGCAGTGCCCCAGGCCAGGTTGGGCATTGGGGCTTGGAGGGGACAGTGGGAGGTGTCCCTGCCTCTAAGGTCCTTTCCAACCCAGGTCATTCTGTGACTCTTTTGAAACTCTGCTTCCTCTTCCTTCCATGAAATCCCAAAGTCTGGTTGTGATGTTTTCTGTGCTTGCCATTTGTATTTTTATTTCCAGCCCTGCTGGAAATGAGGCAGAGCTCTGAGAGGGCTCTGGGTGTGCTGGGCAGGCCTGCAGCTCCTGCCTGTGGGGCTGTGCAGGACATCAGCATTTCCACCCCGGGCTCAGAGGTGATGACCCTGCCTGAGCTTTCTTCAAATTTGTGCACAGAGAGGCTAAAAAGCCCAAAATAGCAGGAGCAGAATGAAATGTGGATGACCTGAGGGCAAAGCCCTGGGCTGGACAGGGGTCAGAGGAGGCTGAATGCCAAGCACAGGCTTGGAGGAGAAAAGGGCTGAGCTGGCTGCAGAGGCAGAGCAGGGAGATGCTGATGAGCCAGAGACTCAGTGTGGGGGTGCCCAGGGTCTGAGGGAGGATTTTAGGGGGGCAAAGGGGGTTCCAATCCTGCAGCTGGAAAATCCCAAATGTTTTCAGAGAGAGGAACTGAGCAGGGTACAGGCTGAGGGTGGAGCAGAGCTCAGAGGGGTCTGGACCACGGTGAAGGCTGAGAGATGGTTCAGAACCAGCAGCAGGAGCTCTGGCAGGGGGTGCAAACAATAAAAAATTCCAGGAGAGATTAAAGGAGACCAGAACTGGGATCTCACATCCAAACCCTTCTTTTGCTTTTTGCTCCTTCTCAGCGAGGCAGAGTGACTCAGGTGTGAGGAAGGCATTGCAGTGTTTGGGCACAGCCCTCAGAAGCTGCCCGGGCCCTAATGAGGCTGCTGCCATTAGCAGGGAACCAGGCTGCTGCAGGGACAGCACCCCAAGGCAGCTGCAGAAACACCTCGGTCTCCTGCCCATTGCCCAAACATCAGCAGAGCAAACTCACCCTGCCCTGGGAGCTGGGGACAAGGGAGGGGTCCCTGGGCAGGGTGGGTGGGCTTGGACCCACATCACCCCGTGGTGATGGGGTCGTGTCCTTTGTACCCCCTGACCCCTCTGCACCACCTGACCCTTTTGTACCACCCTGACACCTCTGCACCACCCTGACCCCTCTGCACCACCCTGACCCCTCTGTACCACCCTGACCCCTCTGCACCCCCTGGCCCCTCTGCACCACCCTGCAGCAGAGCAGCCTGGGGGATGGCTCTGACAGACCTTCCCATGGCTGCATCACTGCCTTGGGTTACAAAGCTGTACCCAGCAGTTTGTGTTCTGTCAGCAGCTGTTAACCCAGCTGGGGCAGTGTTCTTTATCCCTTCCAGGACCCACCCTCCCTGCAGGGGATCTCTGCTGTCCATGGGCCATCCAGGCTCACTGCAGGGCTGACACAATTCCATCATTCTTTATCCCTTCCAGGGATCTCTGCTGTCCATGGGCCATCCAGGCTCACTGCAGGGCTGACACAATTCCATCATTCTTTATCCCTTCCAGGGGATCTCTGCTGTCCATGGCCATCCAGGCTCACTGCAGGGCTGATACAATTCCATCATCCCATGGGAGATGCCCCGCCCAGGGGGAGGAGCCCAGCATTCCCACCTGGATAAGCCCTGGGATTCAGAAGCCCAGCCCAGCCTGTGTGCACGGCATTCCCAGAGGGAGCCCGGACCCATCTCACCCCACTGGAGCTTCAGAGGGAACTGCCCCTGCTCCAGGATCATCTCTGCTCCACCAGAGCCACATCTGGGACTGCAGGAGGGCTGGGCTGGGCTGCACCAACACCCTGAGCAAAGGGGTCAGGCTGTGTCTGACTCTGGCAGTGTTTTTTTATACTACTGCATGTTTAGTTTAATATTCCTAGTAAATATTTATTCCTATTCCCATATCTTTGCCTGAGAGCCCCTTAATTTCAAAATTATAATAATTTGGAGAAATGGGGGTTTGCATTCTCCATTTTCAGGGAGGCTCCTGCCCTCCTTAGCAGACACCTGTCCTTCCAAACCAAGCCAGTCACACATCCTCGGGTTTGGGATGGAGCTCCTCTCCTCTCTGGCTCCCCTTCCTCCCCCAAACCTCACACAGGCTTAGGAGAGCCAGAACTAAAGCTGGCAGATGTCAAATTGCCGTGGCAGTGAGAAGAGCATTTCTCAGCTCATAAATTGGTTTATGACTTTTCATGTAGCAGTCGGAGTAAAATAAATTTATGGACTCAAGAACAGCTTTTTAATGGAAGAGTAATAGAGCTGAGGCAGAAGTTCTTGGCACGGAGTGTTTGGAGGATAATCAGGGCCTGACTGGACAAGGCTCGAATGCTGGCCAGGCAGTGAGCAGGACTTGGGGCTAAACAGCCAATCTGTGACCTTTTAATGGATTTGGATTGGGTTTATTGATTTCCAGAATGCTATTGGAGCAATTATCAAACCGGGCCTGCCTGTCAGAAACGTGCCACGAGAATCCAAGGGGGAAACCTTTCCAGGGAAATCTTGGAAAGACAAGGACTGGGTTATTTGGGGTCTGCAGGAGCCACTTCACATTTCATGGAGCTTTGCCATGGCAGGGTCAGTCCCTGGAGGGGATAGAGCACAGGGGGAGTGAGGGGGCTGAAACTGGGACCAGCAGGGGGCTGAAACTGGAACCAGCACGGAACTGAAACTAGAATCATCATGGGACTTAAGCTGGATCCACCATGGAACTGAAACTGGGCCCAGCATGGGACTGAAACTGGGACCTTCATGGGAATGAAACTGGGACCAGTGTGGGGCTGAAACTGGGACTGGTGTGGGACTGAAACTGGAACCAGCACGGGACTGAAACTGGGACCTTCATGGGAATGAAACTGGGACCAGTGTGGGACTGAAACTGGAACCAGTGTGGGGCTGAAACTGGGCCCAGCATGGGACTGAAACTGGAACCAGCATGGGACTGAAACTGGGCCCAGCATGGGACTGAAACTGGGACCAGCATGGGAATGAAACTGGGACCAGCATGGGAATGAAACTGGGACCTTCATGGGAATAAAACTGGGACCAGTGTGGGGCTGAAACTGGGAATGGTGTGGGACTGAAACTGGAACCAGCATGGGACTGAAACTGGGACCTTCATGGGAATGAAACTGGGACCAGTGTGGGGCTGAAACTGGGACCAGCACGGGACTGAAACTGGGACCAGCACGGGACTGAAACTGGGACCAGCACGGGACTGAAACTGGGACCAGCACAAGACTGAAACTGGGACCAGCATGGGGCTGAAACTGGGCCACCACAGGGCCTGCCTGCTTTTCACACCTTCTCAGAGGAAGCTTTGGCTGCTCCAAAGGGTTTTTCCTTCCCAGCCTTTGGCCCAGAGCTGGATCCCTGTGTTTGAGGCCAGGCCTTGGGCCTGACACAGAGAGGAGCAGACCCAACACAAGAGGCAATGCTCAAATGGGAATTGTATTAATTGTATTAATTGGTCATTAATAAGTCATTAATTGGCTGTGGCTGCCCTGGATCCCTGGAAGTGTCCGAGGAGCTGGGCAGGGCTTGGAGCACCTGGGATGGTGGAAGGTGCCCCTGCCCATGGAACTGGAACTCAAGGCTCCTTTCAGCCCAAACCATTCCATGATTCCATGAGAATGGAGATCCATAACCCACAGGCCTGGCTGGGGCAAGGTTTTCCCTGACATTTCAGGAGCTGGGAGCCAAAGCTGGAGGGAAAATCTCCCCATCCCAGTGCCCTGCTCACAAAGGCAGCTCCTCCTCGTGCCTGCTGTGGCTCACATCTGCCACGACACTGCAGGTGTGGTTTGGGTGCTCAGTGACTCAAAGAGGAATAATGGGATTTCTGCAATTCCAAACCCCAAAGACATATGCTTTGGTGATGAAAGATCTGTCCCTACAAATGTGGCTCCTGATAATTAAATATGCCCTTCCATCAAGCTGGGAAAGACACGGAGCAAAGATTTAGGGGCAGCAGAGGGAATCTAAAATTAGATCTGCGCCATAAGCTGCATTACTTAGGGAAAGCAGAATTTATTTTCTCCAGTTGTGGAGTCACTAATATTCCCAGAGAGAGACTTTCTCCTGCAGTACATTGAGAAGATGGATCGTGGTTTAAGCCTTTTGGGGTGTTTGGTGCAAGGTGCTTTGTTAGGGAATGGCAAACATCTCAAAAAATGGGGAAACCGCCCCGTCCTGGAGTTATTCATGTTGAACACAGAAATTACAGAATCACTGAGGCTGGGAGAGCCAGGCACCAACATGGTTTTTATCTCTGGATATCCATCTTGCCTTGCCTAAAATATGAATTTCCCTTTCCCCTGGGTCACACGAGCACTGTGGGTGAACCCCAGAGACTGGGACCAGCATGGGGCTGAAACTGGGACCAGCATGGGGCTGAAACTGGGACCAGTATGGGACTGAAACTGGAACCAGCATGAGACTGAAACTGGAACCAGCACAGGACTGAAACTGGGACCAACATGGGCCTGAAACTGGAACCAGTGTGGGACTGAAACTGGAACCAGCATGGGACTGAAACTGGAACCAGCATGCGGCTGAAACTGGGACCAGCATGGGACTGAAACTGGGACTGGCATGGGAATGAAACTGGGACCAGCATGGGATTGAAACTGGGACCAGCACAGGGCTGAAACTGGGACCAGCATGGGACTGAAACTGGAACCAGCATGAGACTGAAACTGGAACCAGCATGGGACTGAAACTGGAACCAGTGTGGGGCTGAAACTGGAACCAGTGTGGGACTGAAACTGGGACCAGCACAGGGCTGAAACTGGGACCAGTGTGGGGCTGAAACTGGGACCAGCATGGGACTGAAACTGGAACCAGCATGGGGCTGAAACTGGGACCAGCATGGGACTGAAACTGGAACCAGCATGGGACTGAAACTGGGACCAGCATGGGGCTGGTCTGGGTGAACCCCAGACACCTTTCCTGGGTGTGAGTCCCTGGGGTGACAGATACCAGGGAACAGAGCTGGGATCAGGGATCATTCCTCAGCTGAGGGTGCAGATCCTCCTCAGGGATCAGCGCTGGCACCAAGGCCGTGCCCAGCTGCCTTTGGAGGGATGTGGAGCCCTGCAGACCCCACAGATCCAGCTGGATTCCAGCCCCGTGGGTCTCTGTGCTGCAGCAAGGGCAGTGAATCTCCTCTGGCTCAGCAGCCCCAGCAGGATTTAATTCCCCTGCCTGCCCAGAACTGCTCCTGCCTGAGAGCTGGGAGATGTTGGACACTGTCAGCACAGGCAGCCCTGCTCTGAGGGATGTCACACCCTTGGGTGCCCTCTGCCAGTCCCTTCGTGGCTGATGGGTGAAGGCTGGCACAGCCCCAGCGTTACCTGGGGAAAAGGTGTTGTCTCACAGCTGATCTGACAGCCTTTTACAGCCAATTTTGGCTAAACGTCCAATCTGTGACCTTTTAATGGATTTGGATTGGGTTTATTGATTTCCAGAATGCTATTGGAGCAATTATCAAACCGGGCCTGCCTGTCAGAAACACGCCACGAGAATTCAAGGGGGAAACCTTTCCAGGGAAATCTTGGAAACACAAGGGCTGGGTTATTTGGGGTCTGCAGGAAATGCTTCACATTCCATGGAACCTTTGCCATGGCAGGGTCAGTCCTGGGGGGAACAGAGCACAGGGGGAGTGAGGGGGCTGAAACTGGGACCAGCAGGGGGCTGAAACTGGGACCAGCATGGGACTGGAACTGGGCCCAGCATGGGCCTGGAACTGGGCCCAGCATGGGCCTGGAACTGGGCCCAGCATGGGACTGAAACTGGGACCAGCATGGGAATGAGACTGGAACCAGTGTGGGGCTGAAACTGGGACCAGCATGGGAATTAAACTGGGCCCAGCATGGGACTGAAACTGGAACCAGTGTGGGGCTGAAACTGGAACCAGTGTGGGGCTGAAACTGGAACCAGCATGGGCCTGGAACTGGGCCCAGCATGGGGCTGGTACTGGGACCAGCATGGGAATTAAACTGGGACCAGCATGGGAATGAAACTGGAACCAGCACGGGGCTGAAACTGGGACCAGTGTGGGACTGAAACTGGGACCAGCATGGGACTGAAACTGAAACCAGCACGGGACTGAAACTGGGACCATTATGCCACTAAAACTGGGCCCCCCATGGGCCTTGTCTTTCCTCACTGCAAGCCAGGCACACAGGAAATCTGCAGAGGACAGAAAATGCCCTCAGAGCTCTCAGCGTGCCCAAAACCCACAATGGAACTTTCTGGAATGAACGCCTGCAGTCCTGGATCCATAGCTCATTATTTAATTAGTGAAAGGTGATTAGTGTTTACTCTGCCATTGGGACAACAGGGAACCCCAGTGGGTGTCTGTGGTCCCACTGGCAGAGCCCAGCACATCGACCTTTCCCTCCCCACATGGATTTTCCTTTAGGATCTCCCCTTTTTCCAGGGAATTTTAAGCCAAGGATGAGGCTGCGCTTGTCTGAGCTCCACTGGCCTTGCTGAGAGAATAAGGCTTTGAGAGCAAGAGAAATCTCTGGAAATTAATTGGTTTTTCCCCTAAAGTGACTCGGATCAATCCAGCTTTTCCAGCTGCCTGGGAGTTAATAGGAACAGAGAACAAATCCCTGCTCCTCAGCTGGGGTTTAGTGCAGCTTTCCCCTCCCATCCACGTCTTCTTCCCCTCACTCACTCCACCCTCATGTTCTAACACGTGTAATACATTAAAAATTAATGGATTAATTCCAGTTTTCTCCCAGGCTTCCCTTGAATTGGGCAAAATTTTGCTCCTGGGACAAACTGACAGATCTCAGGAGCCAACAGAGAAAATTACTTGTCAGAAATAATAAACTTGGGGGATTCCTTTAAAAATGATTTAGTTGTATCAGTGATGCCATGACTTGACTAACCTAAATAGTTTGCCTACTATTTTTTTTTAATTTAAATGTGCCTTCAAGGCTTTTAAATGCACACAATCATTTAATTCAATCCCTGGAAGGTATTTCCTCCTTGGAGGATTTTGTTTTCCTGTTCAAAGCTGGAGCTGAAATCTTTAATGGCCAAGTCTGAACAAACAGAAACATTGCACCTGATCCTGAAAAAAGCTGTTCTCAGTCATCAAACAATTAATTGCCTGGGATAGAATGGAAGGAAAAAATTCCAATTCTCTGCATTTCAACCAGCAGCAAATTTTGGAAACATTTCCCCGTGAGGAATTAAATAAAGTTAAACCCTCCCCTGAATTGGCCCCTTGGGAATTGCTGCTCTGAGCTCAGCCTTGGGAACAAACAGGGGGAATCCTGCAGGGCTCAGACCTCAGTTTAACCATAAATCCAGAACAAGAGAGGTTTTGGCCACGGGTACAAGCCAGGCTTGGCTTTACTTGATAAATTTGGTGTTCTCTGCTCTGCTGAGGCTTTGCCAGAGAGAAGAGAAGGGGGAAATACAGAAAGAAAAGAAATAAAAACAACCAGGAGAAAGGCACAAGGGAAATTTTTCATATTTCCCATATTTCATATTTCAGTAACCTCCATTAAAAAATACCCATATGTACACGGAGAATAATTATTTTATCCACCTCCTTCCTGCTGTTATCCCTGCACAGGGCAGGAATTACCCATTCCTGGGAAAATCTGTTTTAATTCTGTCTCTTTTGTTCAGATCCTCATCCAATCCCTGCGAGCTCTGCAGTGTGCAAACATTAAATAACAATAATGGGGAGCACATTTGGAGGGCCCCTGTAAAGCTGCTCGTGCAGAAATCCCACATTTTCCATCCTGCCAATGGATGGGAGGAAAAGGAGCTGCCAGATTTCACACCAGGCCCACTGGCACAGCGACTGAAGCCCAGCTCATTGAGAAAATCCCTGAGCTGTTTCCAGGCAGTTTGTGAACAAAAGAATCAAAAATAGCCAATTTGGGGATTTCCATGAAATGATTCACCCGGCTCCTGCACCATTCCAGCCTGTGGATTGTTCAGCTGGCGCCAGTGCAATGTTTTCCTACTCAAAGATCAGCCAGTTTTCATAGGAAATTTAATTTTCCCATTTTCCCCACCCTGTGCTGTGGATTTCAAAGTGACAATACCCCAGCACAGGGAATTCAGGGGTTATTGCTGGTAAATTCCCTGTAAATCAGGGGCTCTCCTGTGGCTGCTTTTCCTAAAAAATTAATTTTCAAATCACAGAATCCTTAAGGTTGGAAGAGACCTCCAAGACCAACAACTCCAACCTTTGCCTGAATTCCTCTGTGTCCATTGAACCTTATCCCAGAGTGCCAAAATCAATGGATCAGGAAAAAATCACAACAGATTTCATTCCAAAGTCCTCAAAACTATGGGTGTGTGACCTGGGGGGTGTCAATATTCATATTTCTGGAGTAATTTCTTTTTAAACATTTCATTTTAAACATCTTGCAAAAGCAAAGGCTGCGCCATAAAGAAGCTTCTTAGGAGGCTTTCCTTATTAAACAACGCCCTTCTCCTTACCAAGAGCCCAAGGGTCAGAGCAGACCCTGCTGGCTCGGCAGGAGGGGTCCCAAGAGTCGTTTTTAGGGTTTAAAATATAACACAGGATGGTCATGTAGTGATTGTTATAGGCTGTGTGTAAATGCTGTAGGGTTTGTAGTTTTTAGGGTTTAAAATATAACACAGTGTGGTAATGTAATGATTCTTATGGGCTGTATGTAAATGCTGTAGGATTTGTAGTTTTTAGGGTTTAAAATATAACACAGTGTGGTAATGCAGTGATTCTTACAGGCTGTGTGTAATTGCTGTAGGATTTGTATCTTGTACTAGATTGGTTGGTGTAAATCAGAATATTCAGTATAGAAGAAGATTTAATGGATTGTAATGGGAATTTCGCTCTTTTTTTCTCTCTTTTTCCTCTTCTTCTTCTTCGCTCTCTCCTTTCTCCTCTTCCTCCTCACTCTCTGCTCTGAGCTGTGCCTGGCAGCTCCTACAGGGCCCTTCACCCACGCCCTGTGCAATAAATGTGGTTTTGCACGCTCCAAACCAGCCCTGACTCCAGAGATCTCTCGTCTCTGTTTGTCCCATCACTGTCCCGTCCCACCTCGCTGTCACAGGAGTACAAATCCATCACCTCCTGTTTGACTCTGCTCTCAAACAGCCTCGTGTGGAGCGGACAATGGGGCTGGGAGCTCCCCAGCTCCGTCTCTAGTGTCATGAATATGCATCTGCCGAGATTAGAGCAGCCCTGGAATGTGATTGTTTGAATCGAGCCCAATTATCAATGCAATTATCAGCCAGACAAAACAAGGGATTGTTATTCTGGGCGATCCTCTTGGAAATGAATGGGGGGAAAACAAAAGGGAAGGGGAAACCATCCTAACCTTCAAAAAGGAGCTCCCAACCCATCTCCTCCTCTCCTTCAACCTTCATCTCCTCCGTGCAAGGTGAAGCCTGCTGTCCCCCGGCTCGCTGAGCTTTGTTTCCCTCACAAACATCTCTCTTTTCTTTGCATTTCTACCCTGGAGATATTCCTGGGCTGCTGGGATCCATTTTAAACCTGTAAAACCTCGTGTGCATTGGAACCCAGGACACCTGGCCCTGGAGTGGCGTCTCCAAGGGCACCTGTCTGGCCATGGTGTCACCTCCAGTGTCCCCATGCTCTGGGGGAGCAGAGATGTCACCAACAAGTGCTGAGACAGATTTCTTCCCAGGAAGGGAATCCCAGGTTTTCAACCTGTTCCTGCATCCCAAAATGAGCCTGGACAGGATCACACAGCACCTGTTCCTGCATCCCAAAATGAACCTGAGTAGGATCACACAGCATCTATCCCTTCATCCCAAAATGAACAGGATCACACAGCACCTGTTCCTGCATCCCAAAATGAACAGGATCACACAGCACCTGTTCCTGCATCCCAAAATGAACCTGAACAGGATCACACAGCATCTATCCCTTCATCCCAAAATGAACAGGATCACACAGCATCTGTTCCTGCATCCCAAAATGAACCTGAACAGGATCACACAGCATCTATCCCTTCATCCCAAAATGAACAGGATCACACAGCACCTGTTCCTGCATCCCAAAAGGAGCCTGAACAGGATCACAGAATCCTTGAGGTTGGAAAAGACCTTTAGGATCACCCAGTCCACCATGACACCGTGTCCCCAAGTGCCACACACACAGGTTTCCTGAACACCTCCAGGGATGGGGTCTCCATTGGCTGGTTCCATGTTGGACAATCTTTCCCATGGAGTTTTTTCCTGCTCTCCAGCCTAAACCTCCCCTGGCACAAGCTGAGGCTGTTTTCTCTCAGTTCTCTGGGAGCAGAGCCTGACCCCATCCAGCTCCATCTCTGGAGGTCCCTGCAGTGGTGTCCGAGCTCCTTTCCCAGCAGAGTGGGAGGAAGGGAGAGAAATTGTCTCGCTATCATTCAGCCACTCTGGGAAGTTGCAGACCAACCCTCAGATTTGATAAATTGGGAGATGCTCTGCCCAGGGGGAGGAGCCAAGCATTCCCACCTGGATAGAATCCGGGATTTGGGACAGCACAGGGAGCCCTGACCCACTGCACTCCCAGAGGACAAGAGCTGCCAGAGCTTTCTACAGGATCAGTGCTTGGACAAGAGCATTTCATCTGCACTGCTGCCACCACCCTGACTGACAGGGGGTCAGGTTGTGTTCTGACTCTGGCAGTGCTTTTTTGTACTATTGCATTTATTTTATTTTATTTTATTTTATTTTATTTTTTTTTTTTTTTTTTTTATTTTATTTTATTTTATTTTATTTTATTTTACTTCTTTTCTTTTCCTCCTATTAAATTGTATTTCTGGCTTGGAGCCTCTCACTGGTTTTGCTTTCAAACAGGATTATGGGTCCAGTTATGCTAATCCAGCAATCCCTTATAAGGCAATGTTCTGCACTCTGGGCTGTGATTGGTTGGTAGCACACTCCATATATGGTAATGTCTCGAATTCTCATTGCTCATTGGTTCCCTACCCTCAGACAATTCCCATATAATGCCCCATTTTCCTCAGTTCTGTCCTGGAAGGGGCTCTGCATGCACGGATGGGCAGCGCCACTGCCCCAGTCACAGCGCAGGGACTCACCCAAACCCCCTCAGCCTCCGAATTCCCATTGACTCCCATCAAAGAAATTGGAACTGAATTCATTCCCATCGTTTGCCTGCAGCTAAAGACCAGGCTGCCATCAGCTGCAGCAATTTTTTAATGTATTTATTTAGTTCTTTGATATGGAGGAAACAATAACCAAAGAAAAAATAAAGGGAGATAAAAGCCTCCCGACATTAGCCGTGGCAAGCTTATCAGGCAGTTCATTAACAAATTCATTTCACTGATTAAAGCCAATAATGGGCCCTCAATAGAAAGGCAGAGATAACAGGAGAAAGGAATTGGTGCCAGCACGTCCCTGTGAATGAGGAGTTTATGGAAAATGAGGGATGCAGGGCTGGATCCAGGAGGAGGGCTGGGATATTGCTGGGCCAGGACAGGGGGTTAATGACAGCTCAGAATTGGAAACAGCTGCACTTGCCCAGCTGTGGCTGCCCCTGGATCCCTGAAGTGTCCAAGGCAGGCTGGACAGGCCTTGGAGCAGCCTGGGATCCCTCCCAACTCTGTTCCATGATTCCCTTCCAGTGCAATTTGTGTTTAACAGAGAGGAAATGGAGGCAATGAGCAGCTCAAAGGCTGTGGGTTCCATCAGCGTTCCCTGGGATGTGTCAGGGGGAAAAGCCTGGCTGGGAGGGACCTCAAAGCTCCCCCATTCCCAGCCCTGCCATGGACATGGACATCTCCCACCACCCCAGGGTGCTGCAAGCCTCAGCCAGTACAGCCTGGAGGTTCCCAAAGAGTACAGAACCCCTCGGTCCCAAAATCTGTGGGGTTCAGGGGGTGAAAGCAGGACACAGAGCCGGCTGGGATCTGTGGAATCCCAGGGTGGTGTCCAGGGGCTGGGAACACCTTGTAAACAACACGGGATGAGGCACCAGTCCTAGAGACAGAGAGCTCAGAGCAGGTGAGTCCAGACATCAAATAAAACATTTTCCCTGCTTTGTTTCTCATTAAGGGATTATTCCTTCCCCTCCTTTGCAGATGAGTTTTGTGAAAGGGCAAAACACCTTATTGAATTAAAGCCAGAAGAATTGTATTTTTAATTTAGAAGTTTTGATTTCTGCTCTCTCCGAAAAAGAAAAGAGCCTATTTTTGAGCCCATTCAATGTTTCCTCAGGTAATCCCAGCGTACCAAACAAGCCCCCAGCGGTTCCCAGGGCTTTGATGAGGAGCTGCTCTTCCATCGACGGATATTTCAGCTCACTGAGCGGAATATTGCAGTCTGTGGGGCTCTGATGGAAGGAGGAACCACAGAGCCTTGCGAGAAATAGATTAAGGTTCTGCAAGTAAATGACAAAGCTGTAGAAAATTAACAGTGCTGCTGCGGATTGTCACGTTTCCAACCTTCCTCTCTGCTCGTCTCCATCCATCAGGACACAAACACGCTTTGGGCAGCTCTGCAGTGTCTCATTGGGCTCTGGGAATGGTCATCCAGACACCTCGCAGGGTTATAGCCTGGCTGTCAGAGCTGAGCAATGGAAAATTGCTTTATTGTCCTTTATTGTTTGTTTTCTGAGCCTGGATTCTGTGATCTATAAATAATACACGTTGTTGTTATTATCTCTGGCTGTAATTTCCATCCATCCCCGGCTCCCTGCTTGGGAGAGCTGCAGAAATCCTGGGGAGAGAGATGGGAATCGTTCCCTGAGCTGGGAGGGAAGAGACAGAGGAGGAATTGAGAACATGGTGATGCCAGTCCTGTGCTGGCTGGGGAGGAAGGCTGATAACGGCCCCAGGGTGTCACTGAGCTGGGACAGAGCCCGGGCTGGGGACAGAGCCCAGGACAGAGCCCGGGACAGAGCCCAGGGCAGAGCTCAGGACAGAGCCCAGGACAGGAGCCTGGGCTGGGGACAGAGCCTGAGCTGGGGACAAAACCCAGGCTGGGGACAGAGCCCAGGACAGAGCCCAGGCCAGGATCCCAGGACAGAGCCCAGGACAGGAGTCTGAGCTGGGGACAGGAGCTCAGGCTGGGGACAGAAGCCCAGGACAAGCCCAGGACAAAGCCCAGGCTGGTGACAGAGCCCAGGACAAGCCCAGGCCAGGATCCCAGGACAGAGCCCAGGACAGGGGTCTGGGCTTGGGGACAGAGCCCAGGCTGGTGACAGAGCCCAAGACAAGCCCAGGACAGAGCCCAGGACAAGCCCAGGACAGAGCCCAATACAAAACCCAGGACAAAGCCCAGGACACAGCCCAGGACACAGCCCAAGACACAGCCCAGAACAGAAGTCCAGGACAAGCCCGGGACAGAGCCCAGGCTGTGCCCAGGCTGTGCCCCAGCCCCAGTGACTCCCCCAGCCCAGCCTCAGAGAGCCAAACCTGCTCCCAGACCCCATCCCTCACCCCCAGCCCGGCCAGGAGCTGTCACAGCCTGGTTTGTCACGTGTGAAAGAGCCACAGTGAGGACATTTCCTCCTTTCCCTGCAGGAAACCAACCCCAGAGCTGGCAAAGCCACTGGGCTAAGGTAATTCCCTGGAAAACTGCTCCAGAAATCCTGCAGCACCTCTCCCATGGTGACCAATGGCAACTTGGAGCAGACTCTGGAAACCACTCAGCCCATGCAGTGTCTGAGTGAGCTCCACCACTTCATTCTTCCCTCTCCTTCCTCTTTTTTGTCTTTTTTTTTTTCCCCAAACCACAAATCGATCAGTTATTTAGTTGTTATTTCATATTTATACAGGAAAGAAAGAAATATTTCCCCCCTAAAGCAAATCAGGGATGGAACAACAACCTGGGAAAGGTCAGCATCCCTCTGCTTTGTTAATTGAATCTGTCTCCAGCACCACAATTCCAGCCCTCCAAGGGCAGGAAAGGGCAGGGATATCAAAATAATGGGAGCAAATGTCTTTGGAGGAGCTGGAATTGATGCCGGATAAGGACACGCCAAGTGCAGCGTCTGCCTCCAATCTCCTCTCAAGGAACCACCAGCCCTGGGAAATTCTATCATTTTCTCAAGGTAAATGGTTCCAGGAGGTTTTAATCCTCCAGGGTTGGCCCCAGGGGTGTAAATTCTCCTTAATGCTCCAATTATTTACGGCCTGAGCTGCTCCCAGCACAGAGATGCTCCGGGAGTTCCAGATGTTTGATTAAAATGCGTTTGTGCTCTTTGCCCATGTGTAAAATATCCGATATTCCTGAGTGCCCTGCCCTGCCAAAGGGTCCCTGAAGGGAAAAGGGGAGAAAACCTTGCTATAAATGCATTGTATAGAGTTGGATTTTTGCAAATATTAAAATTAATACTGTATGTACAATGTGGGAAGGTTGTACTGTATTTTCTTTTATTAATAGAAGTTACAAATGTGATGAATGTATATTTTTTATGATTGTAACTCAGTGTTAGAGGACTGGGGACTTTTGTTTTCCTACATGAAGATTGCTGCCCAGAAGCGATTGAACTTCTGTTCTCAAGGATCTTGTCCAAATGGAAATGAGCAGAGCCCCGGGAGAAGAATTTATGGACCTGGGCTATCAGAGGGAATGGAGCCACCCGAGGACGGGTCTGTGGATGGAATGGTTGGGGGGAGTTGGGACTGAACAAAGGAATTCCCACTCCAAAGGAATGTTTGAATCATGCATGTGAATGTTTAAATGTGCAACAGGCTGATGTTTTTAAGGAACAAACTCTCTGTTAACGGGGTGCTGGCTGGTTCTGTGCCAGGCACCCTCGGTGAGAAACTGAATTTTGCTTTTGTCTCTCCTAATTGTCTGTTTTATTTTTATTTTTTATTAAACTTCTAAATTTTTCCAAGAAAGTGAACCTTGTTTTTCACAACCCACCTGGTTCTTTTGGGGCAGCCGGTGGAGAGGCAGCAGAGCCCCACTCTGGGTTTGAACCCAGCAGGGCTCCCTGCTGCTCCCACAGCCCCGGCCATCCTGCCTGTGCAGAATTCCTGAATTTTCCAACATTCCTCACCCCCAGCAATGAAAGCTTGGGAGAAAAGCCAGCCCTGCAGGTTGTGCTGCTGGAAGGGTTCAGGTGTTACTCACCAGCTCTGCAGGGTTTTACTCATTTGGGTTTGCTGTCCAAAGGCCTCGAGGAAAGGTCTCTGCCAAAGAGAATCATTCTTTAATTGGGAAATGAATGAACCATTCTTTACCTTGGAAATGAACTGAAAAGTTATTTAATTTGGAAATCAACTGGACAATACTTCAGCTTGGAAATTAACCGTCCTCCAAGCAGGAGAGCTGTGCCTCCTGCTAAGCCTGCCCTTCTGACCAACATAACCCAAACCAGTGTGAGTTATTTGGGGATGTTGCTGAGAGAAGAATTTGATGATTTGGGGGTTATCAGGGAAGTTTTCATCTTAATTTAATTGGGCAGTTTATTACTCTGAGGGGCTCAGGATTGCAACCATCTCATCAATAACCTGAGCTGGTTAAATAAAAACCCACTGACACAAACCCTTTGCTCCCTCTGATCTCGTGGTGAAGGACAGCTCCCAGGTTAGGGTAACACCTGTGCAGCAAACATGAATGCTGCAAAAAGGAAACCTAAATATTTTCCTTTGGTTTGATTCCTTCATTCTGGGGGATTGGTGCTGCCTGAGTTGTGGAGGTTCTGCTGAGTGTTTCTCCTTTGCTAACCCAGTGACACAGAACAAACAAATCCAGCTGCAGGATTGGGATTGTGAAATGTGGGGTTGTGTTTGGTGTCAGGTAGAAAAAGATGAACTTTGTAGTTATGGTTGTGAAATGTGTGGAAAAGGCCATGGGGTAATTATAAAAACATCTGTTTAATGAACAAAATGGAAAAAGCATGGAAAGGGGATTTTGAACTGATATTTTGCTTTGCTTATAAGTGAATCCTCTGAGCCTGTAAGGTTTTTAATAGAAGGTTTGAACTCTAGCTTTAGCATAAATATATATAGAAAGGATTGTAATCACCCAAATAGAAGTGAGCTATCCCAAACTAAAATTAATGATCCTGGGAAGAGGAGATGGACCAGCACCTGGAAGCTGGGAAACTGATTTATAGTCCTAAAAAAGGAGACTGAATCTCTCATCTCTGGTGTTTTCTTCTGAAGAAGGAAATCTGGATGCCACCACCACTAATTTATGTCCTGAGAACCTCATCATGACAAGATGTTATTTCTGACCTCACGGATTTCACACCTTTGAAGTATAGAAAATTTAACATCACCAATAGGAATTGATCACAATGGGTATAGAAATTAGATTTCAAAAATAGAAATTGGATTTCAAAAATAGAAATTAGATTTCAAAAATAGAAATTAGGAGGAAACTAGAAAAAAAAAAGTTGCTGAGAAGTGCTTATGGAAAATCTCAATAAATCCCAGCAGAGGGGAAACCCCCACTGTACCCAGCGCTGTTTGCTCACACTTTACCATTCTGTATTAATTAATAAATTGATTGCTGCTTGATAGATTGGCCGAGTCAAGCTCTTTATTTCTAACATGATGATTTCCTCCCTTTTACATAATGACCTTTTCCTTAACGCTGCTTTAACAACCTCCACCACCACTCCAACTCCTTTGTTGTGGGACAGAACCCACAGAGCAGGCCCTGTCAGGGCTAATGAGCAGGGCTAATGACACCCTGATTAATGGTTAATGCTGCTCCCATTGTGGCTGTGACAGTTCCCAGCAGTTGTTTTCAGTGTCAGCCTTTCACGGGGCTGCTGAAATATCCTTCCCTGCCTTTGGGAGATTCATTGCTCCTCCTTCTCCACATCCATCCTGCGCTGCTGCTGCCGGCAGAACGGAGCACTGTTTGTTTGGGGGACAATTAATAATTAGGGCAGGCCTGGGAAGGCCACGGGAAGGGAGTTGAACAGCCTGGAGCCTCAGCTCGGTGAACATTTCCTGAGCACAGCCCAGGTGGATGCAGATATTTGAGCCCAAACCCGGAGTGTGCTGCTTTCACAGAATTCCAGAGTCACTGAGGCTGGAATGACCTCCAGGATCATCCAGTCCCAGCTGTGCCCATGGCCAGGCTGTCCCCAGAGCCCTGGGACACCTCCAGGAATTGCTGGGACACCTCCAGGGATGGGCACTCCAACCCTCCCTGGGCAGAGCTGGACAGCCTTGTCCAACTTGGAATCCTCAGAGCTGGAAAAGGGCCCAGAACAGCTGGAAACTTGCCTGGCCACATTGAAACCTTCCCATTATCACCCAAACTGGGAAAAGGACTCTCCAGGCCAGGCTGGACAGGACCTGGTGTCCCTCAACCCATGGATCCAGGTGTGCAGTGCCCTGAGAGCTCCCTGCCCTGGGACAGACCCACATCCCACCTAAAACACCCACAGACCCACAAGGGTGCCCTGGATCCCTGTCCAGATCATCAATTATGACATTGGACAAAAATGAGGGGATTGAACAGAACTGGGGGGATTGAACAGAACCAAAAGAACTGAACAGAACCAAAAGAATTGAACAGAACAGAGGGAATCGAACAGAACTGAGGGGATTGAACAGAACCGAGGGAATCGAACAGAACTGAGGGGATTGAACAGAACTGAAGGGATTGAACAGAACTGAGGGAATTGAACAGAACCGAAGGAATTAAAATGAACCAAAGGAACTGAACAGAACTGAAGGAATTGAACAGAACTGAGGAAATTGAACAGAACCAAAGGAACTGAACAGAACCAAAAGAATTGAACAGAACTGAGGGAACTGAACAGAACCAACGGGATTGAACAGAACTGAGGGAACTGAACAGAACTGAGGAGATTGAACAGAACTGAGGGAACTGAACAGAACTGAGGAGATTGAACAGAACTGAGGGAACTGAACAGAACCGAGGGAATTGAACAGAACCAAAAGAACTGAACAGAACTGAAGGAACTGAACAGAACCGAACAAACTGAACAGAACCAAAGGAATTGAACAGAACTGAACAAACTGAACAGAACCGAAGGAATTGAACAGAACCAAAAAAATTGAACAGAACCAAAGGAATTAGGCAGGACTGAAAGCAAAGGACTTGCAGAAAACCCAGAACACATTCCCTGTCTCCAGGCACTGTGTGAAGACTTGTGAGGCTCAGAGTTCTTGAGATGCAACTGATTAAGAAATGCAATTTTTCACTTTGTCCAGGAAAGAAAAAAGCACACAGCAGACACTGATCCCCTCATTAAAGCTGTAGTGCTAATTAAACTAATTACACACATGAGGCTGGCAAATTGCTGAAGCCTCACAGTCAAAAGAGCCTCACATAATTCAAAAGGGCAATGATTTTTTAAGCATAAAATTGTTGGGAAAAGATATGTAAATGAAATGGAACAATCCATTAGTAAAAAATTATTGCCTTCCTTGCCTTAATACCAGGCTTGCTTTAATGTCAGGCTGATCATTTCTCAATTGTGTGCAAAGTGCTGCACTAGAAACATTCAAGTTCATAAATATCTCCTTCCCCACCCATTATCCTTCCCTTAAATTTGGGATCCTGGCAACGACTTCCTCTTTGACAAGAGCAGGTCAGCATTTGGTGAGTGAGAGATTTCTGGGTGAGATGGGCCTGGGCAGCAGCAGGACAACAAAAATGTGGTTTTACTGAAAAGAGAGATCATGGAACTGGAAAATCAGAGAATTCCAGATGGTTTGGGTTGGGAGGGACCCCAAATCCCACCCAGTGCCACCCCTGCCATGGCAGGGACACCTCCCACTGTCCCAGGCTGCTCCAGCCCCAATGTCCAACCTGGCCTGGGGCACTGCCAGGGATCCAGGGGCAGCCACAGCTGCTCTGGGAATTCCAGCCCAGATCTTCAGCACCATCCCAGGGAACAGTTCCTGCCCAAGATCCATTTAAATATTCATTTAAATCTCCATTTAAATCTCCATTTAAATATTCATTTAAATCTCCATTTAAATCCCCACTTTTCCAGTGGGAAGCCACTCCCTGTGCACCTCCCAGTATCCCACATTCTGACCTGGGGCACTGCCAGGGATCCAGGGGCAGCCACAGCTGCTCTGGGAATTCCATCCCCACCCTGCCAGGGAACAATTCCTGCCCCAAATCCCATCCAAATCTCCCCACTCACAGCTCAAAGCCATTCCCTGTGTCCTGTCCCTCCAGCCCTTGTCCCCAGTCCCTCTCCAGCTCCTCCCAGGCTTCCCTCAGGCGCTGGAAAGGCAGAATTAACTTCCCCCAAATTTCCTTTCTCCAGGCTGAACAGTCCCAAATCCTTAAGGAATTTCTGCAGTTGCAAACAATTGGGGAATGCCCACATCCAGTGCTCCCAGTGCCTCCCACCCCTGAGCCCAGTCAGCCCCTGGGGGCCCAGGGCTGCCCCTGTGCTGCTGCCACGGGGCAGCCAAGCCATTTGTGCTGGGCTCTGACAAAAAATATCCAAAATATCCTCGTGGGTGGAAGTTTTCCCCAATTCCCATTCCCTCCCCGCGCCGGTGATGGATTGCACTGCGTGCCCAGGAATTATTCTCCTCCAGAGCAGCTCCATCGAGTGCAAAATCCCATTCACCTGTTTCCCCAGCTCTATTAACTCAAGCAAACCCTTCTTCCCCTGCAATTGATGCCAACGTTTTATATTCCTTAATGGAATGTGTGAGTTCCATGTAGAACACAGAGCCACATCTGCTTTTGCAAATAGTGGAGTTTTACACGGAATATTTTATATCCAGGGCTGTAGATCACTTCCATTTCTACTGCACTGAGGAAATTTCCATTTTTCCCCTGTTTACAAGCTGTTTTCTGTTCACAACAACATCTGTAAAGGAACCTGAGTGAAAAATGAGCACGGAGAGTTTGGAAGAGCTGGAGAGATGTTTTCTAAACATTCCCATTTTGGAGTGTAGGTTTCAATCAAGAACAAAGTCTTTACTCAGGAGGTGCTGGGCAGATTTCTCAGAGCAGCTGTGGCTGCCCCTGGATCCCTGGCAGTGCCCCAGGCCAGGTTGGACATTGGGGCTGGAGCAGCCTGGGACAGTGGGAGGTGTCCCTGCCATGCTGGGCTGGCTCTGGGTGGGATTTGGGATTTAAGGTCCCTTCCCAGATATGGGGCTCCTGAGAGTTTTTTAAAGACTTTTATTCCATTTTCAGCCTCATGAGGAGGGTGAGGCAGTGCAGATGTTACAATTCCCCATCACAATCAGAACCCAAACTATTTCCTAATTACAATAATTATAAGTGACTCTTGGCCTATCAGCTTTTGCCTCACAATTACTTCTAACACCAATTATTTTACCCAACCCATTTCGTGTGCTGCCCTCAGGGATGCTGCAGCACCTCCTGCACTCCAGATGCTGCCAGATGTGCTCTCCTTGCCTTGAACCCCCCTTGCTGCAGGAATCAGGACTGGAATTCCACCCCTTCCCACGGAAGCAGGCAGCTCCTGACCTGAGCATGCCCACAGGGATCCTCACCCTGGGCCAGCACCGGCAGGTTCTGTGGGCTGGGAAAAGCAGGGAAATGCTGGGAAAGCTGATGGAGCCTTTATTTAAGTGGATGAGCCCCCCTGGGAGTGATCCCAGAGAGTTCCAGGCTGGGGACAGCACTCGGGGTTTGCAGGGAGAGAGGAACACAAATCCTCCTGTGGGTGATTTTTCTCCTCCCAGTCACAGGCAGCGAAGGCAGGAGATGGAATTTCCTCCTGCCTGTGTGTGACCGTGGTTAAAGAGAGTCTGCAGTTATAACTGGAGCAGAAATTGCCCCTCTCTCTCTCCCCGTTTCTCCTTGACACGCACCCAAAGCACATCAATATTTCTGCTCTGACATCCCAGGCCCACTCCTGGGGTGCCACCATCGCTCTTCCCTCCCCTTTAATTATTTTCTCCCGTATGTAACAATTTGTTTTCGCCCACTGATAAATATCATCAATTTCAGCAATGTTACTATAATATCAGCCATGAATATATTTAGCATATAGAAAGCGCCTCTCCCTTTGTCAGTGGAACAGAAATACAACTTGATTTATGACATTG
This sequence comes from Acrocephalus arundinaceus, assembly GCA_021534815.1. NCBI lineage: Eukaryota > Metazoa > Chordata > Aves > Passeriformes > Sylviidae > Acrocephalus > Acrocephalus arundinaceus. The sequence goes on from JAJEOU010000510.1 coordinate 1,206,528, forward strand.
TTCTGCCCCACGATCCATTCATTTTGCCAGTGAAAAAGCTGCAGGTGTGGAACAGGGAGGACAGAGGAGTTGCCAGGCTGCTCCCAGCCCAATTTATCCCTGGATGCCTGGACACTTCCAGCTTCTCTGGGAATTCCATCCCAGCCCTTCAGCACCTTCACAGGGAGAAATTCCTGCCCAAAATCCCATCCATCGCTGCCCTGTGGCACTGGGAGCCATTCCCTGTGTCCTGTCCCTCCATCCTTGTCCCCAGTCCCTCTCCAGCTCTCCTGGAGCCCCTTCAGGCCCTGCCAGGGGCTCTGAGCTCTCCCTGGAGCTTCTCCTCTCCAGGTGAGCCCCCCCAGGTGTCCCAGCCTGGAGCAGCTCCGTGGCTGCTCTGGCAGTGGCAGATCTGATTTTACAGCCACGGTGTTGGGGGCAAATCCTTTGAAATCTTCGTCCCACAACCCCTGCTGCTCCACCCCTATAAACCGAGCCATGGCTGTGACACTCATTTGCTGCCCTCCTTCCTAATGAGGAATTAGAACCAATCACTGCCTACTCGGAGCTCTCAATATTTGCCCCAGCCTTTCCCATCCCCGGATTTATGGCCATCAGTTATTGGGAAATCCTTCCCTGGTGACATAACCATTCCCTGGTGACAGAACCATTCCTTGCTTTTGTACAGAGAGCATTCCCTTTTATCTGGAGCTCCTCAGGAGGGGAGAGCAGAGCCCGGAGCTGCTGTCCTGGGATGAGGGATAGGCAGGAGCTGTGTCCTGTGGGATTGTTTTGGGATAAGGGATAGGGCAGGGGCTGTGTCCTCGGGATTGGTTTGGGATGGGGCAGGAGCTGTGTCCTGTGGGATTGGTTTGGGATGAGGGACAGACAGGAGCTGTGTCCTGGGCATTGTCCTGGGATGAGGGACAGGCAGGAGCTGTGTCCTGGGGATTGGTTTGGGATGAGGGACAGGCAGGAGCTGTGCCTGGGGGATTGTCCTGGGATGAGGGACAGGCAGGAGCTGTGTCCTGGGGATTGTTCTGGACCTCTCCCTCCTGGGATCTGAGCAGAGCAGCACACAGATGCTACGATGATTTCTCGGCAAGGAAAAGCACACACACAGTTCTTGGTGATCAGAAACCTTTTACTTTTTGAATCTTTGTGCTTTTATAAGACGCTCTGCAAAAGGGGCTGGGATTGGTCAGAGAAGGGCGGCGTCTCTTTCAGCAAACAACAGGTGACAGAGATTGTTTGGGGAAACTGGCGTGAGAAGGGCAAAGCTCTCTTAGTGCTTACAAAACAACAAAGTTCTCTTTAGTGTTTACAAAACAACAAAGACACTGCCATGAAAATGGGAGTCTGTTCCCATGGGAAAGAGCCAGCAGGAGCCAGCAGTAAAAATCCCAAGCCCCAGAAATACACAGGGTGACACACAGATACATTTGCTGATGGATTTTCTGTTTGCCTGTCACTCCGGCTGGTGCAGCAGACAGAAATAAATATAACAGCAATATCCACTCGTTCCCAGAGTACCCGAGCAGTCCCAGCGCTGCTGGGGTTGGGTTGGATGGTCTGGCACGCCGGGAATTGCAGAGGAATCCTTTTCCTTCCCGCTCCTGGCTCTTTTCCCTGAGGACAATTCCCGGCGGGGGTGACAAAGAGCCACTAAAGCCACTCCTGCATCGGGCAGCTGGGGTGTCCCTGTGCTGTCCCCTGTCCCCTCCCACCCCTGCAGCCCGGCCTGAGCCCTCAATTGCCCCAAACTGCTGCGGTTTTCTTCTCAGTGGGTGTTGTGTGAGGAGCTGGGGGACAGCGACAGGACAGGGCTGGTGTGTGTGTGTGACACAGGCATTATTATTAATATTATTATTATCATCATCATCATCATCATCATCACTAATGATAATAATGATAATGATAATGATGATAATGATCATAATGATAGTAATTATAATTATTATAATAATGTAATAATAATAATAATAATAATAATAATAATAATAATAATAATAATAATAATAATAGTAATAGTAATGCTGCAGAACTCTTCCCAGTGTGTCCTGCATCTGCTGCTGCCTGACCCTGGTGATGTCCATGGAGCTGGGAGCTGATCCTGCCCGAGGACAGAGGGAATCCCAGAACTGAGGCTGGAAAAGCCCTCCCAGCCCACGGAGTCCCAGCTGTGCCCCATCCCCACCTGAACCCTGAGTGCCACCTCCAGGGATTGCTGGGACACCTCCAGGGATGGGCACTCCAACCCTCCCTGGGCACTGCCAAGCCCTGAGCCCCCTTTCCATGGGGAAATTCCTGCTGCTGCCCACCCTGAGCCTGCCCTGGCCCAGCCTGAGGCCGTTCCCTCTCCTCCTGTCCCTGTGTCCCTGCGAGCAGAGCCCGACCCCCCCGGCTGTCCCCTCCTGGCAGGGACTTGTGCAGAGCCACAAGGGCCCCCTGAGCCTCCTTTGCTCCAGGCTCAGCCCCTTCCCAGCTCCCTCAGGGATTCTCCAGCCCCTTCCCAGCTCCCTCAGGGATTCTCCAGCCCCTTCCCAGCTCCCTCAGGGATTCTCCAGCCCCTTCCCAGCTCCCTCAGGGATTCTCCAGCCCCTTCCCAGCTCCTTCAGGGATTCTCCAGCCCCTTCCCAGCTCCCTCAGGAATTCTCCAGTCCCTTCCCTGCTGTCCCAGCCCAGTCCCCACAGTCTCAGCCCTGCCCAGAGTAAATTTGGCTCACAGGGGATCCAAGCTCTGCCTCCAGCCCGGGCTGAGCTCAGCCCTGCTGAGATCCAGGCTCAGCTCTGAGCACAGAAATTCAATTTTCTGTCACCACTCCTTGGGAAATGACCTCCAGAGGTGCTGGGCTGTCCTTTCCCAGCTGTCCCCCCATTCCAGCAGGGCAGTGGCCAGGCTGGAGTGGCCCAGGAGGACAAAGCAGTGTCTGCTCTCCATCCATCAGGGCCAAAGCCCATTGATCAGTGTCGGGGAGGCTGCTCCTGCCTCCCGGGCTGGCCGGGCTCCAGGCTGAGCTGGGATATTGCTTTGGGATGGATTAGCCCTGTGCCTGTCTCAGCTGTCTGGCAGGGGAGTTATTGTGCCATAATCCTCTGTAATTACAGCTCGCTCTGGCACCGGGCCCGCACGGAAATGGATGGACAGGCAGCAAGGGTGCAGGGACAGGAGGGAGTTTGACCTTCAAGGGCTCTGCAATCCCAAACATTCCTCCAGCCCAGCCTCCCCGAGGGCCCTGATCTGCAGGTGACACCGAGCAGCGAAATTCCTGCTCTGCTGCAGAGCCAGGGATCGGTGAAAAGTGGAGCAGCTGCAGGAAATTCAGGGCAGGAGGGAAGAGCAACATTCCAACAGAGGAGACCCGCGGGATTTTCCTTCTTTTGTGCCTTTCTTTGCAGCCCTTTCCCACGTGTCCCTAAAACATTTGGATTCATCCCAGTGCTGCGCTTATAACGCTGCAAAAAAATTCCCAGGGGGTGGAGGAATCTTCCCAGCACGAGGGGGTTCCGTGCCCAGGAGGCGTTGGGAGCACAGGTGGGGATGGCCAGAGGGGAATCCCAGAGGCCCAGAAGGGACACAGCAATCCCAGCCCCTGGGGGATGATTTGTCCAATGGAGGATTTGTCTATGGAGGATTTGTCCAATGAAGGATTTGTCCAATGGATGATTTGTCCAGTGGATGATTTTTCTATGGATGATTTGTCCAGTGGAGGATTTGTTCAACGGATGATTTGTCTATGGATGATTTGTCCAATGGAGGATTTGTCCAATGGAGGATTTTTCCAATGGAGGATTTGTCTATGGATGATTTGTCCAATGAAGGATTTCTCCAAAGGATGATTTGTCCAGTGGATGATTTTTCTATGGATGATTTGTCCAATGGACGATTTGTCCAACGGATGATTTGTCTATGGATGATTTGTCTGTGGATGATTTGTCCAACGGATGATTTATCTATGGAGGATTTGTCCAACGGATGATTTGTCCAATGGAGGATTTGTCTATGGATGATTTGTCCAATGGAGGATTTGTCTATGGATGATTTGTCTGTGGATGATTTGTCTGTGGATGATTTGTCCAACGGATGATTTATCTATGGATGATTTGTCAATGGATGATTTGTCAATGGATGATTTGTCCAATGAAGGATTTGTCAAATGGATGATTTGTTTGTCCAGTGGATGATTTGTCTATGGATGATTTGTCCAGTGGATGATTTGTCCAATGAATGATTTGTCCAATGGATGAGTTGTCCAATGGATGATTTGTCCAATGGAGGATTTGTCTGATGGACAAAATTAATTTAAGACTTCTTGATTGTGAAGTGCTACAGCGATTGGGCGGCAAAGAAGGCACACACACAGTTCTTGGTGATCAGAAAGCTTTTACTTTTTGAATCTTTGTGCTTTTATAAGATGCTCTGCAAAAGGGGCTGCCATTGGTCAGAGAAGGACTGCGTCTCTTTCAGCAAACAACAGGTGACAGAGATTGTTTGGGGAAACTGGCGTGAGAAGGGCAAAGCTCTTTAGTGTTTACAAAACAACAAAGTTCTCTTTAGTGTTTACAAAACAACAAAGACATTGTTATGAGAATGGGAATTTCTTCCCATGGGAAACAGCCAGCAGTAACTAGCAGTAAAAATCTAAAGCCCAAGAAAATACAGAGCCACAGTGAAGCTTTACAAAAACTTGGGAACATCCCAGTGGAGAAGAGCAGGAGAGATCAGCAGGGATCAAACTCCTCAGCTCAGCCCCTTCCTGCACCAGAGGAATCTTTTTATTTTTTTTTTTTTTTTATTTTTAATTTTTTTCCACAAACTCTTTTTCCTTTTTCCTCAGTCACACAGAAGCTCCCAGGTGAGTCCCTCGTTATTGGCATGGATAAACCCTGGGCACTGGAGTCTCCAGGGAAGGCAAAAATTCCCTGCAAACGGGCTCAGCAGTGGGGTCCTGCTGCTGCCAAACACCTGCTGGGAAGGAGCTAAACCCCAGCCTCGTTATCTCTGCTAATTCCGAGCTCATTAAGAGTTTTCAGAGCGTGCTTTCATTCCTTCCTCCCTCAGCAAAAGAAATCTCATAAACCCCAGCCTGGCCTTATTTGTGCCACATTTAAAGGGTTTTTTTTGGTAATCTGGGCTGTGATTTATGGCTCCTGGACAGAGCAGAGGAAGGCAGAGCTGCCCAAGCCCATCCTCCCAAAGCCCTGTTGAACATTTTGAACATTCCCTCCACGCTTCTGTTCCCAGCATTTATTTCCCCACTTGGCTGTTAAAACCTGAGACTGGCTGGAATAATCTTGGAGCAGTAAAACCAAAGATAATGGTGTTTTAAATGAGATTTCAGCACCGTGAGCTCCAATAGCATCGCTCCCTGGATTTTACCTGCATCCCTGAGTCCTGAGAGGGATGAGACGGGGCAGCCTCACCCCAGAGCAGAGTTTGGTGCTGCTGGAGCCACCCAGAGCAACACCAAACCCCCAAACCCACGGATCTCTGTTCTGGAACACAACTGAGAGGCAGGAGAGGCAGGGGAGGGCTGAGGGGCCACCCTGGCTGGGTCCCTGTTCGGGTGCCAACCTGCAAAAGGAAAAGGGACACCACTCCATGATCAGTATGATTGAAGTGAGCCATTTTAATTGATTTTCCAGTTTCTTTTATAGAATCTTTAGCCTTAATCATGCATTTTGTGCTACTTTACAATTGGTTACCCTTAGAAGCATGCAGTAGCCTTTTAGTCCCTATTGGTATAATTATAAATTATAAAATTATAAATTTCTTTTTTTTCTGGTTTTCTTCTGATTCCCACATTCTGAAGTTGTTTATCATCCTTTGTTCTTCTTTCTGCATCTTCTTTTTCCTGGTGTGTGACTCCTTCATCCCTGAAATGGTTCCAGGCCTGTCCTTTCACACGGGCTGATTGCTCACATGCCCCCATTGATGGAGAAATTCATTCTCCACACAGCCCAGGGTGCCTGGAGCAGCCCAGGGTGCCCTGTTGGATCCATAATTTCCAAATTCTGGGACAGGACTGCCGGGAGATGTTCCTGGAGCTTTATTGCAGCATCGGCCTCAGCACAGGGTGAGACAACTGAAAGGTGACTGTGGGTCTGATATTTCTGAGTTTGAGAGAATTTTTAGCCTGCCAGTTGTTAACTCTTCCCCAAGGGAAAACTTCTCAGCAAAGTTTTCTTCTCAAAACAATCCTGTAAAAACAACTCTCCTTTCTCCAAACATCTTTCCCCAGGTGGTGTTTTGCTGTTTCTCCAGTTTAACCAATGGGGTTAGAGAGGTGTCGTTCCTATTCACCAATCATGTTTAATCTGTATCAGAACAATTTAAAGAAAGTAATAAGAATTAGACAATTAATCCTTCTGAGAATTTGGAATTCTTCATCTTTCTTTTTTTGTCCAGCAACAACACATGACAATAGCTCACGTCCTGGCAGCAGCAGCCAGAATTCTCCGTGATACAGGAGAGAATTTGTGTTACAAAAGAGAATTCCCTGTGTTACAGGAGAGAATTCCCTGTGTTATGAGAGAAAATTCTCTGTGTTATGAGAGAGAATTCTCTGTGTTATGAGAGAGAATTCCCTGTGTTATCAGAGAGAATTCTCTGTGTTATGAGAAAGAATTCCCTGTGCTACAGGAAAGAATTCCCTGTGTTACAGGAGAGAATTCCCTGTGTTATAGGAGAGAATTTTCTGTGTTACAAGAGAGAATTCCCTGTGTTACAGGAGAGAATTCTCTGTGTTATCAGAGAGAATTCTCTGTGTTATGAGAGAGAATTCCCTGTGTTACAGGTGAGAGAATTCCCTGTGTTACAGGAGAGAATTCTCTGTGTTATAAGAGAGAATTCCCTGTGTTACAGGAGAGATTTCCCTGTGTTATAAGAGAGAATTCCCTGTGTTATAGGAGAGAATTCTCTGTGTTACAGGAGAGAATTCTCTGTGTTATGAGAAAGAATTCCCTGTGTTATAAGAGAGAATTCCCTGTGTTATAAGAGAGAATTCCCTGTGTTATAAGAGAGAATTCCCTGTGTTACGAGAGAGAATCCCTGTGCTACAAGAAGGAATTCCCTGTGTTACCAGAAGGAATTCCCTGTGTTACAAGGCCTTTGAAAAGTTTTCTAACCAACAGCAAATTGTTAAGAGCTCCCAGGCATCTGCATAAACCAATCATTAAAACTACACCTATACCTCATATCCAACAATGGGTGTTTTTCTCACATTTCTTATTACTCAGGGACGTTTTATACTCTCCTATAAACAAAGCACAGAGCCTCGTCATTAAACTTTTCTATGATCTTGCTTGACATATTTTTCTACTTGCTAAAGCCTCTGCACAGCACAAAAACCCAACTCTTATTGTTCCACGTCCTCATTTTGGTATCCTGTTAATTTTGGGCCCACACCTGCACTGCAGTGAGAGTTTTCTGCTTTTTCTATTTCCCAGGTGCCTGGAAGGGCTCAGGGTGCCTGGAAGAGCCCAGATTGTGTCCCCAGAGCAGCTGCGGTGCCCTCCAACCTCCCTGGGATGTGCAGCAGAGCCTGGGGGCTGGAGGATGGCTCAGGGATGCAGGACCTGGAATTAAAACAATTTGCTTTGTGCCACAGCAAATCCCAGCATTCCCACCCGGACAGGGTCAATATTTGGAATAAAATCCATCCAGCAGGGTGAGGGAATGATCAGTGCCCTCCATGGGAGCTCCTGGGGGATCCCTCAGCTCCTCGGGAAGGGTTTGCTCTCCAAGGCAGAGCTGCCCCTCCATTAATTAGCAGTAATTAACACACGATATCCAGGGAGCTGTGGGTGAAATGTCCTCCATTGACACCCCACAGTCCTGTGGGAAATTAGGAACAATTCTCTAGGTTCTCCCACTTTTTCCTCCTCTCTGTGTCCCACTGGATGCTCCCGGAGCTCTGCAGAGCTGAACATTCCTGAGGGTGAATATTCCATGGAAACCCCAGCCTGGACTCCCCAATTCCCAGCCTGTTCCACCCCCCAGCCCAGCTCAAATCCCCACAAAAGCCTCCAAGGAATTTTTTTTTTTCCCAACAAAAGCCTCCCAAAGAACTCCCTGCCAGAGACCTTTAAGGATTGTCCCAGCAGTGGTAATAAGCATTATAAATGATTTCTGGATTTTTTTTTTCCCCTTTAGAATATATATCAGAGAAATGAGTTTTAATGGCCTTTATTAAAATGTTCTCATAGCCAGCAGTGCATTTGCAGTGGTGGGGACTCCATAAAAAAGCAAACGTTTATGATGTACACCAGGAGAGTTTTGCATAATGGCTGATCTTTTTCATCTTAATTTATCTACCATGATTTATCCTCTTTCTTCTTTCCCAGCATTTTTTTTTCCTTAACCTACTGAAAAACCTCCTCCTCCCAGAAATTCGCTTTGTCTTGCCCTTAAATCAGCGGGTTTGATTCATTCTGTGCCATTATGGAGCAGGACAGTGGTGCTGATCACGTTTTCCAGCCTGGAGATAAACAGGCTTACCCCAAAAAACAAAGGCATGTGGAAAGAACATGTGCAGGCTGCTGGGTTTGAAGTGAGACAGGCAAAAAAAAGAAAAAGAGAGAAGGATCCTGGGATCACAGGGAAATCTCCACAGAAAGCTCCGAGCTGAGCCCTGACCCTGAGGAGGCTGCAGAAGTGGGAGATCAGACGCATTTTCTGGTTTGATTCTTCAAGAAAAAAAATCCGACTTTTATGTTGTCTGCAATGATCTTCAATCATTTCCCAGCAGTCCTGGCTCAGCAGGGATGAGAGGGGGCCAAGGGGACAAACCCTGCCGGGAGGGCTGGAAGGAGCATCCAGGGAGTTACAGAGCTGACCTGAGCACGGGAGGGGCAGAGAAGCCTGGAATGGGATGGGAGGGATCCCAAATCCCACCCAGTGCCACCCCAGCATGGCAGGGACACCTCCCACTGTCCCAGGCTGCTCCAGCCCCAATGTCCAACCTGGCCTGGGGCACTGCCAGGGATCCAGGGGCAGCCACAGCTGCTCTGGGAATTCCAGCCCAGCCCTTCATAGGGGAGAATATCCATTTAAATCCATTTTATCAATTTATCCAGCCTGATATCCATTTAAATCTCCACTTTTCCAGTGGGAAGCGCTGTGCACCTCCCAGTCTCCCACATCCCAGACTGTCCTGGGACACTTCCAGGGATCCAGGGCAGCCACAGCTGCTCTGGGAATTCCATCCCAGCCCCTCACAGGGAAGAATTTCCATTTAAATCCATTTTATCAATTTATCCAGCCTGATATCCATTTAAATCTCCACTTTTCCAGTGGGAAGCCACTCCCTGTGCACCTCCCAGTTTCCACATTCTGGCCTTGGGCACTGCCAGGGATCCAGGGGCAGCCACAGCTGCTCTGGGCACCCTGTGCCAGCTCTGGGTACACAGACCCTTCTCCAATCCTCACTCCCAGCTCTCTGATAAATTTTGGTGTCGTTTTGAGGAAATCTCACACTGACCCCACACCCTCAGAGCCCACAGGGGTCCCCCCCTGCTCAGGGGACACCTGCTCTGTTCCAATATTCCGTCACCCCTGGGCAAACACCCCTGCCCAGTGCAGGTTTGTTATTTCCACCTGAATGTTGTCTGCCTGGAGAAATAAGATCTCCTGAGAAGAAATAACATCTCCTGAAAAGAAATAACATCTCCTGAGAAGAAACCTGCATAAAAATTGTCCCTGGTGCAGGGGGTGAGGGCCCAGCAGACAGCTCAGGAGCTTTGGGCTGTGTTAAACACACCAGGGCAGCCCTCCCTCCACACGCTCGGCTCTGACACCCAAATCTGTGATTGTGCTGCGGTTAAATTGTGGTGTTTGAGCTGATTGCCGAGCACACAGAAAGTGTGATGAGAGGGGTGCCAGTGATAGGGGTGCTCGTGGAGAAATGGCTGGGAAAGACAGGTCCAAAATTGCATCCCAGGTCCAAAATTGCATCCCAGAGCAAAGATTGCATCCCAGAGCAAAGATTGCATCCCAGATGAAAGCACAACCCTGCCAGGGCAGGGCCACATGCACGAGGAGATGTCTTGGTTTTGAAAGACAGGTGTCTGCCAGGGAGAGCTGGAGCTTCCCTTGGAATGGAGAGTGTAAATCCCCTTCCCTCCTAATTATTATAATTTTGGAATTAGGGGTTTTCAGGCAAAGATATGGGAATAGGAGTAACAGTTTTTTAATAGGAATTTAAAAAAAAGAAAACAAAATACAAATGCAGCAGTACAAAGACAAGCAAGCAAGCAAAACAAAAGTCCTGGAAAAAAACCCTGACAGAGTCAGGGATATGACCTGACCCCCTGTTGGTCAGGGTGTTGGGAGCAGCCCAAATAAATCCCAGATGAGTTCTGTGGGGTACAGATAATGGAGCAGGAAAAGCCCAGTGGTGGTGAGATGGGTCTGGTCTTCCTCTGGTAGAAAAACCAGATCCCAGCTGTTCTTGAGTCTCAGTTTTTATCCAGGTAGGAACGGTTGGCTCCGCCCACATTGGGTGGAGCATCTCCCAATGGGATGATGTCATGTGTGATGTCATTGGTGAGCCTTCATGGCCCATTATCAGCAGATATCCCTGATGATGTCATGTGTGATGTCATTGGTGAGCCTGCATGGCACATTATCAGCAGATATCCCCGATGATGTCATGTGTGATGTCCTTGGTGAGCCTTCATGGCCCATTATCAGCAGATATCCCCAATGATGTAATGTGTGATGTCATTGGTGATGTCATGGTCCATTATCAGCAGATATCCCCCTGGAGGATGGACAGGTGGTGAAGGAGATAACAAACCCTGCCCCAGAGATAACAAACCCTGCCCCAGAGATAACAAACCCTGCCCCAGAGATAACAAACCCTGCCCCAGAGATAACAAACACTGCCCCAACTGGTTTTAAGGGCTGGCCCCATTGTCAGAAGGATCTGCCCCCCTCCCCCTAGAGTTACAAGAGATAAAGAAATCTCTGCTTTTACAGCAGATGAAACAGAACACAAATCTCTTGGCTACCCAACCCAAGACAGGAGGAATAACAGAGACATCAGGGAGAAAAGCATCAAACATCATTCAAATTCAGGGTGTCCCCCCAGCTCCCGGGAGTTCTCAGTGTGACAAATGTCAAGGGCCAATCCAGAACTAATGGGAGTTAATTTTACGAATTGTTTTCATAAATGCTCTAAAATGTCTCCTGAGAGACTCTGGCTGTCCTTTAATCTCCTGTGAATTCATGGAAACGCTGCAGCATGCAATATGAGGAGTTCATGGCTGGGATTGTGTTTGTGAAGGGAACTTCCCTGGTTTGGGTGAAACCACAAAGCTCCCACAGCCCCTGGAGATGCCCAAAATGCTGCCCTGGCCAGCACACAGCAAACTCCGCTCCAGCTCTGCTGGCGGATCCCTGGCATTTCAGCAGAGGGACCCCAGAACCCCAGAACAATTTGGGAAAAGCCCTCAAAGCTCATCCAGTTCAACCATCACCCATGGTCAGCGCCAACCACGCCCCTCAGTGCCACGTCCACGCATTCCCTGGGCACTCCCAGGGGTGCTGCCTGCCCCCTGCACTCTGATCCAAAGCCTGGCAACCCCTGCCGTGGAAAATATCCCCTGGATTGCACAGGAACCATTTAAAATATCCCCTGGATTGCACAGGAACCATTTAAAATATCCCCTGGATTGCACAGGAACCATTTAAAATATTCCCTAGATTGTACAGGTCCCATTTAAAATATCCTGTGGATTGCACAGGTTCCATTAAAAATTTTCATGGATTGCACAGGTTGCATTTAAAATTTCCTGGATTGCACAGGTTTCATTTAAAATTTCCTGGACTGCACAGGTCTCATTTAAAATTTTCTGGATTGCACAGGTCCCATTTAAAATTTCCTGGGTTGCACAGGTTCCATTAAAAATTTTCTGGACTGCACAGGTTCTATTCACAACTGGACAAGTTCCATTTAAAATCTCCTGGATTGCACAGGCTCCTTTTAAAATTTCCCTGGATTGCACAGGTTCCATTCCAATTTTCCTGGATTGCACAGGTTCCATTTCCAGTTTCCTGCATTGCACAGGTTGCATTAAAAAATTCCTGGATTGCACAGGTTGCATTCACAATTTCCCTGGAACAGTTAAGCAGGCAGGAATGTGGAGCTTTGGAGCCAGGAATTATCATATCCTCAATAAAAGCTCCAAGATCACCTCCACCTCACTGAACCTGGGCGTGCAGAGAGCCAAATCCTGATTTTTTTTTTGGCAGGGGAATAGCTGGAATAACCTGGACATTTTAAGCTCCTTTTTTTCTCTCCTAATAAAAGAAATACCACCACAGTATACATATACATATATATTTAAATTATATTTTTAAAAACCCAGAAAAATCCCACATTTAATGAAGCAAACTGCTTTTCTTTGTGGCTGACTGCTCCATATTTCCCGGCATAATTTTACCATATTTAACAATAATTATAAATCCCAGCAAAGGAGGAGCAGTTGCTCATTGCAGCACAAGTGATGATGGCAGAAGGATTCCCGTTATGTGGAGAGATTTTCTGGGGAAAATCATTCCTCTGGGAAAGCTGGGTTTGGATCATCCCTCTAGGCTGGAAAAAAAAAAAAATAAACAGCTTTCCCAAAAATAAACTCATAATCATGGGATCCTAGGGTTGGAAAAGACCAGCTGGACATCAAAGGTCATCCATCCATGTGGAGGTTTGATCCTGGTTTAAATTAAGCTGGATCGATTTCCATTGGGAAGGAAATTGGCACTGGATGGAGGAGATGGACAGGGAGGGTCGGGTTTGGTGACCTGGCCAACAAAACCCAAGTAATGCCAGAGGAGGGATGTGAACGAAGGATTTGTACAGAATTATTGTATTAAATTCCTGTGCTGGCCCTGATCCTGCTCAGAGCTCGGATCCAGTGAATAAACGCCTGGTGCTTGTTTTTCCTGAGCTGTCAGCATGGCGTTATTTAATGGCTGCTGGAGCAGATCAAGTGAAAAGAGCTTTCTCTCACACTTATCTGTCACCATCAGGCTTTTATTTCCTTTGTCAGCTGTGACTTGGAAGTAGCGAGAGCTGTGGACACGATTTTTGATTTATTTATGGTTCAGAATTATTAGTTTTTTTTATCAAAATGTGGCTGCTTTCCCGAAGTTATTCATTTTCTGGCTGCACCGTGGTATCTTGGATCTCACACACACAGGGGAAGGAAGGAGCTGCCTAATTACAAAGCTGAGTGTGTTGTTCACCTTCCCAGCTTTGATTAAAAGCTCTTTTTATCTCACAGGATCACAGAATCCTGGCATGGTTTGGGTGAAAAGGGACCCCAAATCCCCCCCAGTGCCACCCCAGCATGGCAGGGACACCTCCCACTGTCCCAGGCTGCTCCAGCCCCAATGTCCAACCTGGCCTTGCATCCCAAATGGAGGAACATAAGAAATCCTTGTGCATGAACAGCCTTTCCAAGGAAATGGCTGTTATCCCAAAATTTATCCCTAAAGTCATCCCAAAACGATTTTTGTGCCCACCATGGGCTGGCAGTGGTGGCAGCGTGAGGGGACATCCACAAGTCACGCACAGAGACCCAAATCATCCCAGTGTCACCAGTGCACCCCCAAAGGGACAGGGGGTGGCACAGATCCCTTCCATCATCCTGGGAGAAATCTGATTCCATCCCTTTTATGATTCCTTTTTGAATTTCAACAAACACGGGCGTTACTGAGCTCAAACAATGATGGTGCCACAGCAGTGGTGACACCAACACCCCCAGCCCTGCTTCTGCTCCACTCCTGAAGAGCCAAACCCTGTGGGAAGGGCTGAGGGAGCTGGGAAGGGCTGGAGAATCCTGAGGGAGCTGGGAAGGGGCTGGAGAATTCCTGAGGGAGCTGGGAAGGGGCTGGAGAATTCCTGAGGGAGCTGGGAAGGGGCTGGAGAATCCCTGAGGGAGCTGGGAAGGGGCTGGAGAATTCCTGAGGGAGCTGGGAAGGGGCTGGAGAATTCCTGAGGGAGCTGGAAGGGGCTGGAGAATCCCTGAGGGAGCTGGGAAGGGGCTGGAGAATTCCTGAGGGAGCTGGGAAGGGGCTGGAGAATTCCCGAGGGAGCTGGGAAGGGGCTGAGCCTGGAGCAAAGGAGGCTCAGGGGGCCCTGGTGGCTCTGCACAAGTCCCTGCCAGGAGGGGACAGCCGGGGGGGTCGGGCTCTGCTCGCAGGGACACAGGGACAGGAGGAGAGGGAACGGCCTCAGGCTGGGCCAGGGCAGGCTCAGGGTGGGCAGCAGCAGGAATTTCCCCATGGAAAGGGGGCTCAGGCTTGGCAGTGCCCAGGGAGGGTTGGAGTGCCCATCCCTGGAGGTGTCCCAGCAATTCCTGGAGGTGGCACTCAGGGCTCTGGGGACAGCCTGGCATGGGGCACAGGGGGACTCTGGGAGGGTTTTTCCCACCTGCACAGCAGCTTCCCAAAGGAATGTCCAAACCCAGCTGGGCACCGTCCCTGCACCAGGCTGAGCTCCCACCCAGGAACAGAGACAAAACCGAACTGCAATTCCACTAAAATGTTAATAATTCTGCGTTTTCTGCACAGAAGTGATGGCAGAGTTGGGATTCTGTCTCCACGTGGAAAAGCAAAGGGCTGAATAATGCATGGAGGGATTAAAGTTGTCTCTGCAGCAGAGATGGAGCTGCTCTCCCTCATCCCTCCCGTCCCTCCCTGTTACGCTCACACCCAGCTCCAAAGCAGCTCCCTGGATGAATATGAAATGTGTTGTAATTGAGAGGATATTATTAATTAATTACAGCTCAGCTCCTGTGAGAGCTGCTGGGCAGAGCCATTCTCCAAAGGCTCCTGCTCCATCCAGAACGGAATCCAGGCTCCAGCAGGCGGGAGTCACTGATTCCCACTGCTCAAACCCTTCCAAACCCGGACCATTCACTGCTCCAGGTCCCCCCCCCCCCCCCCCCCCCCCCCAGCACCCCTGATTCCCACTGCTCAAACCCTTCCAACCCGCCATTCACTGCTCCAGGTGCAGCAATGCACCCCACACCTGAGTGAGTGAATCCATACAGGGAAAGGTTTGGGATTCCCCCTTGTGCTTCTTATAACGTAAAAAGCCCAGAAAGTTCTTGCTGTTCTCACTGGAATGAGAACTCAGTGCCAGCACAGAGGCATTGATTGGGTTTGGAAAGTGTAAATCAGACCCTGGTGCTGATTTCATTGGGTCAAACATCCCCCCTGAACCATCGGGCACTAAAGAGAGAGCACAGAGGAGCCAAGGAGCTTTTTAGGGTGTCTGAGCAAGGGGCAGAGGCTTCTCAAGCACCTGTGCTCGGCTTTGCTTTTATTTCTGTAACAGTTCTTATTTTGATTGATTAAACCTTTTGCTTTTACCAAACACCCTGAAGAGCCGTCTGGGAATTATTGAAGCCATCTCTGCAAGGCTGCACCCTCAGAGATACAGGAAAGAATTCCTACGCAGGCATTAAAAATCTGTCCCTCCCTCACACCAGCAGGATTTGCCTTTGGGGTGGGCAGGAGCTGCGGGTTGTTGTGGTTGTGGTAATTCCAACAATTAATTCCGAGAGCAGGGAAATTGGCAGGGAAATCCCAGCCCCAGCAGCACCCGGATGGAGGGAGCAGCAGTGCACGGAACCTTCCAGTGCCTTTTCCTGATTCTTTCCCTTCCAGCACCTCAGCTTTTCCATGCCAGAGCCAACGCTCACTCCCTGCAGGTGAACCCCGCTGGAAAATCTGCTCCAGTGAATTTTCTTGGTCTATTTCCACATAAATATTTTTATAAATCCCCCACGAGCGTCCATCCACACTCAGGAGCAGTTTCCTTTTTCCCAGACCTGTAGCAATTCAATTTCTTGAGATCCCAACACTTCCACGACCTTATGGAAGCCAAACTTAAGCTCTTTAATTTTATAATTAGTTATTAATTAATAATAATTAATATAATTAGTTTTTTACAATAATTTTATAGTAAATAATTTTAAATGTTTAAATTTGAAGCCTGCTGTCATGTCACAAGGAACTCATCCTGCTTTTGGGGATTGATACAGACATTTGTGCATCAGAGATTTGTACCAGATATTTGTATTTTATATATTTGTACCAGATATTTGTACCAGATATTTGTAATTTATACATTTGGACCAGGCATTTGTAATTTATATGTTTGGACCAGATATTCGTAATTTGTATATTTGTACCAGATATTTGTATTTTGTATATTTGGACCAGGTATTTGTAATTTATATGTTTGGACCAGATATTTGTAATTTGTACATTTGCACCAGATATTTGTATTTTATATATTTGCACTTCAGATATTTGTAACAGATATTTGTAATTTATATATTTGTACTTCAGATATTTGTACCAGATATTTGTACTTTGTATATTTATACCAGATATTTGTATTTTCTATATTTGTACCAGATATTTGTAATTTATATATTTGGACCAGATATTTGTAATTTATATGTTTGGACCAGATATTTGTAATTTGTACATTTGCACCAGATATTTGTATTTTATATATTTGTACCAGATATTTGTAATTTATATATTTATACCAGATATTTGTAATTTATATATTTCTACCAGATATTTCTATTTTATATATTTATACCAGATATTTGTAATTTATATATTTCTACCAGATATTTATACTTTTTTCAGTGGCTATCCAATTTAAAAAAGGATAAAGAGCCCTGGCTCTCAGTCTATCACCAAATTAATATAAGAACGGGTTAATGATGATATTAATCACTATTAAATGCTAGAAATGCAGCTGGACTCAGAGTTCTCCATGGCAGACACGGCTTCAAATCTCACTGCTCATCCCAGTTCAGACCTTTAGGAGAAAATGCAAAGGCTGGGAGGAATTAAATGGAGAAATTTGGAGGAAGCAGAGCTGGGGGAAAATTCCCCATCCCTGGCAGTGTCCCAGGCCAGGCTGGGGGAAAATTCCCCATCCCTGGCAGTGTCCCAGGCCAGGCTGGACAGGGCTTAGAGCACCCCGCGGCAGTGGGAGGTGTCCTGGGGGGACTGGATGGGATTTGAGGTCCTTTCCAACCCCGACCATTCCAGGATTCCCCGAATTCCATGGAATTCTGCTGCCAGTGAAGCTCTCAGCACAAACCACAAGCAATATTTTCCCTGCTGTCTGTTTCGTTGACAAACACCCACTTGCCAAGGAAAACATTGGCTAAGTGTGTGCGGACCAAAGCCAGAAATAAAGAGGAAAATCCCTTTTCCCTCCTTCCCAGAGGATTCCCAGGGTGTCACTGAGCCCAGCAGGGCCCAGATGGCTGCTCCTTCCTTCCTTCCTTCCTTCCTTCCTTCCTTCCTTCCTTCCTTCCTTCCTCCCTCCCTCCCTTCCTCCCTTCTTCCTTCCTTCCTTCCTTCCTTCCTTCCTTCCTTCCTTCCTTCCTTCCTTCCTTCCTTCCTCCTTCCTTCCTTCCTTCCTTCCTTCCTTCCTTCCTTCCTTCCTTCCTTCCTTCCTTCCTTCCTCCCTCCCTCCCTTCCTCCCTTCCTCCCTCCCTCCCTTCCCCCAAACACAGACATTCCCCAAGGATCACCAAACCAAACAAAATAAAAACACCTCGGATCCCTCTGACAGCCAGCACCAAAAGGGGCGGGATAGACGAGTGTTAAAAATAATCAGCCAATTAAATAATCAAAGGAATTTATTTAAAAAATCAGAATAAAGTTGGAAAAAGCCACAACAAGTTCAGCTCCGAGCCTGGCGCTGGGTGAACTGGGATAAGGACAGCTCTGTACCCCTGTAGCTCACCAGGTGCTGAGTTCACAGGGTCCTTTTTTATATTTTAACCTTTTTTACACCTTTTTTACACTGTTTTTAGGCTTAGTGGGATTCTGGGAGGGTTTTACTGTTTTCCTCTCAGCAATCCTGTCCTTCTTCACATATTCACAAATGTCTTTTCTTTAACAAAAGAAAATTTTCCCAGAGTAGTGGATTTCTGATATGCTTCTAGATAATCCTTTTGTATTTGGTCCTGGCTATGAAATTTTATCTTTTTTGTTCTATGCATGTTTCTGTGGTCTCACTAGATGGACAATCCTCTCAGGATAAATATCTTTGGAGACAGGAATTCCTCCTCCCTCTTGGTTCTACATAAAGACACTGTTTGTTTAATTTCTTAGCACGAATTTATTATAAATCAGATATTACAACAGGGTGAGGATTTCCTCCCGGATGTGAAGGGAGGCACAGGGGAGAAGGGAATGGAGGCAAAGAAAAAACCATCTTTGTGTGGGTGAGGAGCAAAATGTGCTCCAGGACCCCTGGGCGCCAAACCCTGACCTGAAATTCCGATTGTTCCGATTTCATCTCATCTCTGAGGGCTTTTCCAGC
Organism: Acrocephalus arundinaceus; assembly: GCA_021534815.1. NCBI lineage: Eukaryota > Metazoa > Chordata > Aves > Passeriformes > Sylviidae > Acrocephalus > Acrocephalus arundinaceus. The sequence goes on from JAJEOU010000510.1 coordinate 1,224,884, forward strand.
TGCCTGATCCCAGAGGCACCCTCGGGACACGGATTGAAAGCGCTGGGAATGTTGAATCCTCTGCTCTCAGTTTGCCTGAGGAGCCCTGGGACAGAGGAGATGCTCCAGGACTCAACTTTGGAATTTGGAGAATCCTCGAGTGAGAACAGCTGGAAAAGCAACCTCCAGTTATTAACTCTGTTGGGGGAGACCTGTCCTGAAACAAACTCACCTACACTGAAAAAAATTCCTAATTTCAAACCTCATGGAAATGGTCGGTAAATGACTGGGAAATCATCAAAATCTTTATTTTTGTCCCACACCCACTCGTGGCCATCAGAATGGCAGTGATCTGAGGAGCCCTGAGGTAGAGGAGATGCTCCAGACTCAACTTTGGAATTTGGAGAATCCTCAGGAGAGAACTGCTGGAAAAGCAACCTCCAGTTAATTAACTTTCTGTTTGAGGAGACCTGTCCTGAAACAAACTCATCTGCACTGGAAAAAAATCTAAATTGCAACACAAACCTCATGGAAATGGTCGGTAAATGACTGGGAAATCATCAAAATCTTTAGTTTTGTCCCACACCCACTGCTGGCCATGATAAAAGCTGTTTTAATGGTGTTGATCTGAGGAGCCCTGAGATAGAGGAGATGCTCCAGACTCACCTTTGGAATTGGGAGAATCCTCAGGAGAGAACAGCTGGAAAAGCAACCTCCAGTTATTAACTCTGTTGGGGGAGACCTGTCCTGAAAAACCCTCACCTACACTGGAAAAAATCCTTAATTGCAGCACAAACCTCATGGAAATGGTCCGTAAATGACTGGGAAATCACCAAAATCTTTATTTCTGTCCCACACCCACTGCTGGCCGTGATAAAAGTTGTTTAAATGGCGGTGATCACAAAGTCTGAGCGTTGAACTCGTGTTTGATGCTGGGTAGTTGTGGTTTTTCATCCCAGCAATCCTTCCAGGGCTGTTCCAAGCACTGCCCTGAATTTTCAGGTGCAGAAAATCAATTCCTGTGCTCCGCTGCTCAATTAAGTCAGGTCCATGCTGGGAGCTCCAGCAGAGCCCCTGGTCCGTGGAAAAGCCGCACACGGAGCAGCTCACCCGGGCAAGGCAGGGCTGGATTCCATGAAAACATCCTTGGTAAATCAGCCATTCCCTTTGATTTTATCACCTCGTGATCCTCCCTCTCCGGGGAGGAGCAATGCAAAAATCCTGGGAAAATAAAACTCCTGCCTTTCCCTTGGGTTCCCTCCTGCTGCTCCCTGGGATCCAGGGTGGCAGTGCCCGTCAGGGGATTTGGGGGATGCCTTAAAACAAGTGAAAACTCCCAAAGAACCAAATACAACACAAATTGTGCCCAAATAAACCCCAAATATAACCCAAATTGTGCCCAAATAAACCCCAAATATAATCCAAATTGTGCCCAAATAAACCCCAAATATAACCCAAATAAAACCCAAATACAACCCAAATATAAACCAAATATAATCCAAATATAACCTGAATTGTGCCCAAATAAAACCCAAATACAAGCTAAATACAACCCAAATTGTGCCCAAATAAAACCCAAATATAACCCAAATACAACCCAAATTGTGTCCAAATATAATCCAAATTGTACCCAAATTGTGCCCAAATAAAACTTGAATTGTGCTCAAATATATCCCAAATTGTGTCCAAATAAACCCCAAATACAACCCAAATAAAACCCAAATATAATCCAAATGCAACCCAAATAAAACCTAAATCCAACCTAAATTGTGCCCAAATATAACCCAAATAAAACCCAAATATAACCCAAATATAATCCAAATATAATCCAAATTGTGCCCAAAAAAACCCTGAAATTGTGCCCAAATATAATATAAATTGTATCCAAATATAATCTAAATTGTGCCCAAATACAACCCAAATAAAAACCAAATTGTCCAATATAACCCAAACTGTGCCCAAATATAATCCAGTTTGTACCCAAATAAAACGGAAATTGTGCCCAAATACAACCCAAATTGTACCCAAATATAACCCAAATTGTACCAAATAAACCCCAAATTGTACCAAATAAACCATAATTACACCAGCTATTACCCAAAATTGTACCAGATACAACCCAAAATTGTACCAAATTACTCCCAAATTGTACCAGATAACCCCCAAATTGTACCAGATATAACCCAAATTGTACCAAATAATCCATAATTACACCAGATATTACCCAAATTGTACCAGATATAACCTAAAATCTTATCAAATAACCCCCAAATTGTACCAAATAAACCCCAAATTGTACCAGATAACCCCAAATTGTACCAGATATAACCCAAATTGTACCAAATAATCCATAATTACACCAGATATTACCCAAATTGTACCAGATATAACCTAAAATCTTATCAAATAAACCCCAAATTGTACCAAATAAACCCCAAATTGCACCAGATAACCCCAAATTGTACCAGATATAACCCAAATTGTACCAAATAAACCCTGAATTGTACCAAATAAACCCAAATTGTACCAAATAAACCCTGAATTGTACCAGATAACCTCTAAATTGTACCAGATGTAACCCAAATTGTACTCCAGCACGTTTTTGGTGCAGCTCAGCAGGAGCTCCCTCAGTGACGAAACTCCAAGACAAGACTCAGTTACAGCCCATTGAATAACAACTGATCCTAAAAAAATTCCCAATTCTTGCCTCCCCCCTCCCAGAGAAGCAGCAGGAGAATTAATGCCCTTCCCCAGTGCTCGCTGCAGGGATTTTCCCAGGTCAAATTCCCAGATTTTCGCAGCTCTGAGCAGGCAGAAACCAGGAAATCTGACATTTTTTTGAGTTCTCTCTTATGAAAAGAATGGAATTTTTCCCTTTACCGGCATCCAAGCACCTGCCAGGGACCGAAACTGGAGCTGGCAGCAATAAATTGGCTGCCCCAGGTATCTGTGAGGAGCAGGGAATGCGCAGCAGCCTTTACTGGGATGGTCTGGGCACGGCTCCCTCAGCTCCTGGGCTGTGGTTCAGCCAAAGGCCCTGGGTTTGTCTGTGGGGATGGATGAAACCAGTCCGGGTAGACTGGGAAATTCCAGAGGATGTGTTAAAAAAAAAAGTTCCAGTTCTACAGATCAGACACAGCAATAAAAATAGAGAAAAATGAAGGAATGAGCAACTGCAGCTGGGTGAGGGCAGGGAGGGAGAGACTGCAACAAAAATCATCTGAATTCAGGCTTGGGGGCGATTTTTATTCCTCTACATGCCAGAAGTGTCCTTAGAGCCCAAAGGGAGAGGAATAAATCCTGTGGGAATTCCTGAGGGAGCTGGGAAAGGGTCTGGAGCCCCAGGAGGGGCTGAGGGAGCTGGGAAGGGCCTGGAGAATTCCTGAGGGAATTCCTGGAGGTGGCACTCAGGGCTCTGGGGACAGCCTGGCCATGGGGCACAGCTGGCACTCCAGGACCTCGGAGCTCTTTTCCAGCCTCACTTCTGGCATCCTGAACACCAGAATCCCAAAGGCTTTTCCCAAAAGGGAACATCCATCCAATCCAGCCCCAGCAGCAGAGGTGTCCCTGCCCCAGCCCCTTCTGGCAGGGAACATTTCGTGTTCCCCACAGCTCCAAACCCCTCACAGCAGCAACAGGAAAGGAGCCCTGGAAGTCCTGAAAATCCCATTTTTGTATGGAAAGGGGCTCAGGGCTTGGCAGTGCCCAGGGAGGGTTGGAGTGCCCATCCCTGGAGGTGTGCAGTGGGACAGGAGCTGCTGCCCGGCGCTGAAGAGGAGATCACATTCCCATTGATGTTTCCAAGCTTACAGCGATTTTCCTGCACTACAGCAGCAGAACATCCCCGCTCTGGTTCTGCTTTCATGTGGATTCTGTTGTGAGGTTCATGCTCTGCTCAAATCCCATTCCAGGAGCACAAAGGGCTCTGTCACTTGTGTGACTCAGCCAAGCTGGGACAGGCTGGCAGCTCCTCGATGGGGAGGTCTGGGTGTGATCAGAGCTGGATTAGCATCCCTTTGATGGCAGGCTGATGAATTCTGGATCATTTGTTAATATCTGCTCACAGTGCCTCAAACCAGCTCTGGAGCTGGAGTTAAGAGCTCGGCCCTGCTGAACTCTGCTGGGGTGGCATGGAGGGAGTTCCTCTGGGAAGAGCTCAGTGGGTCACAGGAGCAGCTTCCCAAAGCTCAAAGGGCTCACCTGGATCCTTCACCCGGCAGCTTTGGGAATTCAGGCCCTGCTGGGATCACAGACCCTTCCTCATCCTCATCCTCACCCTCATCAGTGGCCCCTCCCACTCCTCACCCCCTTGCAGGACCAGCTGATCTCCCCATCCCCAGAGCTGTGGGGTGCCTGAGGGGCAGGATTGGGACAGGGAAATCCCTGGGGGGACTCCCCCAACCCCCTGGGCAGGGCTGGGATGGAGCTGTGGCAGGAGCTGAGGGACAGCAGATGATGGGGGTGATCAGGAGGGGATTTAGCACTAATGCAGAGTCCAACCGTGGCCAGAGCAGCATCCAAATAACAAATGATCCGTGACAAAGGAGCAGCAGCAGCTCCTGCTGCCTCTGGGAAGGGGGGACACCCTCGCTGTGTGTGAGCTGGGCTGGCTCAGGGCCCCTGGGCCCAGCGTTGCTCCCAGTCTGTGCCCAGAGGGCTCCAGATCAGCAGGGTGGGCTGGGAACGCTCAGGGTGGATTGGGAATAGCCAGGTTTGACTGGGAGCGCTCAGGTATAACTGGGAGCGCTCAGGTATGACTGGGAATGCTCAGTTTTGATTGGGAAAAACTCAGGTTTGATTGGGAACACTCAGGTTGGATTTGGAACACTCAGGTTGGATTGGGAACATTCAGGCTGGGCTGGGAACACTCAAGTTTGATTTGGAACACTCAAGTTTGATTTGGAACACTCAGGTTTGGATTTGGAATACCCAGGTTTCATTTGGAACACCCAGGTTGGATTTGGAACACTCAGGTTGGATTTGGAACACTCAGGTTGGATTTGGAACACTCAGGTTTCATTTGGAACACTCAGGTTTGGATTGGGAGCACTCAGGTTGGACTAGGAACACTCAGGTTTGGATTTGGAACACTCAGGTTTGGATTAGGAACACTCTGATTTGGATTGGGAGCACTCAGGTTTGGATTTGGAACACTCAGGTTTGGATTTGGAACACTCAGGTTTAGATTCGGAACACTCAGGTTGGATTTGGAACACTCAGGTTTGGATTTGGAACACTCAGGTTTAGATTCGGAACACTCAGGTTGGATTTAGAACACTCAGGTTTGGATTTGGAACACTCAGGTTTGGATTTGGAACACTCAGGTTTGGATTTGGAACATTCTAGTTTGGATTTGGAACACTCAGGTTGGATTTAGAACACTCAGGTTTGGATTTGGAACACTCAGGTTTGCAATCCTGAGCCTTGCAGAATTCCCAGTTTACAAAGCAACAGAGACTCCCCGGAGCTCCTTGCAGGTTTTCTCCCACACCTGACCAGATCTCAGAGGTTTTTACTGACCCATCCACACAGGAACGTTCCTCTCTTCATCCAGAACCACTCTTGGGACCAGCATTACCTGCAGAAAGCCCCGTTTTCATTGCCCCTCTGCCGTGCTCCACCTCCAGCAAACAGCTGCTGTTTTTCCCCTGAGCTCTGGGGTTTTTTGCCCAAACCCGCAGGCAGCAGCACCGTTCTCAGCCCTGCTGCTGCAGGCCCGGGGCTGGGCCACGATTCCCCACCACTCCCTGGTGGAGGAGACAATTTGTGCCTCTGCCTCGCTTGCGTGAGCCTTTAGTCTCACTTGGAAGTGACTCGGGGAGAACTCGTGTCTGGGATAATGTTCTTCCTGATAACAAATTAAGCTGCTAAATTAGCATGTCTCTGCAGAAGCAGCTGAAAGAGAAACATTAAATTAAAAAAGCAATTTTCTCCTCGAGGTGATGATTTAGCGAGGATTTCACCACACCCTGTGAGTCCCAGCCTGCTGCTGGGTCAGGCTGTTGTAATAAATATTGGAGAATCGGGGTTTGGATCGTTATTCTAAAACATTTTTGTTGATCATAGTTAGAAATAATCACAGAAACATCTGGAGCCGAATGAAATCCACAAGGACCATCAAACCCAGCTCCTTTTTTGGAGCAGTATTTGGTGTAAGGAGCATTCAGACCTCTCCTACTGCAGAATTTTGGGGGTGATAAAAAACCATTTAATGACAGTGTTTGGTCAATCCCATCAAGTGATTCCCATCCTCTCATCCCTGAAAAGAGGTTCGGGACAGAGCTAAAAACTTCACTGGAAAAGTTACATCTTCCATGTTTTACAGCATGAGGAAGAGAGGAAGGGAGTGTCTGAGGGGGAAAAAGAAAATTCTCGAAGCAGCCTCGGAACTGGGGGTGGGGACTGTGACACCTGGGTGGAAGTGGCTCTGGATTTAAAGGGTTTAAAGGGTTTAAAGGGTTTAAAGGTGACTGTGCTGCTGCTTGATGCTTAGACTGGATGATCTCAAATGTCTTTTCCAGCCTGAACCATCCTGGATCCTACAAAACCCCCTTGGGGTAGAAAACGTCGCAAATTCCCTGTTTTCCTCTCATTTGCAGTTCCTTGGGGTGAGCTGGGAGCTGGAGGAGTTGGCCTGGCCCCTCAGCCCGCAGCTGTCCCTGACCCGGAGCCCAATTCCTGAATTCCCGAATTCCCAACCCAACATCAGCTGCCTGGGGTTGCCTTGGCAACTCAGCTGGGTGGGCTCCCCACTTTTCCCTTCCCTTTCCCTCGGTTCAGGCTTCCCCTGCACTTCTGGGACTGAAATGGGAATGTTGGAGGGTGAAGGGAGGGACTGATTCAAGTGGGTGTGAGGGAGAAGGGTGGGACACAAGGTGGGACACACCGGGAAGAGCCAGAGGAGGAGGAAACAGAGCTGGAATTCTGATGTCACAGCCTGGGGAGCTCCCAGGGAATCCCCTTTGCAGGGCAGAACTGTAAAATCGGAATATTCGAGAGCTTCGGTCTCACCCTTGCTCTGCCCACTTTAAATTGGAGTAATTTTTCCAGCATTTTTCCCTCAGGGAGGGGCAGTGCTGCTGCCCCCGAGGGCAAAGGACAGACTGCAAAAAGCTGCTGGAAAATTCAGGCTCCCCCTGCTCTGCCCAGAAGCTCCTCCAGCAGCGGAGCTCTGGCATTGCAGAGCAGGCAGGGAAACCACCGAGCTGCCAGCAGCAACTTCCACAGAGCAGCCGCTGGAGATGATCCCAAACTCCTGAAAAAAACACAAAGGAGTGAAATCCAAACAATTCCCCTGCAGGGACTCCAGTGCATCCCTGGGGATGGCGATGTCTGTGAAAAACGAGGGTCACTTTCTTGGAAAAATTACAAGTTTAATAAAAATTAAAAAGAAAATAGACAATTAGGAGAGACAAAAGCAAAATTCAGTTTCTCACCGAGGGTGCCTGGCACAGAACCAGCCAGCACCCCGTTAACAGAGAGTTTGTTCCTTAAAAACATCAGCCTGTTGCACATTTAAAAATTCACATGCATGATTCAAACATTCCTTTGGAGTGGGAATTCCTTTCTTCAGTCCCAACTCCCCCCAATAATTTTATCTGGTGGATCCATCTGCAGTGGCTCCATTCCATCTGATAGCTCAGGTCCCAAAATTCTTCTCCCGGGGCTCTGCTCATTTCCATTTGGACAAGATCCTTGAGAACAGAAGTTCAATAAATTCACTTCTTTGTAGCTTTTTGGTCAGCAATCTTCATGCAGAAATGAAGGATGACACCTCTTTCTTCTGGTCTGGCTAGTTACAGAAAAAACCTCCAGTCTTTTACTTCTAACGCTATGTTACAATCATTAAAAAAAAAATCATCACATTTCTAACTTTTATTAATAAAAGAAAATACAGTTCAACTTCCTACATTATACATATAATATTCATTTTAATATTTGTGAAAAGCCAACTTTATAATGTGCATTTATAACAAGTCCCTCTGAGCCCACACGAGGTGTCCCCATTTTCCACCCCCCAGAGCTCAGGAACGCCTCGTGTTCCCTCATTCCCAAACCCCTCTCCCTTTTCCCACTATTTCATCCCCTCCCAGCTCCTCTCCCTTCCCCTTCAGCTCCCACATCCCCCTCCATCCTCCCTTCCCAGCCCTCTCTGCTGAAGTCTCTGCCCTGGTTTTTCCCTTCCACAAATAAATTACGGCCCTGGCTGTTGCATTTTAAAAAGTAGAATTTTGTTATATACGACTCCATATTTTTTATCCTTTTTAATTTGCAACTCAATTTTCTGCCCCCGCTCCATCCCCAAGAAGCTTCTTCGTGGTAAAATATTTCCTGTAGAAGTTGTTTTCGTTGTCTGGGCTCTCCCTGCAATATTTCTTATCAATTAGATAATAAATTATGTCTCCGACAGCGTTGCCAGACTGGAGTTCACGCTCACAGTGACTCCTGAAGAATCCACAAAAGTGAATCCATCCTGGGCACTTCCATTTGTTCCCTTCAGCTGGAGAGCCAAGGCATTGATTAGTGCTGGAATTTCGGATTGTATCCCAAGGGATAATGAGCAGAAGAAGGACAAGGAGTCTCAATAGAGACTTCTTCAGAAAAATCTGAGATTTGCCTCAAGAATCTCTTTCCTAAAAGCCCAATTTTTCCTTCTGGCAGCCAAGGCAGAGTCTCCCAAGTGGGGATGAAAAGACTTTGGGTGGGCAGGTGATGTCAGCACCGCCCCGGTGGGAGCCTGAGCTGCCCAAACTCTTCCCTGGCTCTGGGGAGAAAGAGAGAGAAAGAGAAAGAAAAAGGAAAAGAAAAGAGAAAGAAAAAGGAAAAGAAAAAGAAAAAAAAAAAAGGAAAAAAAAAAAAAAAAGGAAAAGGAAAAAAAAGAAAAAAAAAAAAGAAAAAGAAGAAGAAGAAAAAGAAAAAGAAAAAGAAGAAGAAGAAAAAGAAAAAGAAAAGAAAAAGAAAAAGAAAAAGAAAAAGAAAAGAAAAAAGAAAAAAAAAAAAAAAAAAAAAAAAAAAAAAAAAAAAAAAAAAAAAAAAAAAAGAAAAAGAAAAAGAAAAAGAAAAAGAAAAAGAAAAAGAAAAAGAAAAAGAAAAAGAAAAAGAAAAAGAAAAAGAAAAAGAAAAAGAAAAAGAAAAAGAAAAAGAAAAAGAAAAAGAAAAAGAAAAAGAAAAAGAAAAAGAAAAAGAAAAAGAAAAAGAAAAAGAAAAAGAAAAAAAAAAAAAAAAAAAGAAAAAGAAAAAAAGAAAAAGAAAAAGAGGAGGAAAAAATATTCAAAAATAATAAAGCAACCTGCAGGAAACCTTCAGGAAATTGCCTCTCCCTGAGCCATGGTATCCCAAAATTCCCTATCCAGAGGAAAATCCCAGCACTGTGGGAGCAAGAGAGGAAAACCTGACTCCCTGAGGGGAAACCAAAGTGTTCTCTGCTCATTCCCGAGGTGTGGTGACATTCAGGGGTGGCTGGGGACATCTGCCAGACCCCTCTGAGCCACAGGGCCCAGCCCCTCTGCTGCTCTGGGGTTATAAAATCCTGGAGAGTTTGGGCTGAAGGGAATTTAGAAGGAACCTCTCCCTGGATCCTGCCCCACAACAAACCCCCAGACATTTTTACCGAGATTTTTGCCTGTTTGGTGTCGTTATTTTGGAGTTTTGGGGCTGTTTTCCTGCAGTCAGACCCCACAGCTGAGCACCCCAAATGACATTTTCTGAGCCTGGTCAGTGCACCTGAACCCAGATTCAACCCCTGGTAACCCCTTGGACAGAGCCACAAAGGGCTCTGGAGCTCTCAGGGCATTTTGGGCTCTCCAACACCTCAGGATATTTGGGGCCCTCAGGATCAGGGATCCACAACCCCAGAGCTCACCACACAGCACCTGAATTTGCCCAAAACCTTTTAAGAGCACAAGAATCTGTTCTGACAGCCAAACTTCCAAGAACTGACGGCTCCAGGGGAAAAAAAAGCTTTCCTTGCACATCATTTCCAGCACTGGGAATTCAGGACACTGCAAAAATGAGCAAATATTTGATTTTTAAATCATTCAGTTGTGGGGTTGGTTTTTTTTGCAGTCTCTTCTTCTGAAAGCCATTAAAGGAAGCCTAAGGGATTGTCATTTTTGGGGGGGAGAAAAAAATACCTCCATAATCTGGGATTTCTGTCACTCACCAAGAAAACCAAACCCCAAATCTGGACAAGCAGCCCCTGCTGAGGAAGTGATTGGCAGTGGCAATAATTAGGATTATAGAATCACAGAATATCCTGAGCTGGAGGGACCCCCAAGATCATCCATGCCTGACCCTGCCCAGAATAAAAAAGGGAAAATAAACCCTGGGAACATCAGCCTGGCAAGGCAATTACAGCTGCTGTGCCTCCCTCCAAAAAGCAGGAAAGAAATCCCTCCATGAGGAATCATCTCCATGGAAGGGAGGCAGAGGCTGCAGCGACAAGAAAAATACGAGGAGAATTTTTATAAAGGCTGGGGAACAAAGCAATAAAAGCATCATTTGCTTAATTCCATCATTACAGCAGCAGGTGCCCACGGATGGAATCGGAATATCAATCTGGGAGGTTTTTTTCCCTTTGAAAATGGGGGGAAAAACAACGAGCAGGGCATTTTCTGTGCTTTTGTGGGTTTAGGCACCACCACGGGTTTGTGTCCAGCTCCCAGCGTGAGGAGCTCTCCTTGCAGGAGCAGCTGATGGAGCCAGCCCTGCTCTCCCACGGGATTTGGGAACCACCAAGGCTCTGGTACCTTCCCTCAGGTCCCTGATGGGCCGTGGCTCTGCTCAGCTCCTCATTCCATGTTCCCGTTCCTTCCTTGGCTTGGGAGCTGCAGAGCTGCCCCAGCTCTGGAGCTGCTGGAGAATCCAGGAGGCCCCAAAGGATCCGAGGGTGCAGCAGCTCTGCTGGGAGAGCTGGGGGTGCCCACCTGGAGAAAACACCTCTGGGAATTGCTTGGCTGGGACACAGCTGGAAAAAGGAAAGGAAACCACACTGATCTTCTGATAACTCCCAGCCTGGTGTTTGTTCTTTTTTTACATTAAAGAGATGTGGAAACAAATTCTGCGGGGTCACCTGGGGTCAGAGCCATAATTTAACAACCCTCACTTAATGAGGTCTAATGAGAAATCACAGCGAGCTGGGGGACAGCCGGCAGGGAAAGGTGAAATCCTGGAGCTGCCGTTACAGGAATGTTTCAAACCCCCAGAACTCTTTGAGCAGCTCCTCTGCTCACTCCTGGAAATGCTGTTCAATTACTGGATCCGCTCTGAATGTGCCAGAAAAAAAAAAAAATCTAAGAGGTGAATTCATGAACTTGCAACAAGCTTAATTGGTGAAATACTAATTATCTTCCGGCTCCTCAGCCTGGATCTGAGACACTGGAGCAGTTCCACTAATTAGGGCATGGATTGATAAGGAGAAAGGAGATTTCGATGGAAAAAAAAAAAATAGCTGCTGGAAGAGAAGGGTTTAAATTCAGCGATTATTTTATTAGGTGAGAAAATAAACACTGAAAAATGCCACACTTGGCTCTGCTCCCTGGATCACAGAATCCCAGGATTGTTGAGGCTGGAAAAGCCCTCCCAGCCCCAGATGTGTCCCTATTTTGTCCCCAGAGCACTGAGTGGCAGCTCCAGGAATTGCTGGGACACCTCCAGGGATGGGGATCCAACCCTCCCTGGGCAGAGCTGGGCAGCCTCGTCCACTCAGGAATTCTGAGAGCTGGAAAAGGGCCCAGAACAGCTGGAAACTTGCCTGGACACAGATTTTTCCCATTGAAAACTTCCCATTATCACCCAAAGTGGGAAAAAGATTCTCCAGGCCAGGCTGGACAGGGCTTGGAGCACCCTGGGATGGTGGGAAGTGTCCCTGTCCCTGCAGGGTGGGATGGATGGGCTGCAAGGCCCCTTCCAACCCAAACCATTCCCTGACCCACGGCAGGAGAGGCCAGGGACACACCTGAGATTCCTGAGGCTCAAATTTAAAGCCCAGCAATTTATATTTTATATTTTACATGGTGTATTTTACGTTTTATATTTTATATTTTTTGGTTTATATTTTACATTCTCTCCAGGTATTGGTGATGGGGCTGTGGAGATTTCTCTGCACCTCTTGGAGAAAAAGAAGCTGCCAGGAAATCTCCTGGAATTTCACTCCGAGGTGAGTCAGAAACCTCTGGAGAGCTCAGCCCCTCATCAAGCATTGGGATGTCCCAAATTAAAGATTTTCCTCCCCAACATTCCTGGTTTCCTCCCCATGATCCCAGCTGCTCCTCCCCTGGCATTTCCCACTCCTGGGCACCCATTTATTCCCAGAGTTTTCCCTTCTCCCAGGATTTGTTTACCCATGGCAGCCCCACTGCTGCTCCTCACAGCCATATCTTAATTAAATCACCCAACGAGCAGATTGGGCCAGATTTTCATAACCTTGGTGTCTCCACCAGCAGGACAAACCCAGGCTGATTTAAGGAGCCTTTTTCCCTTCTTTACAGAGAGACAAAAGCAAATTCCATTAATCCTTCATTATCTCCAGTCCTGGTGTTCTGGAGCACAGAGCAATTTGCAATAAATTCTGTCACCTCCCTGACCACTCCTCCCTAACTCAGCCAACCCCGCTTGGACTTGGAGCTTTATTTTTGGGGTTTGTTTCAGGTTAGGGTTCAGCATTTTGTAAAATTAAAAATTCTACAAGCTGCTTTTACTGGTTTTTTTCCAACAGGAAACGTGTCTGGTACTGAGATCAAGGCCAGTTATCCTTGGCTATTCACTGGTGCTCATCCCAGTGTTGCTCTCTCCCCGGAATGAGAGCAGCCCTAAAATTCAGCCGGGCCTTAAATTGAATCTGATTACACACAGGCCTGGCTTTGCTTGGGGTGTTTGCTGCCTCCCTGCCCTCCCAATCCCCCTTTTCCAGGAAATCCCTGAGGGTGGAATCTCCCACCTTTCCACACAACCCACGGCAGCCCTGGCAGCCGCGGGTGTTTGTGACAAACGGGTTTGGATCAAACCAAACCCGAGCGCTCAGCCAGGCTGGGGCTGTGCCAGGCACCAAACACCTGCGGGTGTCACTTCCAGCCTTGTCACTGTCACACAGCCGGGCACAAACGGGGCTGGCAGCTGGAAAACACCACGGGAATGTTCCACAGGAAGGGATTTTAATAGGGACAGGACACTCCCAGCAGGTGGGAATGCTGCGGGATTTGGGAATTCTGGTGGCTGCACCCGATGCTCAGAGCACCAGGGATGTGGCACAGGATCAGGGATGGGTTTGGGTTGGAGGGACCTTAAATCCCACCCAGTGCCACCCCTGGCAGAGGGAATATGGAGAGGGGCTGGGGCTGGAGGGACAGGACACAGGGAATGGCTCCCACTGCCCGAGGGCAGGAATGGATGGGATTTGGGCAGGAATTGTTCCCTGGGAAGGTGCTGAAGGTCTGGGATGGAATTCCCTGGCTGCCCCTGGATCCCTGGCAGTGTCCCAGGCCAGGTTGGAGCAGCCTGGGACAGTGGGAGGTGTCCCTGCCATGGCAGGGGTGGCACTGGGTGGGATTTGGGATCCCTTCCATCCCAAACCATCCGGAATTCTGGGATAAACCCTGTTTATTAAAGGCAGCATCTGGAACTGCATTTACCTTGTGCTCCTCATGCTGAAGGACAATTATCCAGCTTTACCTCTCCCTCAGGAATTCCCCCAATTTCTTTTTCCTCAAACTTTTTTTTCTGGATGAACCAGGATGAAGCAGCAGCGAGTCCATAAAGAGAGAAAGGGATTTAAATGAAGTGATGGACGAGCAGGGTGTGCAAGGAGAGAGTTTGGGGCTGGAGAAGAGCCCGGCTGAGCCTCTCCTGGATCACTCCCTGAGCTCCAGGAGGGTTTTCCATCACCTCCCGAGTGCCCCATGCCAAAGGTTATTTCACTCCTTGCAGCCTCTAATAAAGATTTACTCGAAGCTGTAAAGCAGAAAAATGTTAGCCCGTGATTATGATTCCCTTTACGCTGAGTCTGACAGGAGCCTGTAAATCCCACATTTACATGAGGAGAAACTGCTGAGAACGGGAACCAATAAAATCCCAAACACCTCCACAATCAGGGCAGCTCCAGGAATCCCAGAGGAATTTTAAGGAGAAAGGGTAAATCTTTAAATTTGCAAGGAGAAAGATTTTTAGGATCATCAGTGCTCTTCTAAGGACATTTTAAACTGCAGGCTTGGTACTTTAGGCTGGGCTTTAGGATCAGTTTCAAGGTTAAAAAGTCTCACTGTGTGCTCAGCTGGTGCCAACAGAAATCCTGAGGAGCTTCCACATCCAACAAACCCGGGAACTGCAGCCAGGGAATTCACCACCACTCTTCCCTGAGAGGAAATTATTCCAAGCCCATGTTCAGTGGGTTAAACACAGGCTCTGGAATTTCCATGGGCTGAGGGAGACAGAAATAAACCTGGAAAAAAATAAAGTCATTCATTCTCTGAGCTTTACACGGAGGCTGAGGGTGATGTGCCCAAGGACAGGAGGGATTCAGGGATTTTTCCCATTGTGCCAGTTTAACCCTGTGAGAAAATCCCAAATTCTCCTCTCAGTGCTGCTGGAACTGAGCTGCACAGAGCAAAGCAGGAGGCTTCAAACTGAGCTGGGAAAGGTTCCCAGTGTTCTTTCCTGGTTTTCCAGCATTCCCTCAGCGATTCAAGGGAGAAGGAACTGAGCTGGGAAAGGTTCCCAGTGTTCTTTCCTGGTTTTCCAGCATTCCCTCAGTGATTCAGAGGAGAAGGGACTGAGCTGGGAAAGGTTCCCAGTGCCCTTTCCTGGTTTTCCAGCATTCCCTCAGCAATTCAGAGAAGGAACTGAACTGGGAAAGGTTCCCAGTGTTCTTTCCTGGTTTTCCAGCATTCCCTCAGCAATTCAGAGGAGAAGGAACTGAGCTGGGGAAAGGTTCCCATGTTCTTTCCTGGTTTTCCAGCATTCCCTCAGCGATTCAAGGGAGAAGGAGCTGAGCAGGACCCAACCCCACCATCCCCAGGGGTGAATCCATGGGATCAGCAAATCCTGGAATAGGTTTGGGTTGGAGGGCCCTTAAAGGGTCACCCCTGCCAAGGGCAGGGACACCTCCTGCAGGAATGGGGTAAAAAGTTACCCCGACATTTCTTCTAAGTGCAGCTAACCAGTGGTTTGCAAATTCCTATACAAAGTTATTTTGAGAATGAGAAGTTCCTCTAACACAACAATCTATTTAAAGGTGAAAAATAAATAAGTGCACCTGCAATAACGAGGGATTTGTCCCATAAAAATCAGTGAAGAAGATTTTTATGGGACAAAAAAATATGTTTACATGTTTTTAAGTGTTTTTAAATATGTTTACATATTTTCTTCAGGAGAAATAGAGAGATAGATAGAAAAAGAAATGAAAAGAAATGAAATGAAAAGAAATGAAATGAAATGAAATGAAATGAAATAAGATAAAATAAAATAAAATAAAAAATAAAATAAAAAATATAAAATAAAATAAAATAAAATAATGAAATATAAAATAAAATAAAATAAAATAAAATGAAATGAAATGAAATGAAATGAAATGAAATGAAATAAAGTAAAGTAAAATAAAATAAAATAAAATAAAATAAAGTAAAGTAAAGTAAAATAAAATAAAATGAAATAAAATAAAATAAAAAAATAAAATAAAATAAAATAAAATAAGATAAAATAAAATAAAATAAAATAATTAAAATAAATAAAATAAAATAAAATAAAATAAAGTAAAATAAATTCTCAAGAATAGAGAGATTTGATAGACAAGTAAAATACCTTCGACTAAGCAATTAACAATTAACAAGAAAGCTGTTAACCAATTAGAAGTTGCCCTTGAGGTCTGTAAAAACTGTAAAAAACCCAGCATGCAGCCGTAATGAAGAAACCTGTGCCAGGGCCTGCCCACCCTCACAGGGAAGGATTTATTCCCCAGATAAAAGTTCTGAAGGTTTCTTTATTACAGCCCCATGCTGTTTTTATACAGTTTTTGCAAACTTTTAGGGCAACTTCTAATTGGTTAACAGCTTTCTTGTTAATTGTTAATTACTTAGTCAAAGGTATTTTACTCGTCCATGAAATCTCTCTAATTTTGGGTTGTTTACATATTTTATTTACTGATTCTTATGGGACAAATCTGTCGTGACTGTCCCAAAACCAACAACAACAACAACAACAACAACAACAACAACAACAACAACCTCCCCCTGTCCCAGGTTCTCCCTCCCCATCCAACATAAAACATTATGGAATGGGCCAGGGAAAAGGGCCAGAGCTGTCTGTGACTCAGAGATACCCAGACAGTCCCAGGCAGCCAAATGGGATCTTTGTTCTCTTCGAGAGGAGACGTTTCCACTCGGATCTGCAATTCGGGCGCGTTCCTGGCTCTGCCCTTTTCACTCCTCTGCACGCTGCCCATGAATCTTTTATGAGCACTTCATTAGGATGGCAGCAGTGAAATATTCCAGGCTGGGTTTTTATGGAGTGCTGCAGAAATGGGAGGGTTCGGGCCATGGTTTGAAGTTTAGAAACTGCATTTTTAATGGGGCTTTCCTTAGGTGAGGGAAGTTTACTCTCATGCTTTTCTTAGATTTTATTTTCTGTTCTGAGCTGTTTTAATGCCTTGTTTGAAGCACAATAAGATGATAAATATAAGTCATTTTTTTTCTCCTGCGTGATGCTGTCAGAAGCATGTTCTTATTATTGGCCTATTCCTGGAATTATGGGCACTTTTAAAAATGCTCCCTTCAATCCCTTATGAATATTTTCATGGAAATCTCTGGAAGTTTCTTGAAAGGTTTCAGTGCTATTTTAGTGCATTAAAAGCAGAGAGAGAATTTTCAAGGTTCAGTGAATTTTTTAAGGGAACTTCTATTAAATTTGGGATTTAATATTCCAGACCAAAAAAAGCCTCTTTTTGATGCTTCCAGGGCCTGAAGGGGCTCCAGGAGAGCTGGAGAGGGACAGGTGCTGGAGGGACAGGACACAGGGAATGGCTTTGAGCTGTGAGTGGGGAGATTGAGATGGGATTTGGGGCAGGAATTGTTCCCGGCAGGGGTGGGGGGGGGGGGGGGGGGGGGGGGGGGGGGGGGGGGGGGGGGGGGGGGGGGGGGGGGGGGGGGGGGGGGGGGGGGGGGGGGGGGGGGGGGGGGGGGGGGGTGGCAGGGTGGGGATGGAATTCCCAGAGCAGCTGTGGCTGCCCCTGGATCCCTGGCAGTGTCCCAGGCCAGGTTGGACATTGGGGCTGGAGCATCCTGGGACAGTGGGAGGTGTCCCTGCCATGGCTGGGGTGGCACTGGGAGGGATTTGGGGTCCCTCCAACCCAAACCCATCCAAGATTCTGTGGTTCTGTGGGAGAATTCCCAGATCTCTGTCCAGGACAAGGAAAGGAAGTTCCTCTGCCCTTCCCCTGACACTGCACAAGCCCCAGGAACCTCCAGAGGCAGAGCCTGGGAAGGGACAAACTGGAAATTTGCACAGCATGCAAATCCAATGCCTTTTGTTACACAATTGAATCTGCATAATTTGCTTGGTGCTGCAGCCTTTCCTGGTTTCTATATTAAAGGAACATTTTCCCTCTAATAAACGCCAATGTAGGCTCAGTGCCTGTGAATTTTATGGAATTAGGCTGATTTCTTCCTCCCCTAATAAGCAGGAGAAGCAGCCTGACTTTTTATGACACCCTCAAGTTTGGATTTTAAATTTTAAACAACTGAACACTGAATTAAGTTTTGCATTTAGCTGAGCTCCAAATCCCATAACCAGTGGTATTAAGTCTACAGAGCTTTGATGATATTGCTCTAAAGAACCCAAAGACAATTATTGGCAAAAAGTCATTTTAGCTTTAGTGTTCCCTGGTTACTCAGGGCTGGGTGAGAAAGGAGAATGGAATGTTTTTATTATTTTTTATTATTATTTTATTCTTTTTCTCTTACCTTGATGTGGAATTGCCTGGAATTCTCTGCAGGCACAAATCCTGGGAGATAAAGTTTGAGCAGGGAGAGGCTCCAACATCTGCTGCAGAAAGGTTTGTTCCCAATGGAAACCATTTCAATTAGAGGGGGAAGTCACTGCTCCAACCCTCTGGAACACCTCAGAATTCCAGAAACTCAGAGTTTGGGAAGCATTGGAATGACAGAGGCACAAAGATGCCCAGAGGAATGGGGCCCAAGGGGACCCAAAATGGTCACAAAATGGTCACAAAATGGTGAAAAAATGGACCCAAAATGGACCCAAAATGGTCACAAAATGGGCACAAAATGGACCCAAAATGGGCACAAAATGGGCACAAAATGGTCACAAAATGGGCACAAAATGAACACAAAATGGGCACAAAATGGGCACAAAATGGGCACAAAATGGTCACAAAATGGACACAAAATGGGCACAAAATGGTCACAAAATGGACACAAAATGGACATAAAATGGACCCAAAATGGGCACAAAATGGACACAAAATGGGCACAAAATGGTCACAAAATGGACACAAAATGGACATAAAATGGACCCAAAATGGGCACAAAATGGACACAAAATGGGCACAAAATGGACACAAAATGGACAGCTGGTCAGGAGGTCTCCCGCTTTTATCAGTTTTGGTCCATTAGCACATTGGGGTTGAATTGTCCAATCCCAGCTCCAGGCTGTGAGCTCCCATCCTTCTTGTTCCTCCCTCCAGCCACCCTTGTTTGTGCTGTTGGGCTGAAAGTTGTCCTTGGTGTGCAGCAGGACAAGGATTTGTTTTGTGTCCCTGCTGTGTGCAGAGAGCTGAGTGACCCTGACTGTGAGCTCAGAGCTGCACCCTGGGCAGCACAGAACCTGAAATACAATGAATAAAACTTGAGGGATCAGCAGGCACCCAGAGCTGCTGGGCTCCTGCTCAGGGATGTTCCCACCCTGGAGCAGCACGGCATTCCCCTCTGGATCAGCTCTCCACACTTTCTCCCTGTTTTACCGAGTGTTCTCCTGCACCCCCAGATCCAACACCACTCTGGAACAACAAATGAACTCCGTGCCCACCTCCACATTCCCAGGGCTTGTTGGACCAACAGAGCAAATCCAGCAGAGCACAGTTAATTACAGGCTCCAAGCTACAGAGTTAATCCTCATCTACGATAACGCTGGAGTGGGGAGAACATTCCCATAAAACATGGGAGCCAACTCTGCTTGTCCAGAAACATCAAACTGGAGAGGGATTATCATAAATTATAACAAATCCCAAATACAGCTGCACAAACAGAGCACGAGCTCTGGCACTGGGACAGGGGGAATGGTTTTGAGATGGAAGAGGATGGATTTGGATGGGATTTGGGCAGGAATTGTTTCCTGGGAGGGTGGGAAGGGTGGCCCAGGGTGCCCAGAGCAGCTGTGGCTGCCCCTGGATCCCTGGAAGTGCCCCAGGCCAGGATGGAGCACCCTGGACAGTGGGAGGTGTCCCTGCCATGGCAGGCAGTGCCTCCAAGGTCCCTTCCAGGCTGTTTTTCCATGATTTTCCCCAGATTTTAGCCACAGCCATTCGGAGCTGCAGCCCAGGTGAGCTGTGGGCTCCCTGCACCTTCAGCTGGGCTGGGGTCACGTGGCAGAATAATTCTCCTTCTTTAAAAAACAGCTCTAAAATAGAAATTACCCAGATAAAATCAGTGTGTCCGTACATCTCATCATGATCTGGCTCCAACGCCCGGTCTTGAGACTCAGTAATGCTCACGTGTGATTTTTGATTCACCCTCCATCCTTACTGAAACCAAGAGAATGTGGTACAAACTCTGTCCACTCTTGTAACCCAGGAAATGTTCTCAAAGAATCCATTTCCAACCCTTCTCTTAACGTTCAAGGGATTTGAGGCAGCAGGGAGGGCACATTTTTATCTGCCATGGACAAGCTGTTCTCTCCTGCACACCAGGGCTGTCTCAGGATCCAAAGAGCTTTGTTGGACAGGGCAGAAATCGGATTTTCCTGGTATTGAAGTGACCAAGCAGAGAGCAAAGCCCTCAGACATCACCTGAGGGATCCAAGAGTTCCTTGGAGCTGCTTCCAAGGAGCAGCCAGGAGTGGAGGGGATGGATGGATGGAGGAGGGACACCTGGAGAGGTGGGAGGGAGCAACAAAATTCCCCCAAAAAGATCAAATTGATTCCCCCAAAGGATCAAATTAATTCCCCCCAAAAGGATCAAATTGATTCCCCCAAAGGATCAAATCAGCTCTTTCCTGGAGATCACTGCCCTGGGAGCAGGAGGGAGGTGAGCACCACATCTCCTGGGCTCAGCAGGGCTGCAGGGAAGGGAGCAGGGATGTTCTCCCTCAGGAAATGACAGAGAAATTCCCCCCTGGCCAAACCTCAGCAGTTCCTGGTGTTTTGGTTTGGAAAGGCAGGTGTCTGCCAGGGAAAGCTGGAGCTTCCTTTGGAATGGAAAATGTAAACCCCTTCCCTCTGAATGATTGTAATTTGGAAATTAGGGGCTCTCAGGCAGAGATATGGGAATAGGAATAACATATGGGAATAGGAATAACATATGGGAATAGGAATAATTTCTTACTAGGAATATTGAAAATACAAATGTAGTAGTACAAAAAAAAAAAAGCCATGCTAACAAAAATATCCCAGAAAGACTGACAGGCAGAACACAGCCTGACCCCTGTTGTCAGGGTGTTGGGAGCAATCCAAATAAATCCTCCTGCAGTGCCAGATGTGGCTCTGGTGGAGCAGAGATGATCCTGGAGCAGGGGCAGTTTCCTCTGAAGCTCCAGTGGGGTGAGATGGGTCCGGGCTCCCTCTGGGAATGCCGTGCACACAGGCTGGGCTGGGCTTCTGAATGCCAGGGTTTATCCAGGCGGGAATGCTGGGCTCCTCCCCCTGGGCAGAGCATCTCCCATGGGATGATGGAATTGTATCAGCCCTGCAGTGAGCCTGGATGGCCCATGGACAGCAGATACCCCAGAGTTATGAGGGATGGGTCCTGGCAGGGATAAAGAACCCTGCCCCAGCTGGTTTAACAGCTGCCCATGAACAGAAAACCCCCATCCCCTCCCCCTGGAGTTATGAGGAATGGGTCATAGAAGAGATAAAGAAAACAAACACCTCCCCAGCCGGTTTCAAAGATGGCACACAGAGCACACACTTTAGGTTACACCTTGCACCCCAAGGCACCTGGTTAAACTCAGGGTTCTCCACCCTGCAGCACACACAGAGATGAATTCCCTGGGTCAGAGGCAAAGTGGGGCTCGCAGGAGCCCTTGAACTGCAATTACAGCCATCACAAAGCCTCTGTCACTCAGCAGAGAGGTTTAATACCTCGTGTCTCTTTGAAAAGCCATTCCCCGCTCTGGTTTGTCTGCAGGCAGTGTCTGAGTGTCTGTCCGAAGGACAGGGAACTGATACTTTACATTTATTGAGCCTGTCAGGGCAGCAGTCACTCACCCCTGCCTGCTGGCAGACACAAACCCGTTTAAAGGGATCATCAGCCCCATCCTGCCCTGCCCTGCCCTCCTCAGGGGCACAGGCTGTGCCAGGGGGGGAAATCTGCCTTGCCCTCATTCCCACAGTGATGAATTCCTCACAAATCCTCCCTGACAGCCCTGCCAAGCCTTGCAGAGAGCCCTCCAACCTCCTCCTGCCTTTCCCAACCATCTGCTCCCTCCCTCAGGGCAAAACAGGAGCCCCAACCAAACCCACGGCTCTGGAAAAGCAATCCACATCTCCTTTCTCCTGCTTTTCCTGCGGGGGCCAGGCTGCCCCTGCACACCCTTCACCCTCCCTGGATTGCAGAGTCAAGCTGTGCCACACAAACGTTTGGGATGAGTTAAGAGCCTCCCTCTCTCCTGCTGCAGCACGAGCTTTCAGTTGTTTTTACGTTTTTTCTGCCGCTGCTGTTTTATCTTTCTCTGGAAAAACCCCCCACCCTGAGCAGCTCATTCGTTTTGCTCTCCAGGCAGCCTGGCTGAGCCGAGGATGAGGCTTCACCCTCAGTAATAGCAGCACTTTGTTGGATAACCCATGCGAGTGACTTCCTAAAGAGCCTTCCAGGAGAGGATGAGCTCTTTGTTTGGACAGCACGGGCCTGGCAGGCTCTGGCAGCTACAAAAGGAATTATTAAGAGTTTTTAGGGCACGTGGTTTGCTGGAGCACTGTTCCCTCGTAAAAGGAACTGAGCTGCCAATGCAGCCCCACCCCTTCAAACAGCCAAAAACCCCCCAAAGATTCCAGAGCCAAAAGAGCGCCTTTGATACCAACAGAAATGTGAAATATTGGTGGGAAATCAGACATTTTACAAATCTGTTTTCTGCAGCTACCAGTGCCCAGGGCAGCGTGTTCCCGAGCAGTGTCAGGTATTCCACACCTGACCCAGATGAGAAATGTCCCAGAACAGCTCCCACTGCCACCAATGCCAGGGCTGGATTGGGAACATCCAGAAGGAATCAGTGACCCATGACACACCCAGGCAGTGCCACAGTGCCAGCAGTGGCTCTGGTGGAGCAGAGATGATCCTGGAGCAGGGTCCAGTGGGGTGAGATGGGTCCGGGCTCCCTCTGGGAATGCCGTGCACACAGGCTGGGCTGGGCTTCTGAATCCCAGGGTTTATCCAGGTGGGAATGCTGGGCTCCTCCCCCTGGGTGGAGCATCTCCAATGGGATGCTGGAATTGTATCAGCCCTGCAGTGAGCCTGGATGGCCCATGGACAGCAGAGATCCCCTGGAAGGGATAAAGAATGATGGAATTGTGTCAGCCCTGCAGTGAGCCTGGATGGCCCATGGACAGCAGAGATCCCCTGCAGGGAGGCTGGGTCCTGGAAGGGATAAGAACACTGCCCCAGCTGGTTTGAACAGCAGAGATCCCCCAGAGTTATGAGGGATGGGTCCTGGAAGGGATAAAGAACCTGCCCCAGCTGGGTTAACAGCTGCCCATGAACAGCAGACACCCATCCCCTTCTCCCGGGAGTTATGAGGAATGGGTCATGGAAGAGATAAAGAAAAAAATTCTTCAACCAGTTTCAACAGAAGGAAATAGAAAACATCTTGCACTGAACCCAAGACAAACGTGCTGGGAGCTGAGGGTGTCAGCACCAGGCAGGGGTGAGGTTGCTGCAGGCCCCAGGCAGGGCAGGAGAGCCACAAGCTCAGAGAGAATTCCCAGAGCACACAGACTGTGCTCAGCCAGTGTAAAGCAGGGAGGTTCCACAAGGCTTAGCAAAGCTGGATTATGGCACGGGCGTGTGGCATCTGCTGCTCAGATATTGCTGAGGAAACAGCTGGAGGGGTTTGTGGGGCTTTTCTGCTTGTTTGGTTTGTTTGTGTTGTGTGTGTTTGTGCTTCTGAGCCTTTTGAACTCCCAGCGAAACAGGCTGACCACAGAGAAAAACGCAGAATGATCCAGAAACCGAAGGAGGGGAGGGTTAGGTGGGATTTGGGCAGGAATTGTTCCTGTGGGCTGGGATGGAATTCCCAGAGCAGCTGTGGCTGCCCCTGGATCCCTGGCAGGGCCCAATTCCTGCAAATCCTCTCATTTCCTCATTAAGGCTTTTGCTAAAATTTTGCCTCCAAGGTGACAAGTTGATCAAGGGCTGGAGCCCCTCTGCTGTGGGGAAAAGGTGGGAGAATTGGGATGGTTCAGCTGCAGAGGAGAAGCTCCGGGCTCATTGTGGCCTTTCAGCACCTGAGGGAGCCACCAAGAAATGTGGGGAGGGACTGGGGACAAGGGCTGGAGGGACAGGACACAGGGAATGGCTTTGAGCTGTGAGTGGGGAGATTGAGATGGGAACTGGGGCAGGAATTGTTCCCTGGCAGGGTGGGGATGGAATTCCCAGAGCAGCTGTGGCTGCCCCTGGATCCCTGGCAGTGCCCCAGGCCAGGTTGGACATTGGGGCTGGAGCAGCCTGGGACAGTGGGAGGTGTCCCTGCCATGGCAGGGGTGGTACTGGGTGGGATTTGGGGTCCCTCCAACCCAAACCATCCCAGAATCCCAAGGTTCTGGTCAGGATTCCCAGCAGATTTCTGGCCAAGCTGAGCCCCACCAGGTTGGGGATCCTGAGTGTCCCAGTCCCCTCCCACAGGGACAGAATGCTCTCAAACCCAACATCACCCTGTAAATTAAACAGCTCTTAAATATTAAAACCACAAATTGAAGTTCTTTGCTGAATTTCATCCCCTTTGCAGCATTTTTGTTCCCAGCTTATTTTCTGGTTTGCTTTTTGTTTTCTTTCCATAACTTTATGATTTTCGTGCAGAACAAAGCAGCTCCGTGGTTTTCAGCCTTTGCTTGCTGGTGACTCAGGTGCTCCGGGGGGAAAGCCAAGGCTCTGGCTGCAGATGGAATTATTCATTCCCAGACTCCTAAACTGCTCCTGAATAGATTGAAGCACAGATTTGAATCTGCATAGATTTAAAGCACATCTTCATCGTGTTTAAAGCTTTAGGAGGAACTTGTGTGTGAGTAACACCCAAAACTCATCCTGGGCGTTTTGTTCCAGAATCCATTTCAATAACAATCAGGCACTTTGGATTTTGAAGGAATGACATCAGAAGTCGACAGGAATTTTGTGGGAATGGGAATGAGGGATGGATACACTCAATTTTTTGATATTGAAAGATTTTTCTTGTGTTCTTTAACACAGACATTAAACTTTGTAAAGACATCCTGAGACACATAATTGGGAGAACTTTCCAAGGGAATGATTAATTAATTAATTACCTGTGAGTGAAGCTGGCGGAACCCTGGGATCTCTCAAGCTGGAAGGGACCCTCAAGGATCCCTGAGTCCATCTCTGCTCCTTCCCTGAGGTGACATCTCCTGTTTGCCTCACCCAAATCCAGGTCTGTGACCTGCACCTGGCCCCTCCTCACTTTTGTTTTTATCCTTTTTCTCTCTGATCTCTGTCCAGGGAGGGAATTCCACTGATTTGTCCTCCAGGATAAACCAGAGCCTCCTCCCTCTGTCTGACAGTTCATCCTGAGGTTCTGAGGTCAGGGAGCAGCGTGGTCCTTCCCTCTGTCCACCTTCACACCTGCAGGAGGGTGAAGTGTCTCCTCCAGCTAAACCAGGGCAAGGATGCTGGGGAAAAACAAATAAATCAGGCAGCTACACCCCAAAAAATAAAAAATAAAGAGAACCTGAAAGGATTATTTCATCCATCCCACATTCCCACAGTGCTCTCCTGGGCGGGCAGCACTGGGACACTCCCAGGGAGTGCTGGGGACTCTGCCAGCCTGAGCGTGGACTGCAGCAGCTTCCAGGAATCTCAGCCTGGGATTGCTCCAGGGCAGCCCAGGGCCATGCTGTGCTCGGTGCTGTGGAATCTCAGCACTGGGAACCTTTTCCAGCAAAGGATGAGGAGAAAATTCCCCAGGAGCAGTTACCTGCAGGGCTTGGAGGTTCTTTTCCATGAGGGAAATCTCTGGGAGCACTCTGGGGCACGAGCAGCAAACCAGCAGGGAAAAGCAGAAGGAGAAGCAAATTGAGTTGGGTTTTTCACTGAAAAGAAAAAGAAGAAAGGAGCCAAGGGTTTGTGTTTGGCAGTGCCATAAATCACAGCCAGCTTGGGTGGGCTTGGGAAAACCTGGCCTGGTGGAGGGGCTGGGAGAGGACAGAGGGGGAATGGCTTTGGATTGGACAGAGAAGGGCTTTGGATGGGATTTTGGGCAGGAATTGTTCCCTGGGAGGGTGGGGATGGAATTCCCAGAGCAGCTGTGGCTGCACTGGATCCCTGGCAGTGCCCAAGGCCAGGTTGGAGCACCCTGGGACAGTGGGAGGTGTCCCTGCCATGGGACAGGGATGAGCTTGAAGGTCCCTCCCAACCCAACCATTCCATGATAAATTCCAACTCTTTGATATTTACTCACAGGAGGAAAACTCCCCAAGGCAAACCAGCTCCTCAACCCAGCCCTGCACCAAGTCAGGAATGATTTAACTGGCAAACTTCCAGCACTGCACACTGCGTGTCAGGCACCAGCAGGGGAAAACTTTCTCCTTTGACTGCCCAGATCTGGTGGGATTCCTTTGTAATCCTCACTCCCCTCCAGGCCTTTTGAAGCTTCACTTTAGGCTGAGTTCAAGTGAGCAGTCTTGATTTGTGATTCCTCACAGCATTTTCACTCTGGAGCTCTCTGTTGCTTTGTTTGCTTGGAGAAGAGGATAAAAAACAGAGAGTGAAGAGAAATCACTCTGTAAATCAATGCCTGGCGAGCCCTTAGCTGAGAAATGATTTTATTTATTAAAGATGTGAAAATCCCCCTTCCATTTCACACCTAAATCTTCACTTAAGCGAGATAACTCCAGTCCTGGATGAGGAACGACCAGGGAGAAGGAGAAATGCCTGGGAGCAGCAGGAGTGGTGGGGGCTGAGCTCGTCAGGATTTTATAACACACGGAAAAGAGACAGCGGAGTTCACAACACCGAAAAGAGAGAATGGAATCTGAAATATGGCCCTCAAATCTGCTCCATCCGTGCAACAACAGCTTCTCCCAGCTGCCTGACAGCTTTAAAGATGTTCCATCAGCAGGAATAACAGAGACATTTGTCACCCAGGTCAGTGGTTATTTTATCCCCAGTTTAGGTTTTCTGGCTCATTCAGGAGCCAAAGCCTTGTGACAGGCACAGGGTGATGAAGGATTTGGGCAGTGCTGACCCACAACACGTCCCCAGCTCTGCTGTGTCCAACCTGCTCAGGGTTTGTCCTTCTCCGAGTCCTTTTTATTTATATTGACACAAATAAATATTTTTCTGGTCATATTTCGTAGTGGAGCAGCATCGTTTTCATATTAACCCATTCTCCTGCTAGAGGAATTGAAGTTCTGCAGTGGCTTCCCAGTGATTTGGGAAGAGAAAATTCCTCTTTTAACATCATTTTCTTGATTTATTTTCTTTTTTTTTTTAATTTTAACTGGAGAACTCCCATTTAGCTCAAACCAAAGAGTGTTGATTTCAGATTATGGGGTTTTTAAGCAGGAGCAATTTTGGGAATGAGGAAGGAGCTGCATTGGCAACAGGGCTGGGATCAAGTCTTGCCTCTCCCCTCAAAAGCCCTTTCCCCATCCAGAGGATTGGATGGGATATTGGAAGGAATTCCTGGCTGGGCTGGAATTCCCAGAGCAGCTGTGGCTGCCCCTGGATCCCTGGCAATGCCCAAGGCCAGGTTGGAGCAGCCTGGGACAGTGGGAGGTGTCCCTGCCATGGCAGGGGTGGCACTGGGTGATTTTTAAGGTCCCTTCCCACCCAAACCATTCGGGATTCCAGGATTCCATCCAGCCTCAGAGCAGGTTTGTTCCCCATGGATTCCTCACCTCTCTGCACATCCTCAGCCCATCCCAGCTCCTGCTGGTTCCCCTCTCCTTGGGCTCGGCATTCCAGGGAAAAGGAGGGCCAGGGAGAGTTTTGTTCCTGCGGGGAGAGTGCAGAAACAGCCGTGAGGTGTTAATTTCATGGTTTAATTTCAGTCCAGGTTAAATATTACTCAGTTAAATGATGCTATTTTAAGTTCTGTTGAGTTTGTGCCCTTTTAAGTTTGGAGCAGCCTGGGACAGTGCAAGTTGTCCCTGCCCATGGGATGAATTTTAGGGTCCTTTCCCACCCAAACCATCCGGGACTCTGGGATCCTGTTCCTCCACCCTGCACCCCCTCCTGTCCCAGAGGAACTGTGTGGGGTCTGCCTGGAAAATCCCCCAAAAATCAGGGAACCCAGAGCAATTTTGGTTCAAAAGAGGTGGATTTCCATGTTTGGCTGGGATGGGCTCCCAAAGAGCTTCCAGGAGAGGAATCCTCCCCATCCTGTGCCTGCTTTAACAAGGATTCAGTGAGGGGCAGCCCCTCTCCTCACAGAACCCCTCTGTGCTGATGGAGGAATGCAAAGAACTTGCAATAAATTATTTCTCTTGCTGTTGGGATCGCTGAGCACAGGGAGAGCCACAGGAGGCACCACAGCATCCCAAAAAAAAAACCAGGAAACAACATCACCGTGCAAGCACAGCACTATCATGAACAAGTTGTAACAATTGAATTCATTATTGGGAGCAAAATTTCCCCTATTTTCAGCAAGTTCTCGTGCCTTTGGGATGGATTGTGCGGCTTGTCCCCTCCAGCAATAAAACCTTAATAGACTGAAACTTTCCAATTGTGTGCCTGGCAATGGGATGCAGTTTTATTTTATAAGGGGCCATCAATAATACATAAAAAAATATTGTAAACCAGAATGTGATTATTTTAATTCCTCAGAGCAGGTCTGGGGAAACGGGGGGTGAAATGCAACACTCAGCAGGGGCCAAATGCAATTATTTATTGCTGCTAAATTCCACGGGAGCTGGTCAGACCCTGCTATTCCAAAAACCTCCCTCCAGTCTTGGTGCCCCGAGAATTGTGGATTCCTCATCCCTGGAGCACCCAGGGCCAGGCTGGATGGGGTTTGGACCCAAGAATTGTGGATTCCTCATCCCTGGAAACACCCAGGGCCAGGCTGGATGGGGCTTGAACCCGAGAATTGTGGATTCCTCATCCCTGGAAACACCCAGGGCCAGGCTGGATGGGGCTTGGACCCAAGAATTGTGGATTCCTCATCCCTGGGAGCACCCAGGGCCAGGCTGGATGGGCTTGGACCCGAGAATTGTGGATTCCTCATCCCTGGAGCACCCAGGGCCAGGCTGGATGGGGCTTGAACCCGAGAATTGTGGATTCCTCATCCCTGGGAGCACCCAGGGCCAGGCTGGATGGGGCTTGAACTCGAGAATTGTGGATTCCTCATCCCTGGAAGCACCCAGGTCAGGCTGGATGGGGTTTGGAGCATCCTGGGACAGGGGAAGGTGTCCCTGAACGTGGCAGGGGGTGGGATGGGATGGGATGGGATGAGTTTTAAGGTCCTTCCCATTCCATGGTTCTTGCCATTCCATCTTCATTAAATCCTAATCCTAAAACACCACCCCTGCACCAGCCTCTGGGTCTGAAGTTAATGAACTGGGCAGGAAATAAATTCTAAATTGTGTTTTTCAACCACAAACCTCTCTTAGGGCAGAGGCTGGGGCTCGAGGATGTTTTTCCATCCTCCACAGCTCGATCCCTGGCCTGGCGGTGGTGCAGGGACACCCAGGGTAAAGAGGAGGAATTCCTGCAGACATTGTCACCCCTGGCAGGGAGTGATGCTGGGTGACAGAAGTGGGACAGCAGAGAGCTGCAGTCAGCACTGGGCAGTGCCTCATCCTGCTTTTCCATGGCCGGCATTCCCAGGGGGAACAAGGCCAGGCTGGGCCAGGCAGGGCTGCAGCCCCTCGGAGAGCCCCTGCTCCCCCTGGGGCCTCCTGCACTCCTCAGGCACAGCGAGAGGCAGCAGTGATGCAGGGAAGGAGGAGGAGGAGGATGATTTTGAGATTTCATCACAAGGCAGGTCTCTGCTGGAAAGGGTAAACTGGAATTTGGCTTTCCCACACGCCCATGGAATAACAGGATAACCACTGAGTGCTCTGCAGACTGACTTTCACTTTACTTCTCCTTTACCTAGAGAGATGAATCACGGGGTGTTGGGGAGGATGAAACAGGAAACCTTATAAATATGACTGCTTATTTGTAGAGAATATGAAACATTTTAGTGAAATAGAGCTGAAATTAAGTTTCGATGTCTGAGATGTCGAGCTTTAGTTACTGAACAACTGGAAAACAATGGTATGGCCAGCTGAAGGTTAAACAATTAAATTAATTAATTAAACAATGCCCTTCTCCTTACCAAGAGCCCAAGGGTCAGAGCAGACCCTGCTGGCTCGGCAGGAGGGGTCCCAAGAGTCGTTTTTAGGGTTTAAAATGTAAAACTGTATGGTAATGTAATGATTCTTATGGGCTGTGTGTAAATGCTGTAGGATTTGTAGGTTTTAGGGTTTAAAATGTAACACTGTATGGTAATGTAATGATTCTTATAGGCTGTGTGTAAATGCTGTAGGATTTGTATCTTGTGCTGGATTGGTTGGTGTAAATTAGAATATTCAGTATAGAAGAAGATTTAATGGATTGTAATGGGAATTTCACTCTCTTGCTCCTTTTCTTCTTCACTCTCTTCTCACTCTCTCTCTGCTCTGAGCTGTGGCTGGCAGTTTGTAGCAGGCCCTTTCACCCATGCCCTGTGCAATGAACTGCACACTCCAAACCCAGCCCTGACTCCAGAGATCTCTCGTCTTCATCCATCACGACTGACCCGCCGTTCTCACAACGGGGCAATCATTTAGTATATGCATATTTAATTAGCACATAATTTAGTTTAGAACCAACAGGGGTGGGAATCACAGGACCTTTGATGTCCCCCCTACCCCAAACCAGTCTGTGACACTCTGGTCTAAAAGAATCAAAGCCCAAGCATGGGGCTGGCCTCTCATTCAAGTACAATTAAAGCTATTTAATTAGTATTTAACATGCTGAGAATTCATATCAACAGGCAGCAAAAGGTGAGAGGTCATGGAATCACAGAATCTCCTGAGCTGGAAGGGCCCCCCAAGGATCCTCCACCCCAACATTCCCCTGTGCCTCAGAGCCTTGTCCAAACCCTTCTGGGCTGGGATTTCTGCCTGTCTCACCAAACCCTTCTGGGCTGGGATTTCTCCCTGTCTCACCACGCAAAGCCCAGCCCAGCTGTCCCTGAGCCACCCCAGGCACCAGGAGGGGACATTTCTGAGAAGACATTTCTGAGGGACATTTCTGAGGGACATTTCTGTGGGGACATTTCTGAGGGACATTTCTGTGGGGACATTTCTGTGGGGATATTTCTGAGAGGACATTTCTGAGGGGACATTTCTGTGAAGACATTTCTGTAGGGATATTTCTGAGGGGACATTTCTGAGGGGACATTTCTGTGGGGACATTTCTGTGGGGACATTTCCGTGGGGACATTTCCGTGGGGACATTTCTGAAGGGACATTTCTGAGTGACATTTCTGTGGGGACATTTCTGAGTGACATTTCCGTGGGGCCATTTCCGTGGGGACATTGCTGAGGGGACATTTCTGAGGGGACATTTCTGTGGGGACATTTCTGTGGGGACATTTCTGAGGGGACATTTCTGTGGGGACATTTCTGTGGGGACATTTCCGTGGGGACATTTCTGTGGGGACATTTCTGAGAGGACATTTCTGAGAGGACATTTCTGAGGGGTCATTTCTGAGGGGACATTTCTGTGGGGATATTTCTGTAGGGACATTTCTGTGGGGACATTTCTGTGGGGACATTGCTGAGGGGACATTTCTGTAGGGACATTTCTGTGGGGACATTTCCGTGGGGCCATTTCCGTGGGGACATTTCTGAAGGGACATTTCTGTGGGGACATTTCTGAGAGGACATTTCTGAGGGACATTTCTGAGGGGCATTTCTGAGGGGACATTTCTGTGGGAATTTCTGTGGGACATTTCTGTGGGGACATTTCTGAGGGGACATTTCTGAGGGACATTTCTGAGGGACATTTCTGAGGGACATTTCTGAGGGACATTTCTGAGGGGACATTTCTGAGGGGACATTTCTGTAGGGACATTTCTGAGAGGACATTTCTGTGGGGACATTTCTGAGGGGACATTTCTGAGAGGACATTTTTTTTCTAATTTTGTATTTTTGTAGGACATTTCTGTATTTTGTAGGGACATTTCTGAGAGGACATTTCTGAGGGGACATTTCTGAGGAGACATTTCTGAGGGACATTTCTGTGGGGACATTTCTGTGGGGACATTTCTGTGGGACATTTCTGAGGGACATTTCTGAGAGGACATTTCTGTGGGGACATTTCTGAGGGACATTTCTGAGAATTTCTGTGGGGACATTTCTGAGGGACATTTCTGAGGGGACATTTCTGTGGGGACATTTCTGAGGGGACATTTCTGTAGGGACATTTCTGAGGGGACATTTCTGTAGGGACATTTCTGTGGGGACATTTCTGTGGGACATTTCTGTGGGACATTTTTTTTTTTCTGGACATTTCTGGGGAATTTCTGTGGATTTCTGTGGGACATTTCTGTGGGGACATTTCTGAGAGGACATTTCTGTGGGGACATTTCTGAGGGGACATTTCTGAGGGGACATTTCTGAGGGGACATTTCTGAGAGGACATTTCTGTAGGGACATTTCTGAGGGACATTTCTGAGGGGACATTTCTGTAGGGACATTTCTGAGAGGACATTTCTGAGGGGACATTTCTGAGGGGACATTTCTGTGGGGACATTTCTGAGAGGACATTTCTGTGGGGACATTTCTGAGTGACATTTCTGTGGGGACATTTCTGAGAGGACATTTCTGAGAGGACATTTCTGAGGGGTCATTTCTGTGGGGATATTTCTGTAGGGACATTTCTGTAGGGACATTTCTGTGGGGACATTGCTGAGGGGACATTTCTGTAGGGACATTTCTGAGGGGACATTTCCGTGGGGCCATTTCCGTGGGGACATTTCTGAAGGGACATTTCTGTGGGGATATTTCTGTAGGGACATTTCTGTGGGGACACTTCTGTGGGGACATTTCTGAGAGGACATTTCTGAGGGGACATTTCTGAGGAGACATTTCTGAGGGGACATTTCTGTGGGGACATTTCTGTGGGGACACTTCTGTGGGGACATTTCTGAGAGGACATTTCTGAGGGGACATTTCTGAGTGACATTTCTGTGGGGACATTTCTGAGGGGACATTTCTGTGGGGACGTTTCTGTGGGGACATTTCCGTGGGGACATTTCTGTAGGGACATTTCTGAGAGGACATTTCTGCGGGGACATTTCTGAGGGGACATTTCTGTAGGGACATTTCTGAGAGGACATTTCTGTGGGGACATTTCTGAGGGACATTTCTGAGGGGACATTTCTGAGGGGACATTTCTGTAGGGACATTTCTGAGAGGACAATTCTGTGGGGACATTTCTGTGGGCAGGCAAGGCCAGCATCTCCTGCAGCCGTGCACAGCAGCGTGAACACGTCCTGCCAGCCAGGCTCCCTCTTCCTGCCACATCAGCATTTCCCTGCATCAGCTGCCCGAGTGCATCAGTGACAGCAATAACAGCAGCAGCAGATTTGGGACAGCCCTGGGGCAGCAGATTTGGGACAGTCCTGGGGCAGCAGATTTGGGACAGTCCTGAGGCTGCAGCAGATTTGGGACAGTCCTGGGGCAGCAGATTTGGGACAATCCTGGGCAGCAGGAGCAGCTGTGGTTTCCTCACCCTGAGGTTTGCTCTGCACCTGCCAGATGGGTTCATTCAGGAATAACACCTGAGGGTCACATCTGCAGAGTGTTCCAAACCAAGGAGCATCCACACAGGGACAGGGAGGTGACCAGGGACCTGAGAATTTCCAAACCAGACAGTTGTTTTACCCAATCAATTATAGCACACGTTCACCTGTTTCAAACCATGGTTGTTTGTATGCTTTTCTGCAAACAATACTCAATATCCTTTTTAAGACCTTCTGCTATCTTGTCAGGCCATATTTTCTGCAGCATTAAGGTTTATTCAAACCAAACCTAGAAACTCAGCCGTTGTTTCCCATGTCCTTGTTTCCTATACTCCTGTATCTTTTCTAGTTCCAAACTTCTTTCAGCTGCAGCAGATTCTGAGTTCTCAGCTTTTTCTGCTGGAGGCTGCTCTTTCAGCTCCTAAAAATCCTTTTTACTCTTTAGTGTTTCCCACGCTCGGCCAGGGAGAATTTCCAAAACAAGGAGCGTAAACAAAGGGACAGGGAGTTGACCAGGGTCCTGAGAATTTCCAAACCATGGAGAATTTCTAAAACAAGGAGCATCCACAAAGGGACAGGGATCTGTCCAGGGTCCTGAGAATTTCCACAACAAGGGAGAATTTCCAAAACAAACAAGGGAGAGTTTCCAAAACAAGCGAGAATTTCCAAAACAAGGGACAATTTCCAAAACAAGGAGCATCCACAAAGGAAAGGGAAGTGACCAGGGACCTGAGAGGGGCAGACAAGCCCAGCCTCAGGGGTGAGGTGAGCACCTGGGCCAGGTGAGCACCCACACTTGAGCCAGGGAGAATTTCCAAACCAAGGAGAATTTCCAAGACAAGGGAGAATTTCCAAACCAAGGAGCATCCACAAAGGGACAGGGAGGTGACCAGGGACCTGAGAATTTCCAAACCATGGAGAATTTCCAAAATAAGGGAGAATTTCCAAACCAAGGAGCACCCACAAAGGGACAGGGAGGTGACCAGGGGCACAGGGGTGCCAGCCAGCACCTGGGCCAGGTGAGCACACAACCCCTGAACCAGGGCAGATTCAGGGCAGCACCCACCCTGCCGCAGCCTCTCAGCTGTTCCCTCCGCAGCCCCTGAGCTCAGCCCTGCCCCGGAGGCAGCGCTGGGGACACGTGCGGGGCTGTGACATCTGCAGTCACTTCAGAGCCCGGCTCGGGGATGCGATGTGGCAGGAGGCAGCAGCTCCACGTGCAGGGCTGAGGATTCAGCGTTTCCCTTGGCTCTGCACTGCTGGCTCTGCACAGTCTGCGCTTCTCCAGCGCTCCCGGGCTGGCTCCGGCTCCCTCCCGGGGGATCAGGCTCCTACAGCCCCGTGCTGAATATCCTGACATTTCACAGCGTTCCCGCTCCAAACCCCGCATCGTCACCCCCATCTGCCGGAGGGAGAAGCGTTCCAGTGACAATAACACCCGTGCCGGTGACACACGGCGGGGCTGGGGGTGCCAGCTCTGTCCTCCCCCTCCGCACTGTCACACCCGCTCTGGGTGACTCGGGATGACAGATCGGAGCTTGGAGAGCAAAACAAGGTGTTTTTGCCTCTCCTCCGCAGCTGTGCCCGGGCTCCCTCCCAGGGTGAGGCCGTGTGAAAAAAACAGGTTCGCTTTCTTGGAAAAATTTAGAAGTTTGATAAAAATTAAAAGAAAATGGACAATTAGGAGAGACAAAAGCAAAATTCAGATTCTCGGCCCCCTTCAGACCCTTTGTTTAAAGATCTTTGTGCTACATATTCAATAGACCCTAATGAATTATTCAAACACTCCTTTAAGTTCCTCATTTGGGGTCGTTCAGTGCCTGCACCCTTTGGCTGCTCCCAGGAACACACCAGAATTTCCCCAATCCCTTCAGCAGCAGGGCAGTCACCCAAACAAACAGCAAAGGGTGAGGATTTCTCTCCATTTTCATGGTCCAAATACTAAAAGCCAAGAGCAGCTGATGGTTTCCTCTACACTCCCCTGAGGGATTTAGAGGGAAAAAGATTTCCAAGATTATTAATCATGATCACCAGCATCCCCACTAAACTTCGCTGCTGAGCACCCCAAACCCTCCTGGGTTTAACTCTTCCAGCCATGGAACCCTCATGAGGGACATCCCCACATACCAAGCAATCCTTGGAGCCTGACAGGTTTTGGGATGGGGTTTTCAGTCTGTACAAACCCCCACAGCTTCCCTGGAATCTGTCTCTGCCTCCAGGGAGCACAGACCCAGCCCAGGAACTGCTGGGATGCTGCTGCTCTGCTTCCATTGGTGCAATTGTCAAAAGACAAAAGGAAAAAAAATGTTTGCTGCATGAGAAATGTGTTCCCGGCTCGGGAGAGGGGAGAAAACTTCATTTTCTTTAAAGAATAGCTAGAAAATTGGATATTTCTGAAAAATAAACCCTGTGAATATCAAGCAGCCGAGTCCCTGAGGAGCAGCAGCTTCCCAAGGAAACCTCTGAGGATCCTTCCAAGCACACGGCATGAATAATTCCTGAAATCATTATCAGGGGAAGCAGGTCCGTGGCTCCAGCACCTCGAGTGAGGGAATGACTGCAGAGACACAAATCTGAGCCAGGTGCCATTCCAAGAAGTTTGGTGACATCCAGGTGGAGTCCCCAGCCCTGCAGGGGTTGAAACGCTGTGTGGGTGTGGCACTTGGGGACATGGTGGCCTTGGCAGGCTGGGAATGGCTGGACTCGATTTTCCCAGAGGGATTTTCCAAAGGAAATGATTCTGTCACCTCTCTGTCCATCCCTTGGGGACAGGGGTGGTGGCAGGCCCTGGCTGCAGGTCACTGCCTGGCCTGGGGCCACCTCACTGAGGGATTTTGGATTTTGTCAGTTTGGTCATGCCTCACCATGAGATTTTGGTCAGTTAAACCCTGCTCGAATTCATGGCTCTGAGCGCTCCTCACCAAGAGATTTTGAGATGTTCATGGTCAGTAAAACCTTGCTCAATATCAATGGGATCTGAGGCCACCTCACTGAGGGAT
Source organism: Acrocephalus arundinaceus (assembly GCA_021534815.1). Lineage (NCBI taxonomy): Eukaryota > Metazoa > Chordata > Aves > Passeriformes > Sylviidae > Acrocephalus > Acrocephalus arundinaceus. The sequence goes on from JAJEOU010000510.1 coordinate 1,261,024, forward strand.
TTTAGGATATTAGTGGTCAGTTAAACCCTGCTCAAAATCAGTGGGCTCTGAGCACACCTCACTAGGATTTGATGTTCATGGTCAGTTCTACTCGATCCATGGTGAGTTTGGGATGTCCATGGTCAGTTAAACCCTGCTTTGATGATCCATAACCCCGTGCTGCTGGGTGGTCACCACTCAGATAAACCCCAAGCACTGAGCTAAAGCTCATCCACTCCAATTCTGTGAACCTCTGGAGAAACCCGAAGGCACAGATCCCACTGTGAGCCGGCCACCCTCCCTCCCTGCTGCCATCCCTGTGAGGGCTCAGAGCTCACCCAGAGCTCGGGTGATGCCCCAAGATTTATCTTTGCTGTATTTCAGGTTCTGTGGTGCCCAGGGGTGCAGCTCTGAGCTCACAGTCAGGGTCACTCAGCAGGGACACAAAACAAATCCTGGCCCTGCTGCACACCAAGGACAACTTTCAGCCCAACAGCACAAACAAGGGTGGCTGGAGGGAGGAACAAGAAGGATGGGAGCTCACAGCCTGGAGCTGGGATTGGGCAATTCAACCCCAATGTGCAAATGGACCAAAACTTATCAAAGTGTGAGACCTTGTGACCATTTGTCCATTTTGTGCCCATTTTGTGACCATTTTGGGTCCATTTTGTGCCCATTTTGTGACCATTTGGGGTCCATTTGGTGACCATTTTGTGCCCATTTTGGGTCCATTTTTTCACCATTTTGTGCCCATTTTGTGCCCATTTTGTGTCCATTTTGGCCCACCTTGGGTGCAGCCCTGGCCAGGCCCTGTCCTGCCCAAAGTGTACCCTAAAGGCCTTTCAATAAATCCCTGCTTTATCATCCAGCTCTGCCCAGTCTCTGTTCCAGCTCAGCCTCCCAGGCACCACAGGCACGCTCAGTGACTGATCCCAGGAGATCTGTAAGCAGATATTGCTCCCTTATCTCTGCCCAGTGAAAGTGAGACGGGCAGGATTAGGCCCTGAGCTGCCCCGGGGCTGCAGGAACGAGGTTTTAGCTGCTAATCCCTGCTCATCTCTGCTCCAAGATTAACTCCTGACAACACCTTAAGCCTTGCTCTGAGAGGCAGGCACGGAGCTGTGGGAATTATTGCTGTCACCAGGGCAGGCAGCGACTTCTGCCAACTGCAGGAGTGGGAATGATGCAGGCCTTGGGACCAGTGTGGAGTCCTCTGAATTGTAGAATTATTGAGGTTGGAAAAAACCTTTAAGGTCATCAACCATCGTTCAGCAGCCCCATGGTCACCACTGTCCCTCAAGTGCCACATCTGCAGGTTCTGAGCTCTCCAGGTGTCCCCAGCACTGCCCTGTTCCAGTGCCTGACAACCTTTTCTGTGGGGAAATTTTCCTTAATGTCTCATTTAACCTCTCACGGTGGAACCCGAGGCCATTCCCTGTTGTCCTCTCCCTTGTTCCCTGGGAGAACCGGTGCAGGCCTGTAGCAAGGGCCAAAAATAACCACCAAGATTCCAGGGTTGGGATATTCCACACCAAAAGCATCTTTTCATGCTCAGGCTGTAAGGTTTGGTAAAGCCCCTCACACCCCACAAACTCCATCACACCAAGACCTCTCCCATCACAGGATTTTCAGGATAATCCCCAGGAGAAGAGAGAAAATGTCAGATTTCCACAGGTGGGATCCAACCCCAATCCTTTTGATTAATCATAAACCACTAGCAGCAGAGGTAATGAGCATTTTCAGGATTTTCAGGATAATTTCCGAAGAAAGAGAGAATAGTTCCGACTTCCACAGGTGGTATCCAACCCCAATCCCTTTGAGTCTTCATCAGCCATTAACAACAGAGGTAATGAGCATTTTCAGGATTTTCAGGATAATTTCCAGAGAAAGAGAGAAATGGTTCTGGATTCCACAGGTGGGGTCCAACCCCAATCCTTTGATTCATCATCAGCCATTAGCAGCAGAGGCAATGAGCATTTTCAGGATTTTCAGGATAATTTCCAGAGAAAGAGAGAAATGGTTCTGGATTCCATGGGTGGGATCCAACCCCAATTCTTTGATTCATCATAAACCATTAGCAGCAGAGGTAATGCGCATTTTCAGGATTTTCAGGATAATCCCTGGAGAAAGAGAGGAATGGTTCCACCTTCCATGTGTGGGATCCAATCCCAATCCCTTTGCTTCACCATCAGCCATTAGCAGCAGAGGCAATGAGCACGCACCAAACATCCCATAAAATATGTAAAGCCTTCGTGGCTCTCCATAGATCTCCACAAATGCCTCGTTTAACCTTCACAGCTCATGAAAAACCATCCCAACCTCCCCGCCTCAGACATGGGGACCACGGATTGTTTACAGCTTTGCACGACCTTTAGTGACAAGTGAGGGGAACGATGAGGTATCGGGGTGTAATTCCACCATGAGATATGCTCCGGGTTGGGCGGGGTTGCAGAGTGCCCACACTGCTCGTGCACATTTATTTCAGCTCCCAATCTCACCCGAGCCTTTGGAGAAGGTGTGTGGGAAACTATTCCAAAGTGCAGTGTTCTGAGGGCAGATAAACTGCTAATGCAGGGCTGAGGAGCTGCTCATAACTATAAAATTATAATTAATTTAGAAAACAGCAGCTGAACGGCGCTTTGCTGTTATGGATGTGCAGCACAGGCACCGAGGTGCTCTCCTAGGAAAGCTGTGCAAGGACTTCTTCAGACCCACAGGAAACGTTCACTGTCACCCTGTGTATTTTCTGGGGCTTGGGATTTTTACTGCTGGCTCCTGCTGGCTGTTTCCCATGGGAACAGATTCCCATTCTCACAACAATGTCTTTGTTGTTTTGTAAACACTAAAGAGAACTTTGTTGTTTTGTAAACACTAAAGAGAGCTTTGCCCTTCTCATGCCAGTTTCCCCAAACAATCTCTGTCACCTGTTGTTTGCTGAAGGAGAACAGACGCCGTCCTTCTCTGACCAATGGCAGCCCCTTTTGCAGAGCATCTTATAAAAGCACAAAGATTCAAAAAGTAAAATCTGATGACCAAGAACTGTCTGTGTGCTTTTCCTTGCCGTGTAATCACTGTAACAGTTCACCACACCAAATCTGTCTGACAGCACCTTCATCACCCACCCTGGGCCTCAGATGAGATCTCAGCTCCCCTGCTCACCCCACAGCCCTGCAGGGGTTAAAAACAGGAGAGCAGCTTCTCCTCTCCTCTGGGATCTCATTTCTCCTCACATTTTCAGTTTGTTTCACTTCAAGCCCTTCTCACCACCCAAACTCCACCTCCTGTGACAGGGAGTTGTTGTCTCTTCCTGCAAAGCTGTAATTACAAGGCACGAGTGGCCCCTGAAATCCCTGAAATGGAATTTTCAGGAGTGCAATGTTACAGAAACACCTGGAAATTGGGTTGTGCGGAATACATCCTTTATAAATTGTTATTATCTGTTATAAATTATTTCAGTGGTGGTGACCCCGTGGCTCCTGTGCATAACAGAAGTCAGGGAGTTCTCAGTGGCCATTCCCAGGGTCCTGTCCCTGCTCACCCCAGGGAGTGTCCCCTGCCCTGCTGGACACACCCAGTGACCTCAGCTGCTCCTCAAGGCCATCCCATCCCGGGAGCTCCAGGATTCCTCTCCTGGAGGCTGAGCCTGCAGTGGTTGGAGGGCTCTGCAATATTCCAGAGGCTGGGACCCTCCCGGAGCTGCCCTGGGGCAGGAGCAGCAGGACTGAGGGCAGGGCACACTCCCTGCCCCTGTCCCAGCCAGAATGAACCTCGCAGCTCAAGGCAGGGATGGATGTTTCCACTGAGACTGCTCGAGTTTGGTTTCCCCTAAGCCCCTGAGCTCTGCAGCAGGGTGTTCAGGAACTCAGTGCCTGGGGTGGGGAGGAGTGACAGGGAGCAGCCCCTGTGAAACCCTGAGCTGTGAAAAACCCAGCCCTGTTCAGCTTTACAGCAGGCAAAACCCTTCACTGCCCATTCCAGGAAAAAATTCAGTCTGGTTTTTAGGGATCTGCAGCAGCTGGATCACCCCAGATGTGAGGATGGGAACGAGCTGAGTCCAGCTGCCCAGAAGATCCTGCTCATCACCATCATTCTTGTAAAACCCTGCTCTGAGCCACTCAAACACCTCAAATCCCAACTCCTGCTGTTATTTATGTCCCACTCTGGGTCTGCATTTTATCATTTTCACTGCAGCTCCGGCATCAGAGTCACTTGTGGAAAGACAAAGTTTCCTTCAATAGGTGTTGGCTTGGAAAGATTTCCAGAATGTCTCCCAAAATAAAACCTGCAGACTTCTGAGGCAGGATGAGCTTCCCTGGCTGAAATGGGACACTGAAAAATTTTTACAGGTTAGAAATGTTTAAACCTGACTGCAAACAGGATCTCGATCACTCTGTCAATGTTTAAATCTCACAGCAAACGGGAACACAGAATCAATGTGTGTTTAAATCTTACTGGATACAGGATCTCGATCACTCTGTCAATGTTTAAATCTTACAGCAAACAGGATCTCAGAATCACACCGCAAATATTTAAATCTTACAGCAAACAGGATCACAGAATCACTGTGTAAGTGTTTAAATCTGACTATAAATGGGATCACAAATTCAAATTGTAAATGTTTAAATTTTACTGGACACAGGATCTCAGAATCACAGTGTAAATGTTTAAATCTGACTGCAAACAGGATCATAGAATCACACTGTAAATGTTTAAATCTGACTGCAAACAGGATCACAGATTCAAATTGTAAATGTCTAAATCTAACTGCAAATAGGATTTCAGAATCATAGTGTAAATGTTTAACTGCAAACAGGATCACAGATTCAAATTGTACATATTTAAATCTAACTGCAAACAGGATTCAGAATCATAGTGTAAATGTTTAAATCTGGCTGCAAACAGGATCACAGATTCAAATTACAAATATTTAACTGCAAACAGGATCTCAGAATCACTGTAAATATTTAAATCTGACTGCAAACAGGACCACAGATTCAAATTACAAATATTTAACTGCAAACAGGATCTCAGAATCAGTGTAAATATTTAAATCTAACTACAAGCAGGATCACAGAATCACAGTGTAAATATTTAAATCTGACTGCAAACAGGATCACAGACCCAAACTGTAAATATTTAACTGCAAACAGGATCTCAGAATCACAGTATAAATATTTAAATCTGGCTACAAGCAGGACCACAGATTCGAATTGTAAATGTTTAAATCTAACTGCAAACAGGATCACAGACCCAAACTGTAAATATTTAACTGCAAGCAGGACCCCAGAATCACAGTGTAAATATTTAAATCTGGCTGCAAGCAGGATCACAGAATCACTGTAAATGTTTGAATCTGATTACAAACAGGATCACAGATCCAAACTGTAAATATTTAACTGCAAACAGGATCACAGAATCACAGAGTAAATATTTAAATCTGGCTGCAAGCAGGATCACAGATCCAAATTATAAATATTTAACTGCAAACAGGATCACAGAATCACAGTGTAAATATTTAAATCTGGCTCAAGCAGGATCCCCAGGTGCCAGAGGTGGCCCAGCAGAGCACCCTCAGTGAGCAGTGCCATCTCTGCCCTGCCAGGACCCCTCCCTGCCCCTGCCACAGCCCACAGAGCACAGCGGCCGAGCAGCAGAGGACAGAAGTGGCTGTTAATTATTAATTACTAATTAGCAGAGCTGCAGGAGGCTGTGTAGGATCCGTGGACACTCAGAGCTGTGACAGACCAGCTCAGCCTGGCCCCAGCACTGCCCCAGCCCCACCTCTGTGCCCTGTGCAGCCAGGCAAAGGCAAAGGGCCTTGCAGGGAGCAGCTCCCTCCTCCTGGAGACCTCAGCCTCAGAATGTGATGGCATTCCCTGCACCAAGCCCTCGTTATTAATTAATTCAGTTAATTAATTATACCGGTTCTATTACTTCATCTAAAACAGCTTCAAGTAGTTTGGGTTTTCTCAATTTTAGTGCTTCACTATCAGAGCACTTTTCCTAAATAAGTGAGAAATTAGTGCTCCATTTGTTTCTTGTCCAAGTGGATTTTTTCACCCAGATTTCATTTTACCCAACATCACCTTCCCCAAATCTCAGTCCAGCTGTTCTCAGAGGCAGGATAAAATCCATTGCTGGATTTGTTTTATGCACCACCTCACAGACACACATCCTCAAGGCCGGAGCATCCCAAATATCTGTGCAACAGCTTCCCTGCCAAAATTCACTGCTAGTCCCACTTCACCCAAAAAATCATACAAGAGCTTGCACACATGCAAGCTCTGCACCCTTCCCAAGCTGCAAACAAAACCAGAACTGCAGCTGCATTTCCAAGGAAAAGGATTGTTCAAGATAATTCTTCTCATTGATTTATTCCCCTGAGGCTCAAACTCTTCTTGTTTTAAGAGGAAATTTTAATGTGAGGAGCAAAGCTGCGTAGCCAGAGAATTTAGAGCTCAGCAGGGTTGCTCTCCAAATTCCAAATATTTCAAAATTCAAGTCTTAAGGCAGAAGGAATTAAAACAGCAGAGCCAGCACTGGCCAGCTCCTAAGAAATGATCTCTTTAAATCAGCTGAGCTCCTGGCTCAGAGAGTGGGATATGCTCTCCCTCTAGAGTTGTAGCTGGAGTGAGAGGAGAGATCCTGCCGCTCTTGGTTGTTCTTACCCATTCAAACACAGAAGTAGCCTTGAAAATCCATTTTTGCATCAAATCCTACCAGCAGCATTTTATCCAGCCTTGACCAGGAGCCTGAGCACATCCCAGAGCCGCTTTTATCAAACAGCTACGGGAAAATCACTCACAAACCCTCATATTTACATTGCCTCAGCACTCATTATCCTCGCACATCTTCCTCTTCACTCCTGCCATTGTGATACAATCAAGCAAATTCCCCCTGAAGAGTTTAATTAAATCCCTCTCTGCTCAAAAGAGCTGCAGGATTGCAGGATCACCCCTTGGAACAGCACAGGAATAAAAAGCATTTGCCTCGTGCCCATTCAAACGTCTGAAGTACAGGCAGGAAAGTGAGGAACAAATAAAACCTCCCAGAGAAGGAGCTCTCCAGGAGGAGCCATCTGCTCCCAGTGCCCCGAGGAAAAGGAAATGGGGACCAGCCTTGGAGCTCAGGGAGCCAAGAGCTCTGCCCTGATCGCTCTGCAAATGTCAGGGACAATCTCATCTCTGTCCTGGGGGATGATGCACACAGCAGGACAATCTCATCCCCACCCTGAGGGATGGTGCACACAGCAGGATAATCTCATCTCCATTGTTGGGGAGGATGAAACAGGAAAGACTTATCAATATGACTGCTTATTTGTAGAGAATATGAAACCTGTGAGTGAAATAGAGTTAAAGGCAAGTTTGGATGTCTGAGATGTCGAGCTTTAGTTACTGAACAACTGAAAACAATGGTATGGCCAGCTGAAGGTTAAACAATTAAATTAATTGATTAAATAATGCCCTTCTCCTTACCAAGAGCCCAAGGGTCAGAGCAGACCCTGCTGGCTTGGCAGGAGGGGTCCCAAGAGTCGTTTTTAGGGTTTAAAATATAACACAGGATGGGAATGTAGTGATTCTTACAGGCTGTGTGTAAATGCTGTAGGATTTGTATCTTGTACTGGATTGGTTGGTGTAAATTAGAATATTCAGTATAGAAGAAGATTTAATGGATTTTAATGAGAATTTCGCTGTCTTGCTCCTTCTCTTCTTCACTCTCACTCTCTCAGACCTGCTCCAAGCTGTGGCTGGCAGCTCCCAGCAGGGCCCTTTCACCCACACCCTGTACAATAAACTGCATGCTCCAAAACCAGCCCTGACTGCAGAGATCTCTCGTCTCCGTCCATCAGGATTGACCCGTCGTTCTCACACCCATCCTGGGGAATGATGCACACAGCAGCAGGGATGCACGGGAATTCTGCCCGGGTTGGGAAGGGTGAAAATGTGGGATGAAGGTCAAGGAGCCCCACACCTCTCAGTGCTGCAGTTATTCCACAGGTTTATTACATCACAGAATCACCAGGCTGGAAAAGATCTCCAGGATCATCGAGTTCAACCCAGTCCTGACACCTCAACTAAACCATGGCACCAGTGCCACATCCAGGCATTCCTTAAACACATCCAGGGGTGATGACTCCACCACATCCTCAGGCAAACCATTCCAGTACTTTATTATTCTTTCACTGAAAAACTTTTCCTTAATATCTAGCCTATATTTCCTTTGGCATAAATAAATATATATTATATATTTATTTATGCCAAAGCATAAATATATATATATAAATAAATAAATATAAATATATTAAGGTTGTGCCCTCTTGTTCTGTCAGTGTTGCCTGGAGAAAGAGCCCAACCCCAGCTGAGCACAGACAATTCTCAGGGAGTTGTAAGAAGGAAATATTAGAAGGAAATGGGCTGGAATAACTCATTTTATGGAAAGCCAGTTGGATTTTCTGGTCCTGGCAGCTTCACTGCACCTTTGCAGAGACAGAGATGTGGCCAAGCTCCTCAGCCAAGTGACATCGGTGTCACATGGAGCTGTGGCTCCAGACCTGCTCAGCCACAGGCTGGGAGCTGAAAACTCTGCTGCTGTGGGTAATTTCACTGCCTGGGTGATTTTCTGTGCCACGGAAAGGGGCAGGAGCTGGTGTCACCCTGCCTGAGACCCCGACAGCCCAGCAAAGTGCAGCTCCCAAAGAGCTCCCTAAATGCTCCATTTACTTCAGGGGTGCAAAGCTCCTCATTTGTAGCACGGGCAGAGATTTAATGATGGGCTGGGTTTTCCTCAGAAGTGTCTAAAGGTTTCTAAAAGGCTTTGAGCATGAAAGGGAATGGCAGATCAGGCTGGAGTTTTGCCGCGTGTTTTTCGCTGGTTCCCCTCCCCTTCCCCTGTGCCAGGCTCAGGATGGTAATTAGAGCACTTTACCTTCCCTCTGCAAATTGGAGTCATTATGGGAGCCTGGGAGGAAGGAGTTCAGCTCATCTCTATTCCACATAACAGCTCCTAAAAATACAGCCGGGGTGTGATCACAAGGATGACACAGCCGGAAATAACAAAGCTGAGCTTTAATTTAGTCCTGGCTAACAAGGACCCCTCCAACCACTCTGCCACGTGGTTCAGGTAGAAAAGGAGCAAAAGCTGACCTGCAAAAGCAGCAAGAAGAAACCTCCCTGGCAAATCTCTGCGGCATTAATCAAGACAATATAAATGTTCATTTGAAGGGAGGGCAATTTGGCTCCACATCATCCAAACCCCGGCATTTCCCAACATCCTAAAAGCTTTTCTAACTAAAACAGCCTCTTAAACTGTCATGGGCTGCCTCTGAACCATCTCAGTCTCCAGCACTAATCTCTCATGGAAGAATCTCTCTGCTGAAAGGGGCTCTCAGGGCCGCGGCTAAAAATTTAATGATTCCATTATTTGGTATCATTTTAATGAAGTAATTTCAAGAACATGAAATTGATGCCACCTGTGGAATATCTTTTGTGTTTTTGATGAATTAGGGGTTTATTCAGGTCTGAGATTGGTGTTTCCAGCAGCCCTTTTGTGCAGTTATTTACAATTCAGCTTAATTACAGCATCCTGCCAGCTCAGCTGTCAGCCCTGACGTTATATAACCCTCTTTAAAAGAAACAGATTATTTAATACAGGAGTTGGAAACTGTGACAAAAAATCCGGAGAATGAAAGAGAAATTTATCTTTCTGAACACATTTTCATTACCCCATAAATTTCCCTCAAAGCTTTGGGAGGCAAACTGGGCTCTGTTGAATTTATAGATTTATAGAGGGATGTTATTCCAGTTATATAATGGAAGAAAAGGTAAAAATCTGTTTGATCCCCGTGTTCTGACACGAGGTTTCTAAAGAAGTTTCAAAATGCCAAGTGCAACGGTAGCTTTACACAACAATTGGGTTTGTTGAGACTGATGAAACCTCTTTTAATTTAAAAAGTGGAGAAATTAAATATCAAAATTAAATGTCAAAGTTAAATATCACAATGAATAACAAAACAACAAACCCCATCTTCATTTTCACCGTGCAACGACTTAAATCCAAAGCTCTCTGATGGAATAAATGTTTTAAAAGTGAGGGTAAAAATTGGGTTGTTCAGAGTGCAATCCTATAATGTCAGGTATTTTCATTTTCCACCAGTGGAGTGATGAAGGGTTTTTCCCATCTGTTAAACCAACACAGGGTGTGATCTCTCACCCTGGAATCAGTGAAATCCCTTAATATCAGCAGAGAGAAATCTCCCAAATAAACTGGAGGGCTGCACAGCTGAAGAAGAGGAGGAAGGAAAGGAGGGCAAGGAGAGCATTCCTGTTGATTTTCAGCTCCTTTGGAATTCATTCGCACTTGACCCGAGAGAATATGAATATTAAAATTGTATGAAGGTAGGTGAGGAAAAAAACCCACAAAATGCCAGAGTTATAAGAGGAAACTCTGAGTAATAAATGGGAAATAAAAAGCCATTTAAGTGGCTTTAATGCTGAATCGAATCGTTATGAAGGTTTATTAATGACCTGAGGAATTTCTGCATTAAATTCAGGCAAAGGCTGCTGCCTTCCCATGGGGGAGCACAGGAGGGACCCTAAACTGCCCTCGTTTAGTGGGATTTCTCCAGAACAGGACAGGCTAGAATGGCTCAGCACAGCCTGAGCAAGAGGGAGACGGGGCTGGAGCATCCTGTGTGCCACTTCCCAGCAATCCCAGCCGAAATCCAGGAGTGGAAAACAATCCTGGAACTGGGGACCAGAGGGTGGATGGGTGTGGGCTTGATATCCCTGAGTCTGAGAAGGTTTTTAGCCTGCAAACAGTTGCTGGCTCTTTCTCAAGGGAAAACCTCTCAACAAGGTTTCCTTCTCAAAACAATCTTATAAAAACAACATTTCTTTCTCAAAACAACCTTATAAAAACAACATTTCTTTCTCAAAACAATCTTATAAAAACAACATTTCTTTCTCAAAACAATCCTATAAAAACAACATTTCTTTCTCAAAACAATCCTATAAAAACAACATTTCTTTCTCAAAACAATCCTATAAAAACAACATTTCTTTCTCAAAACAATCCTATAAAAACAACATTTCTTTCTCAAAACAATCCTATAAAAACAACATTTCTTTCTCAAAACAATCCTATAAAAACAACATTTCTTTCTCAAAACAATCTTTCTCCAGGTGGTGTTTTTATAAGATTGTTTTGAAAAGATAAGATTTTATAAGATCTTTTTTACAAGATTGTTTTGAATTGTTTTCTGTAGTTTAACCAATGGGATTAGGGGTGTCATTCCTATTCACCAATAATGTTAATTCTGTACCAGAACAACTTATAAAATAGTAGGAAGAATTTGACAATAAATCTTTCTATGCTCTTTGCCTTCTGAAATATTCCTGGAGTCCTTTGTCTCTCTTTCATGTTCTACAGCGACAGAGGGGCAGCACTTTATGATGTTTTGCCAAATTAAAATGAGGATCAAAGGAATTTTCCATGTGAGCGGGACACAGAGAGGAGAAATATTCACCCCAGATGTTTGAAGTGATTTTGCTCAGAGCTGACAGCTCCTTGCAGAGATGACAGTGCAGACACCCCAGAGAGGGGACAGGATCCCAGGAACCCCAAATCCCACCCAGCCCCACGGCAGGGACAGCTCCCACTGTGCCAGGCTGCTCCCAACCCCAATGTCCAGCCTGGTCCTGAGGGGCTCAGGGCAGTAATTCCTGCAGCACCAGTGTGGGAAATGGGTTTGTAGGGAATTCCCAAAGCCTGGCAGAAGCTCACACAGCCTTTACATCTGTAGTGTTGGAACTTTGGTTTGATTTTATTTTTATTTGTGCAAACTCTGAGATAAAATATCCTGACTTAGGCCATGGGATAGGACAGAACTGGAAACAAGTTTCAAATGATGGCCTTGCAAACAGAGCAGGTATTTTTGAGAATCAGAATTATGAAAATAAATATATGGAACTCATAAATATGAAAAAAAATTGTGAAAGGTGCATTGTAGGCCCACATGAGGTAATTTTGGATGATCGGCTTTAAGGCATTAACAGCATTGTGAGGCAAAAGCTGATAGGCCAAGAATCACTTACAATTATTGTAATTAGGAAATAGTTTGGGTTCTGATTGTGATGGTGAATTGTAACATCTGCACTGCCTCACCCTCCTCATGAGACTGAAAATGGAATAAAAATCTCTAAAACACCTCTCAGGAGCCTGTCTGTGGGTCAGGAAAGGGATAATCCGACACACGGGGATGTGTGGGACGTGTGGGATGTGTTGGGTGATCTGAGAGGCCCCGGCGAGGCGGGAGCTGCTGAGGCAGCTTTTCCCTGGATTAAAGGAGTCAAAGGATATTTCTCAAGATGAACAATGACCCTGTGCTGAATCACGCTGCTGATGGTTCCTGACTGAACGGGGCCCTGGAAGCGGGGCCGGTGCAGAATTCCAGCTGAGGAGAGCTCCCGGTGTGTAACCCGAGGAGGCAGATGTCACCGCAGAGCCACCCGGGGGTGACAGCTCTGTCAGGCCACTCCTCTCTGCCACAAACCCTGGGGATGATGTTCATGCAAGGCAGGGGTGTCTGACAAATCACCAAATTCCAGAATCCCTGAGGCTGGAAAAGCCCTCCAGGATCATCCAGTCCCAGCTGTGCCCCATGGCCAGGCTGTCCCCAGAGCCCTGAGTGCCACCTCCAGGAATTGCTGGGACACCTCCAGGGATGGGCACTCCAACCCTCCCTGGGCATGTTCCAATCCTTTACAACCATTCCAGGCAGGAATTGTTTCCAGTATCCAACTAAACCTTCCTTGGCCCAGCGTGAGGCCATTTCCTCATCCCATTTCCTGGGAGCAGATCCCAGCTCCCACCTGGCTCCAGCTTTTCATGTTTTGGAGTTTTGGAGAGGCAGAGGGTCCCCCCTGAGCCTCCTTTGCTCCAGGCTCAGCCCCTTCCCAGCTCCCTCAGGAATTCTCCAGCCCCTTCCCAGCTCCCTCAGGAATTCTCCAGCCCCTTCCCAGCTCCCTCAGGGATTCTCCAGCCCCTTCCCAGCTCCCTCAGGGATTCTCCAGCCCCTTCCCAGCTCCCTCAGGATTCTCCCCCCTCCCAGCTCCCTCAGGGATTCTCCAGCCCTTCCCAGCTCCCTCAGGATTCTCCAGCCCCTTCCCAGCTCCCTCAGGAATTCTCCAGCCCCTTCCCAGCTCCCTCAGGAATTCTCCAGCCCTTTCCCAGCTCCCTCAGGATTCTCCAGCCCTTCCCAGCTCCCTCAGGATTCTCCAGCCCCTTCCCAGCTCTGTTCCCTTCCCTGGACAGCTCCAGCCCTCCAGGACTCTCCAGAGCTGCAAAAAAATTCCCAAAAAAAGGGTTTTTATATTCCTTAAATCTGCATTTCTTTATCCTGGAATCCCAGAATGCTTGAGAGGGGCCATTCCATGGACAGTGACACCTTGCACTACCCCAGGCTGCTCCAAGCTGTTAAAATCCAGAATTATTTCCATATCCTGTGTAACCTAATGAACTTCACAAACACATAAATCCCATGGTGAACAAAACCTCCCCCAAAGCAAACAGAACAATATTTCCCAAACTTCACTGAAGCAGCCAGGTCAGAATCAGGACGTGGCCTTGTGGATGTCAGTTGGAAAAATGGGATTTTGACATCCAAATGTCAGGATTCAATTCCTAACCTGGAAAACCCCACCTGGCACCCGACACAAATTGTTCATTCCAACAGGGTCATTAAAAATGCAAACAAATAAAACAAGGAACCCCGAGAATCAGACAGAGCTGTGCTGAGAATATAAAAATACACCTATTAAACCAATCTTAAAAATACACATAAATAGCCTGTGATTTAACTTTATACATCTGTAATATATAAATAATAAGGGGTTTAAATCCACTCATGGCTGAGCAATCAAGGAGAAAGCAACTCCTGAAGACTCAGGACTGCCAGAACTCCCTGCTACACATTCTAAAAGCGAGCAGCAATTACGAAGTTGCCTGATCAAAGCTTTTAATGCTGAATTTTCACAGCAATTTGTAACCATTAAGCAAATGTTTCGGCTCATGGGCAAGGCAAACATCGCCGTGCAGCTTCACTGAAGAGTTAAATTTCAGTAAAAGAGAAAAATGAACTTTTCCAGGGTTATGCAAAGAATTTGTATCATTTGAACCGGAGCATAAAGCCCCAATCCATCCTTTTCTGCCTTAAAGAGATGTGGAGGCTCCTGCCCTCCTCGTAATTGTTTTTGTGATAATATTTGCATTATTTTACTGAGCAGGGGAAGAGCCACACTTTGAAATATCAGCACCAAGCATTATGAGAAGCAATTACTGCAGGTTACTGATTTGGAGCAGCCGGGGAGATGGATGAAGTTTGGGCTGGGATTTCAATTTAAACAAGAATTTTATTAGACCCTGCGTGTCAGATTAATGCTAATAAAGCTCTGGAGGGGTCTGGTAACTCTGGGCTGGGCAGGAGGGTAAACCCCAGAACTGTGCTGAGCCCTGAGGGGGGTGAGCACATTATGGGATGTGTGTAGAAAACACAAAATCATGGAATGATTTTGTTAAGTCACAGTTAAGTTAAGTCACAGGCTATTTATGTGTATTTTTAGGAGTGGTTTAATAGGTGTTATTTTTATATTCTCAGCACAGCTCTGATTCTCGGGGTTCCTTGTTTTGTTTGTTTCCATTTTTAATGACCCCTGTTGGAATGAACTATTTATGTCGGGTGCCAAATATTATTATTATTATTATTATTATTATTATTATTATTATTATTATTATTATTATTATTATTATTTTGGAGCAGGAATTTCAGCCTCCACAGCTCAACGTGCCCCACAGGCTCCCTTCGTCACAGCCATGGAAATATTCTCCAAGAGCCTGGAGAACTCCTGGTGGCATTTTCCAGCTCTGGAATTGCTCCAGTGTCCAGGCTCTGCTTTGTCCAGCTTAAAGTGGCTTCTGTCCACAGTTTTTACAAAAAAAAAAATCAAGGGAGAAAATTCGCACCATTCCTGGGTGTGAAAGTGGTGAAGGCACAGAACAGGAGAGAAAAATTCCTGGTGTTGGAGGAACAGGATAGACAATCATGGAATAATTGTAGGGCAGTTTGTGGAGCAGGGACAGGCTGGGTGGCAAAATAAATATTGCATCGAATTTCCTTCTCTGTGCTGTGAAACTTCCTTGTCTCTGCCATTCCTGGAGCTTTTATTCCTCCTTTTCCCAGGGAGCTGGGAAAGAGCCCCCTGGAATGAGCAATCAGCCTCCTCTGGATCACACCGGGATTGCTCTCACTGCCAAACTTTGGCTGCACAAAACTTTCCAGCCGGGTCCATGGCTGTGGTTTGTGCCATAAAATCCAGGCTGGGCTGAGGGGGAGGGTGGTGACAGTGACTGCTGAAATGACTGCAGGGTTTTTTACACTTTTCCCTGGAATTATTCCCACCCTGGAGAATGAAGCAAGCTTTGCCATCTGCCCACAGAGCTCCCTCCGTTTCCAGCTCTGACTTTGCTGCTGGTCTCCATAAATCTCGAATTCCTGTGGAAATCACCAGGATCCAAAGGATTAAATAAAGGTGGGTGAGGGCACCTCAGAGCTGCTGTGGGCTGGCCAGTGTCCACCTGCTTCCCGAGCAGCCCTTGGCACAGGGCTGGGAAAAGAGAATGGAGAGGAGAGAAAATTCCCACTGGAAAAGTGCTCCAAATGACCTGGAGAAAAAAACAACCTTATTTTTTTTTATTATTTTTTTCCCCTTTGGAAAGAGGGATGGCTGCAGCAAATAAATGGTGGAGGGAATTGCCTGGAGTTAATTACTTATCCTGTTTATTGCTGCGCTGCAATCAGGCCGAGCTGGTTTCCAGACAGACTCTTAAATCCGAGGAAACAAACGGCAGCAAGGATCTGGGAAATGAAAATATCCCCAAAACTCACCCCGAGTGTCCTGCAAACAGCACAGGGACACGGCCATGGGACACCCGCCCCAAGGTTCTGCTCAAGGAGGGGTGCCTGGATATCAGCAGGAATTCCACCCAGCCATGGGATTTTGTCACTTTGGGAAGATAAGAAGGAATCGGGGTGGGTTGTTTTCCTCTGGTTGTTTCCCTTGCTTCCAAGGTCACTCTGTGGTGGATTTCATTTCCTGCAGATATCGTGGCAAAGCCTGGTCCGTGTGTCAGGGAATCTCAGAACGAGCTGATGCTAAAACCAGAACATTTCCTCTGCCTCTCCCCTCTGTCCCTGCTCCACAAACTGCCCTACAATTATTCCATGATTGTTTATCCTGTTTCTCCACACCAGGAATTTTTCTCTCCTGTTCTGTGCCTTCACCACTTTCACACCCAGGAATGGTGTGAATTTTCTCCCTTGATTTTTTTTTTTTGTAAAAATTGTGGACAGAAATCACTTTAAGCTGGATTACGCAGAGCCTGGACACTGGAGCAATTCCAGAGTGGAAAATGCCACCAGGAGTTCTCCAGGCTCTTGGAGAATATTTCCATGGCTGTGACTAAGGGAGACTGTGGGGCACGTTGAGCTGTGGAGGCTGAAATTCCTGCTCCAAAATAATAATAATAATAATAATAATAATAATAATAATAATAATAATAATAATAATAATAATAATAATAATAATAATAACAATATATTTTCTATTTTCTATTTTCTATTTTCTATTTTATATTTTATATTTTATATTTTATATTTTATATTTTATATTTTATATTATCTTAGTATTATAATGTATTATATATTATTCTATTATATATATTATATAGATCATTATATAAAACTTCTTCTTCTTCTTCTTCTACCTCTTCTTCTTCTTCTTCTTCTTCTTCTTCTTCTTCTTCTTCTTCTTCTTCTTATTATTATTATTATTATTATTATTATTATTATTATTATTATTTAAACACCCCAAAGCCCACCAAAACCCCCCAATTAATTTCCAAACCATTTTGTTCTTCCGTCAGTTAAACCCCAGCCTTCTTTACCCAAACCTCTCACTTCTGATGCGGGCACTGATGTCAATTTACTCCTAAAAAACAGAACAAACATTTTGGGAAGTCTGACCCCCCCAGGCACCCCGGTGCCCCCCTTTCATCTGCTGCATTATCGAATTCCATTGCGAGTATTGCCCTTATTTCATATTTTAATGTCATTGCGCTCGGCCTTTGCTCTGATAAATTCCTGGGCCAGGAACTCAGAGCAGAAATTCAAACGCTCTGAGCCTGCTAAGGAGAAAATGCTGAGAGAAAGGTGAGGGTGCTCCAGCAGCTCTGCTCCCAAATCAATAGAGAATGCATTCATAAATTAGCAATCACTGCAGACCCAAACATCCATTGCTGGAGGAACACTGCATAATTAAACCACGGGAATGAATCACTAATTAAAGTTTAATTTTCAGTTTTGGTTCTTTTTTTAAACCTTTGGCTAAAAAATTAACTTGGCTGCCTGATTTTATTTCTGCTGGAGGTTGTGCTGGTCATGAGAAGGAAGGGAAGGGAAGGGAAGGGAAGGGAAGGGAAGGGAAGGGAAGGGGGAAGGGGAAGGGAAGGGAAGGGAAGGGAAGGGAAGGGAAGGGAAGGGAAGGGAAGGGAAGGGAAGGGAAGGGAAGGGAAGGGAAGGGAAGGGAAGGGAAGGGAAGGGAAAGGAAAGGGAAAGGAAAGGAAAGGAAAGGAAAGGAAAGGAAAGGAAAGGAAAGGAAAGGAAAGGAAAGGAAAGGAAAGGAAAGGAAAGGAAAGGAAAGGAAAGGAAAGGAAAGGAAAGGAAAGGAAGGAAAGGAAAGGAAAGGAAAGGAAAGGAAAGGAAAGGAAAGGAAAGGAAAGGAAAGGAAAGGAAAAGGAAAGGAAAGGAAAGGAAAGGAAAGGAAAGGAAAGGAAAGGAAAGGAAAGGAAAGGAAAGGAAAGGAAAGGAAAGGAAAGGAAAGGAAAGGAAAGGAAAGGAAAGGAAAGGAAAGGAAAGGAAAGGAAAGGAAAGGAAAGGAAAGGAAAGGAAAGGAAAGGAAAGGAAAGGGAAACCCCAAAGCAAATAATTGCATTTGAAATTCTCTAAAGGAAAGCTCAGAAAACACCTCCAAGATCATCCAGTCCGACCTCTGACCTTGTCAACTAAACCAAATCAGCTTCTCTAAACTCATCCAATAATTCCTCACAAATCTCTTGGCTGCTCCGCTGATTTCCTGGGATCAATTCCAAACCCAGCCCCTTGCCTTGGAACACCAGACTTTAAATCTCTCTCTCAGCACTCCTGCAGGGATGAAAGGAACAAGGAACAGCCACACAGAGACAGATTTGAGGGAATGACTTGCATTAGCAGCCCTTCCAGGGGGCTGGAATACAGGAATTCACCCTTTGGGGAAATACCTGGGAGTTACACACGGAATTCGGAGCTGGTTTGGGCAGGGTTGATCTGGGAGCAGGGAAATGGAAATGGGCCCGTGGTTGGGTTTGGGAGGGACACAAGGAAAGGACACAAATGTCCGCGTCAGGAAGGTGACATTAACGAGCATCATTAGCGGCTCGCTTGGCCTGTGCTGCGCAGGTCAGCGCTGGGAATCGAATTTCCCTCGGGTCTGCTCACTGCGGGCAAAAATGGCTTTTCACCAGGGAAAGAAAAAAAGCAAAGTAAGTGGGAAAGGGAGAAGGGGAAATGGAAGAGAGGGAAGAGAGAGAGGAGAGAAGAGGGAAAAAAGAAAAAGAGAAAAGAGAGAGAAAAGGGAGACGAGAGAAAAGAGAGAAGAGAGAGGAGAGAGAGAGAGAGGAGAGAGAGGGGAGAGAGAAAAGAGAGAGAAAAGAGAAAAGAGAGAAGAGAGAGAAAAGGGTGAGAAAAGAGAGAAATAAGAGAGAGAAAAGAGAGAGAAAAATGAGAAAATGGAGAGAAAAGAGAGAAAATGGAGAGAAAAGAGAGAAAAAAGGAGAGAAAAGAGAGAGAAAGGAGAGAAAAGAGAGAAAAGGAGAGAAAAGAGAAAAGAGAAAAGAAAAAGAGAAAGGAGAGAAAAGAGAAAAGAGAAAAAGAGAGAAAAGAGAAAAGAGAAAAGAGAAAAGAGAAAAGAGAAAAGAGAAAAGAGAAAAAAAGAGAAAAGAGAAAAGAGAAAAGAGAAAAGAGAGAGAAAAGGGAGAGAAGAGAGAGAAAAGAGAACGAAAAGAAAGAGAAAAGGGAGAGAAAAGAGAAAGAAAAAAAGAGAAAAGAGAGAGAAAAGAGAGTGAAAAGGGAGAGAAAAGAGAGAGAAAAGGGAGAGAAAAAAGAGAGAAAAGAGAGAGAAAAGAGAGAGAAAAGAGAAAAGATAGAGGAAAGGGAGAGAAAAGAGAAAAGGGAGAGAAAAGAGAAAAGGGAGAGAAAAGAGAGAGAAAAGAGAGAAAAGAGAAAAGAGAGAAAAAAAGAGAGAAAAGAGAGAAAAAAGAGAGAAAAAACAGAGAAAAGAGGGGAAAAAAAGAGAGAGAAAAAACAGAAAAGGGAGAGAAAAGGGAAAGGGGGAAAGGGAAAGGGGGAAAAGGAAAGACATTCCCCAGGTAATCACCCAGAGCGAAAATGGGTTGGAAAACCTGAAAGCAAAGCCCTCCCAGCCGCTGTGCAGCGGCCAAAGGCAGGCCAGGCCAGCAGATGTGGATGTTGTTACCCAAGCCCAAGGAAGAAGTTAATGATATTCCTTGCAGCAAACGTGCTTTATCATAAACCCGGCTGAGTTTGCACAGGTACAAAAAGAGTTTGCTCAATTGAGCTGACACGGGAGGTTTTATGGAGATAATAAAAGGAACTATCAGGAAAAATAAAAGATAGATCCTGGCTGGAATCAATCAAAAAGCCTTGAAGAGACTAACAGAAAAGCCAAGCCAGCCTGCCCGCCAACTCAGGAGTTTAAAGGAGGCAGAAAAATACATTTCAATTATGCAATCAAAGCTCACTGAACAATCCAAAGGCTATAAAACCAGGGGCTGAAATATTAAAATGGATAAATCTGAAATAACCCCCAAGACAGGCAGCTCGATAAAGACAACACCGGTGAGAAGTAATTACAGGGGGACAACTGAGCAGTTTGTGAATGAGTTCTGTGGGCCTCAGCCACTGCTTTGTGCAGGAACGTTTTCTTCTGAAGGAATAAAAAGTGCAAGAAATAAAAAAGCAGTGAAATAACAACGAGGTTATCATGGATTTAAAAGGAATATTGGTAATGTGTGAATGGGAGATGTGCCCTGTGGGAAGGAGCTTGGAGCGTGAAGAGGGAAAGGGAAAGGACAGGTGAAGTTAAAAGTCATGTTGGGAATTAAGAGAAGGATAATTGTTTATCTTTAGAAGAGAACAAAGTTCTGATGTGCAGGAAAATTTACAGGCATGGAAAAATTTAAGGTTTTTACAGAGGACATGAAATTGCTTTTTCCTGGGTGTTGAATGAATATTGATTGGTACAAATTCAGCTTTCCCTGGTTTTTGGGTTGTCTTCAGTATTTCCTCTCTTTCCCTGGGTTTTATATTCCAAGGATTTCCCTGCCCCAGTGGTGGCTGCTGGGATGGCTGGAGCAGAAATGGCGTTTCCAGGTCACAAATCCAGTGCAGTGATGGACAATGATGCCAAATTCAGTTTTATGAGCAATAGGAAAAATCAACCTCAAAGCTGGAGTTTGGGGTCACAAACATAAAACAGGGAATCCCAGGCTCACAAAATTCCCTCCAGCTTTGAATATTGATCAGGGGAACTAGAGAGAGACACCTCAGATGTGCAGGCAGGACCTTGGCTCCATCACACCGGGCAAATTTCTGTTTTTACCTCGTTTTTGTAGGAAGCTGAGGACGTTTTCTCCCCTGCCCTGGCTGGGAATGTTGGACTCACCACAACTGGGTTTTCTTGTGAAATTGTCCTGGGTTCCAGTGTCAGCTGTGCCCACAGTCTGTGCTCCATCCCCATCCCCTGAGCTGCTGGAACCAGCTGGGGCAGTGTTTCCCTTCTCTCCTGGCCATGGCCCAGCAATGCCGTGCCCATGGCTCATGGGGAACTCCCTGCGGGAGCTGTCTCTGGTTCATGGGCCAGCAAGGAGCCACTGCAGGGCTCAGAGAATGAGATCAGCCCATGGGGAGATGCTCCGCCCAGGGGGAGGAGCCAAGCATTCCCACCTGGATAGAATCTGGGATTTGGGACAGCACAGGGAGCCCTGACCCACTGCACTCCCAGAGGACAAGAGCTGCCAGAGCTTTCTACAGGATCCCTGCTTGGACAAGAGCATTTCATCTGCACTGCTGCCACCACCCTGACTGACAGGGGGTCAGGTTGTGTTCTGACTCTGGCAGTGGTTTTTGTACTATTGCATTTATTTTATTTTATTTCTTTTCCTCTTATTAAATTGTGTTTCTGCCTTGGAGTGTCTCACTGGTTTTGCTTTCAAACCAGCACAGCAATTCATGGAGTGTTTCTGGAATGATCTCTGGCCCTTTCCCTGCTGTGTGGGAAGGAGTGGGAGCAGGAACACAACAGATGAGCTCACCCCTGATCACAGTCATGGTGATCAGCCCAGCTCAGAGACAAGTGCAAGACACCGGGTTTCCAGTTCTGTTCTGTGATTTTGGGTGTCTGTTAAAAGAAAAAAACCAACCAGATTTGTTTGATCCATGAAGGAGAACCCAGCCAGGTGGGGGGAGCTGCTGTGATCCCAAATCCCCTTTTCCCGACCAGAACCCCAGGCTGCACCTCCCGAGCTGAAAAGAATCCTCTAAAGCAGCAACTCCTCACATTTGGAGTAATGAAAATCTGGCTGCACTGACTTAAGGCAATTCACAGTTGTTAAATTTAATTTCCCATCAATAAATATAATTACCTAATTCAATTTCTGCCTCTTAATAAAAATGGTTTCCAATGTCGTTAGAGCCTCAATCCCCAATATCCGAGGCTGCTCAGGATTACAGGCTGTGTAAATACAATTTCTGCAAGCAGATGGATTTTCCATGCAGATGGAGAAACACAAATTGGAATCAGTGGCTCTGGCAGCTTTCAACACCTTCAACCTGAAAAAAAGAGAAACAATAAAATTACAGAGGTTTTTTTTCCTCTGTCGCACTGAGAAAGGAAAAGCTGTGCTTGTGCCTTCTTTAATTTGACCAGGCTTAAGATGTTCCATTTCAGGAATTTAATTAGCAAAAATATATCCCCAGCAGAAAAATTAGGAGTGTCCTCGAGGTTGATTTAACACTCTGCAAACACTGGAGCTTCCTCTTGAAAGGGAAAATTCCTGCCTGGAATGATGGTGGAGGTTTTAATGTCACTTGACCACAGCTCTGACAGGCAGGGGAGGATTTCTGTGTCCAAATGAGGTTGTGATAAAAGATTATGATAAAATTATGATGAAAAAGCTGCACTGGGGTGGGTTTGATGGGATAACAGGGAAAATTTCTTCATGGAAAGGGTTGGCAGGCACTGGAAGGGGCAGTGGTGGAGTCACACACCTGGAGGTGTCCAAGGAATGTCGCTTTGTTTTTCAAAAGTTCTTTTAAGCTTCCTGATGTTTATGTTTTTGTGATAGAGTTCTCATGCACTTTCATGTAAATAATCATTGGTTTGCATTCTTTTTTAGAAGAGGAGAGAATTGATGGGCTGTTAGTTTGACTAGAGCAGTTGACAAGAGACAATTTCACTTTCTAATCTATAGTCACTGTTAGAACTCTATAAATTCAGTTTGTAAATAAACAACTTCTCTTTTGCTTTATTCAGCTCGGTGTGTGAGTGTGTTCATTTTGTGTCTTATTGTGACAAAGGAAGGGACCCTAAATCCCACCCAGTGCCAGCCCAGCATGGCAGGGACACCTCCCACTGTCCCAGGCTGCTCCAGCCCCAATGTCCAACCTGGCCTGGGGCACTGCCAGGGATCCAGGGGCAGCCACAGCTGCTCTGGGAATTCCATCCCCACCCTCCCAGGGAACAATTCCTGCCCCAAATCCCATCTCAATCTCCCCACTCACAGCTCAAAGCCATTCCCTGTGTCCTGTCCCTCCATCCTTGTCCCCAGTCCCTCCCCACATTTCTTGGTGGCTCCCTCAGGTGCTGAAAGGCCACAATGAGCCCGGAGCTTCTCCTCTGCAGCTGAACCATCCCAATTCTCCCACCTTTTCCCCACAGCAGAGGGGCTCCAGCCCTTGATCAACTTGTCACCTTGGCGGCAAAATTTTAGCAAAAGCCTTAATGAGGAAATGAGAGGATTTGCAGGAATTGGGCCCTGCCAGGGATCCAGGGACAGCCACAGCTGCTCTGGGAATTCCATCCCCACCTGCCAGGGAACAATTCCTGCCCAAATCCCATCCATCTCTTCCCTGTGGCAGTGGGAGCCATTCCCTGTGTCCTGTCCCTCCATCCTTGTCCCCAGTCCCTCTCCAGCTCTTCTGTGGCTCCTTCAGGCCCTGCCAGGGGCTCTGAGCTCTCCCTGGAGCTTCTCCTCTCCAGGTGAACAATCCCAGCTCTCCCAGCAGAGCTGCTCCATCCTCGGATCCTTTGGGGGCTCCTCTGTCCCAGCTCCAGCAGCTCCAGGTCCAGCTCTGCAGGTGGGGTCTCACCCGGGCACAATTCCCCCTTTCCTGCTGCCCACAGGGATACCTGGACACAACAATCTCTCCTCGGCCAAAATTTCCTCCCTGCACCCCATTCCCAACTCCTGGAACCACTTCAGGGGTCCATTCTGAACCTCAGCTTGGGAACTGCACAGAAATTCAGGCCCTGAGTGATCTGAAGGCCTTGATGCAGGAATAAGGTGAAAATCCATCACTGCCACCGGCTGCCACCTGCAATCCCAACCATCCCTGAGCGCCAGGAGAGCAGGGGGAGAGGGAAAAAAGGGAATGAAGGCAGCCTTAAAAAAAAAAAAAACTGGAGCGGAGAAAACTTTGCAGAATACAAATCAGAGCTGAACCACAGCTGGTGTGGAGCTTTTAATTGCTTTTAAGGGAAGCAATTCCCCGTGGGCTGGGAAGATGGGACAGCTTGAGGTCTGAAGTCATTTACCAAGTCTATTGTTCTGAGGGCCCTTCAGGCAGAATCACTCCTCTCTTTGCTGGCCTTTTTTTCTTTTTTTTTTAATACTATTTAGCTGTGGGAAGCATCGTTCCAGCCTGCCACGTTCAGATTTGTCTTTGTTTTCCTGGAAATTCGGCCGGTTCTGATGGAATGGGGAGGGTGGTCCCAGTGGGGCAGGGATCTGATGGCACCAGGCTGGATGGGACACCTCCAAACCCCTCCAAACCCCTCCAAACCCCTCCAAACCCTTCCAAACCCCTCCAAACCCCTCCAAACCCCTCCAAACACCTCCAAACCCTCCAAACCCCTCCAAACCCTCCAACCCCCCCCCCCCCCCCCCCCCCCCCCCCCCCCCTCCAAACCCCTCCAACCCCTCCAAACCCCCCCCCCCCCCCCCCCCCCCCTCCAACCCCTCCAAACCCCTCCAAACCCTTCCAAACCCTTCCAAACCCCTCTAAACCCCTCCAAACCCCTCCAAACCCCTCCAAACCCCTCCAAACACCTCCAAACCCCTCCTGCAGCTTCCCAACCTCCACTGCCATGTGCTGGGAATGCATTTTCCAGCTGAACAAAAACGTGTTTGCTCCTTTTCCCTCACAGGAAGCTCCGTGGGGAGTTCCAGCAGGGAGGAAAAGGATAAACGCACGTTTTGCCACCCAAATTCCAAAGAGAATCTTTGTTCCATCCCGTTTCTCTGCCTGCACAAACGTTGCTCCCTTCAGGCTCTCTCTCCCCATTCCCAGATTTCCACCAGGAAAATCAGACTCCAGATAAAAATGGGAAAAGTGATCCCAAGAATCCCAGGAATCTGGGGAAACAGGGTAGGGTCCCTCCTGGGGAGGCTGGGCAATGTTATTTTAATAAAGTTATTTTAATAAAGTTATTTTAACCTGAACACCCGGGATTGATTCCTGGAGTCAGAGCCAAGAGGAAACAGGCAGAGCTGGTGATTTTGTGGGATATTCTCTCCCTGTATTTGGATTATTGCATTTTCTGCCCATCCATCCGGACGTCCATCGAGGTGCAGAGGGAAGGAATTCCCTGCTGGGATGGGCTGGGCAAGAGAAAGTTCCTCAGGTAGGAACAGAGGGATTGTGGGTTTGGTGCTCCTCATCCAACTCTGATGAATTTCTGTGTGAGGCCAGAGTGTTTTTAGCCCCACCAAGGTGTATCAAGCTCTGAGGGCTGCCAGCAGCTGTCACAGTTGGACTCAAAATAAAGATGATCACCTCTAATAAATTCTCAGAAGGCAAAGAGAATAGAAAGCTTTATTTACAATTCTTCCTGGTCTTTTATTCTGATACAAAAGAAATAGGATGACACCTCTCTAATTCCATTGGTTTAACTACACAAATAGAAAACAGCAGCTGGGCAAGAAATGTTATGAGAAAAGGCATTATTTACATGAGGTTGTTTTGGGAAAAGAAACTGTTGAAAAGTTTCCCTCAGGAAAGAGCTGGCAATTGTTAGCAAGCTGAAAAATTCTCTCAGGCTCAGGAATATCAAGCCCACAAGCAGCCTGTCAGAAATGGCTTGTGAAAATGGTGAGGTGGCTGATCAGAGGAGTTTGGAAAAGCAAAAAGGTTTTATTAAAGAGAAATTAACAAACTATACAGAACAAAAGAATAAAAGCTGTGCAAGGTGCAGGGAGGTTCCTTGTACCTGCTAAGACACCCTGAAAATCCCCTGAGAACCTCTGTGCTCTCTTTTAAATATTTAACCACCTAGGAGGGGTTTTTAGCTTGCTGCCCATAGAAAAGAGCCACATTCCCTGAGGGACAGCTCAAGGTCCAACAGGTGCCTTTGTGCTGACAGTTATGGTGAGAGGAGCATAAAAATTTCTGGTTCTTCTTCCTTAAAAGCTCAGGGTTGTAACTTAAACTCTTTCCTAATATGAGAATCACCTGTAGGGGTATTCTCATATTAGGCAACACAAGTCCCAAGTGCCTCCCCCAGGAATCTGAGCAGCCCAAGAAGAGCTCTGGGATGTTTTTGCAGGATCCATTTCCCACCTCACTCCTCCCTGCAGCCCCTGGGGAGCAGTTCCAGCCCAGCTGAGCAGCTGCACTCAGCCCTGGGCTCCTCACAGGGCCCTGTGCCCACCATCCCCAGGAAAACAAACGAAAGGGAACCAAAACTGCTGGGGAAATCATGGACCCAACCCTTCTCCTGGCTCTGACATTGTACACACACCAATTCTGTCTCTCTTTTATCACCGTTTTCATTCCTGGTGTGTCGCAGTAGGACATGGAATGAAGACACAGAACCAGTTCTTCCTCATCAGAAGGCTGGAGCAGAAGTTGATTTTACAATTTTCTTCCTCCCTCTATAGCATTTCTTCCTCTCCCTCTGCTAACAGGACATTAATTGGTCACTCAGGACTGATGTTTTCCCCTTTGGTGAACACCAGGTGAACTGGAGTGTTTTGGGAAAACCCTGAGAAGAGTCCATGGCCCACATGGAATGTTTATAAAAACAGGGAAGGGCGTTTTGGAAAGAGGAAAATGAAGATTTTCCCTTGGGAAAGAGTTTACAAGGCAGGAAGCTGAGGATTCTCTCAGGCCCAGAAATTCCAAGCCCACACTGGTGGGGGCTAAGCCAGCTGGGATCATCAATTAACACAGAATTAATCAGAATTCACCACAATTCACAATTTCTGGGAAGTTTTTGGAACGAGGACACCTTCCATCTTCACTCACCCTTTGTACAAGGAGACCAAGCATTGGCTCAGGACGAGGTGTGTCCATCAGTCCCTGAGTCTGAGGATCAGCTGTAAAATCCTCATGCAAACCCTTCCCCGACAGATCCCGAATTTCCCCCACACTCCCTTTTATCCTGTGCTGCCCTGACAGCTCCTGCTTTATCTGGCACCAGGGGCTGTTTTTCATGGCAAAGTTGATGCACTTCTTCACTTTTTCCCTTTTCTTCTCTTTGTCTTTCCCTTTTCCATAATTTATTCTTTGAAGATAACACCGCTGGCAGTGAGGAACTGCATCTGAGCTCTGACAAACTCCCCAAAAGCTCCTCAGCCACTCTGAGGAACCTGCCATAAATCAGGTGTTTCACCCAGCCTGAACAGACAGGCTGGAAACCAGGCAGAAATAACTGCAAATGAAGTGACTTTGTTTTAAATGCAGCCCAGTTAGGGCCCGCTGATACTGTGGAAATATTGTTCTCTGGATTTCCTTGCTCTCCGTAAGTTTCTTCCTCATCACGCCGCTGACTGGGTTGGTGTTATCTCAGAAAATGTAAATATCTGCTGAATTTGCTTTGGCTGCAGCTCTGCTGTGAGTTTTTCCTGGTTTCAGGGAGTTTTGTCTGGGTTGTTCTGCTCAGAGGAGAGCGAGGATGAGCTGTGGTTTTGGGGGAGAAGGGTTTCAGCAGCAACCTCTCTGAGGTGCTGGATGTAAAGGAGATCAGCCCATCCCTGAGATCTGGGGGTTCACAGTGAGGGGGAGGATCTGGGGGCTCCCAGAGAAGGGAAATGGGAGAGGGAGGGGTCACACTGGGACATGAAATGAACACAGAGACGTCCAAGGCAAAAGGAAGGAGTTTATTTTATAAACCTCATAATTTATGGATTTACAGCAGTGATCACGGATTGGAGGATGAAATTGTCCCCTCTCAACCACACTGGTCACACAACAGTCATCAATTCTCTCCTCCTCCAAGAAAGAATGCAAACAATGATATTTGTAGGTGAAAGTGCCTGAGAACTCCAATATAAAAAATGTAAAATCAGAAGGTTTAGCAAAACTTCAGAACAGGGTGACAGGGAGGGATCAAAACTCCAGCCCAGATGGAGTCAGGGATCCACCACAAAACCTCCAGAGCTGTCACAATCCCAATCCTCACAGCCCCAAAGGAAGGCTGGTGCTGGGGTTTATCCAGCCCAAAATTTGATCCCAGCACAGCCAGGAATTGGTGATCAGGGAAGTGCAGGGCACAAACCCTTCCCTCAAAGCCAGCCCCTGCCAGGGCAGTGTGATGGAGCTGTGACATGGGCACCTCTCTGTGCCTCAACAGCCAGGGATGAGCTGATTCTCCATGATTTTATTAATTACATTTACCCTCTGTCATTTGGGATATCCTCCAGCAGCTCTGCAGGTTAATTAAACCCTCGAATTGCTTCTCTTCTGGAGGGGCTGGGTTTTCCTTTTCCTCCCAGGAGTTTCACTGTACAAGCACGGCATCCCTGTAGGGTTCCTGCTCTGAGAGAGAAATTCTCATTCCCAATCCAAGTTTTTCACCCATCCCAGCACAACAAAACCTGGCAGAGTGAGTCCAGAGGAGCGCCCTGCTCTGGAGCCAGCCTGGCAGAGCTGGGGGTGTTCACCTGGGGAAGAGAAAGATCCAGGGAAACCTCAGAGCCCCTTCCAGACTAATTCCAGCCACAAATACCCAAATTTCATCTCCTTCTTCGTCCAACATTTCACCACTGACCTCTGGTTCCTTCCAAACAGAGAAAACTCCGTTTGCAATTACCCATGGGAAGGATCCAGGTTATTCCAGGGCTGTGATTGGACACCATCAGCCTAAAAATGCAAATGCTGGAATGTTCAGAACCTTCCAATTCCACGCTTCAAATACACAGAACACCAGGAAAAAAAAAGAAAACAGGGATGGCAATCTCTGCTTCTCCCAGGGTTTCTGAGAGCCTCTCAGCACTCTGAGAATTCCTGGCATTTCTCCTGTCTCAGGCTGATATTTTATCCCACACAATTTGCTGTCTGTACCTTGTCAGGAAGGTGCCCTCGCTGAACTGCCCCTGGAGAAACCGGGCTCAGAAACGCCCGTCAGAAGAGTTTATTGTTATTTACAATGATTATTATGAACCATCTCATGGAAAAATCTCTTTTATCCTGACAGCCCCTGCGGCTGATGGCTCCAATAAAGGATTTCAGCATGGGCTGGATGCTGTAAAATTCATGACAGAACGGTTGGGTTGGGAGGGACTCCAGTTCCCAGAATTCAAATCTCATTTTCTGGGGATATTTGATCCCAGCAAGGGCCAGCTAAACAAGGTAATTTGGTCCAAAGCCTGGGAATGCAGCATGGAAAATCCAACGGCAGCTGATTTACTCCACAGCCTCAGAAATGTTTTCACTCCAGCCCTGGCAGACAAACTGAGAACTCAGCCCAGGATCTCCAGCAGAGCTGTAGAAACAATTGATTTTTCAGTTCAGTAGCCAAATTGGAAAAGTAAATAGTTTGAAATGACTCAGAATGGGGTTTTGTGTTGGTTTTCTTGTGGAATTGAAACCCAGGCTGAGGAGCTGCAGCTTCTCCAGCAGCCTGGCCAGGGGGATTTTCCAGCCAGCCCAGGAATGGTCAGGATTGAGCACCTGGATTCCTCCAAAAAGGTTCTGTCATCCCCCACAGCCTGTGTGGGACGAGGGCGGTGTCCCTCTCCCTGCCCTTGCTCCCGTGGCTTCCAGCACCTGAGAAAAGCCAGGAGCAGGTGTCCTCCCACCAACCCTGCCCCCCTCCAGGCAATGGAATTATTCCCGATGGAATTCCTTCTGATGGAGTTATTGTCGATGGAATTATTCCTGATGGAATTATTGCTGATGGAATTATTCTCAATGGAATTATTCCAGATGGAATTATTCCCAATGGAATTATTCCCGATGGAATTATTGCCAATGGAATTATTGCCAATGGAATCCTTCCTGATGGAATCCTTCCCAATGGAATCCTTCCCAATGGAATTCTTTCTGATGGAATTATTGTCAATAGAATCCTTCCCGATGGAATTCTTCCCGATGGAATTCTTCCCATAATTCTTCCATGGGGAAATTCCTGCTGCTGCCCACCCTGAGCCTGCCCTGGCCCAGCCTGAGGCCGTTCCCTCTCCTCCTGTCCCTGTTCCTCCCCTGGCTGTCCCCTTCTCTCAGGGAGTTTTGGAGAACCAGAAATCCCCCCTGAGCCTCCTTTCCCCAAGTTTTGGTGGGTTGGTGCAGCAGAAAACCAATTCCTGGTTTCCAACTGATTCCAATCCCCGGCACCACCAAATTCCCAGGAGCAGCTGCAGGGATTTGCACCCACACAGATCCAGGACGTTCTGCAGGCAGGCTGGAATAACCAGCAGGAAGGAACTGTGAACAAACAGGGAATGGTTTTTCCCTGCTCCAGCCAACCAGGCACAAGTGAGAGCTCTCAGCCAAAGCCAGCCACAATAATTAACCGCAAATTGCAAATTATTACTAAAAATTACTGAAAAAATTATCTCTGTTTTGAATTAGAAATGCAAAGTCTGCGAGTTCTGATTTATATTTATTTAGGAAGATAATGATCTGCTGAAGATAATAAGGAATGCTTTACCAAACACTTGGAGATGCTCTTTCCAGTATTTTCTTAAAACTAATCAAGTTCGAAATCCCAAGTTTCCTTTTATAAACAAGGTCATAAAATGCCTTAAAATCTCCCAGGAAATTCATGGAAATTTATTCAGTCTGTGTGAGAGAGTAAATCTCTGTTATGCTTGTGGATCCTTCCCCAATCCATGTACATTTTAATTAAGCCCATTAATTTTACAGGATTGCTGCTTGTTTGCTGCTGGATTGTTGCTCTGAAGAAAGCAGCTTTTTTCCAATGGAAATTAAACTCCAAAAGCTTCAAAGTAACTTTTTCTAACTGAGAAACACTGAAAGCAGCACTGAGAAACACAAAATATTTCCTGCTGCACAAAAAGCTTGGTTTGGTTTTCTTGTTTGTAAAATCGAGTGAAAAAAATTCTTTATTTTATTATGGATCTACAGAGAAAATCATGTGCTCCTCAAGCTGTGTCATTCCAAAGGATCCTGATCCATTAACTACATCCAAGTTTATTGGAGGAATTTCCATCTGTCATTGTGGCTTCCAGGCCAAGTTTCCTAAATTTCTGATCGTAGCCTGACCTGGTTTGATTATTTGATTAACAATCAAATATCATTATTGATTATTATTTTTGATTATTTGCAGCAACTCTTCCACCTGTGACATTGGATTTTATCTCAATCTTCATCTGCACTCGAAACTCAAAGCCAATTAAAACATCCTCAGGGAACAGTGTTCCATAAAATATTCCATAAAATTGCTCAGGGCTGGGATTGATCCTTAGAATCCTAAAAAACATGGAATAGTTTGGGCTGGAAGGGACCTAAATCCCATCAGTGCCATGGCAGGGACACCTCCCACTGCCCCAGGGTCTCAGTGACCAACCTGGCCTTGGACACTTCCAGGGATGAGTATCCACAATTTTCCTTGGATATTTTTCTCCTTACTGACACAAAATCCACACAAAAACCATCACACAACAATTCCAGCGGAGCAGACTTGAAAACCTCTGTGTTTTCTGTCTAAATTACTGTCAGCACTGGGAAAAAAAACCCCAACAAACCCAAAAAACAACTCGCTTCAGTGCAGGGACTTAAATTGTCAGAAGAATTCCTTGTGTCTCCATAAAGGTAACATAAATCCTGGCAAAATCCATTCTCTATCCAAAACAACTCATTCTCCAGGCTGTGTTTTCCCAGGCTGCCTCCGGAACCTGTCTGTGAGGAAAATGAAGAACGAGTACATGAAGGAAATCATAATTTACAATATGTTCCGAAGCCAGGCTGCATTTAAAACAACTGGAATTTGAGATTTGCTTGTCAGGGAGAAAAACAAAAAAAAGAAAGCTAACAAGGAGACCATGTAAATGCTGTGCATTTGTTCTGTTCCTGCTAAAGATGCTGGAAGTGTCTGACAAATCCCATAATGAGCTCCCATCTCCAGGTGGAAGGAAAGGGAGGATTGTTCAAGGCTTCAGGGAATGGAAGAACAAGGAAAACATGGAAAAGCAGAGGCAGCACCAACACGAGCTCTGAGTGTCTCTGTGTTTTCGTTGGAATCCAAGGAATAAACTGGGGTTTTGTTGGGGAAAAAGAATTCATTATCAAGAATGATAAATCATTATCAGGAATGACAAGTCTCGTGGCTTGTGAGGTCAATGCCCTCTGGCAATAGCATTGCTCCAAGGGAAGCAGATCCCAGAATTCCAACTGGTTTGGGTGGGAAGGGACATTAAAATCCATCCCATCCCTCCCCTGCCATGGGCAGAGACACCTCCCTCTGTCCCAGGGTGTTCCAAGCCCCATCCAACATTCCTTGGGCACTGCCAGGGATCCAGGGGCAGCCACAGCTGCTCTGGGCACCCTGAACAGAGTAAAACACCCAAAGCAGCAAAGGTGAAGGGAAATGTTTTGAAATATTTTAAATAAAAAAAATTCTGCCAACCAAGAGCAAAGCCAAGCTCCAAAGCCTCGAAGTTCTCCATGGGTGCAGAGGGAGAGAATCCTAAAGTAGATCCAGGCTTGATCCTCACAGCATCTGGACTCTGTGATCCCTTCCAGCTGTGGGTCCCTTCCAGCTCAGGATATTCCAGGAGTTCTCCTGCCTGGCACTGCCACCCTCCCCTCCCAGCCTGTGCACACCCCTCGTGCCTGCTGCCCATCCAATCCCACTTCCAAGTGCATTTCTGTGGCACTTTCTGGTCCCTTTTCTGGGCTCTCTCCTTTCCTTCACCAGAAAAGAATATCTTCTCTCAATTCCAGAACAAACAAGGTTAAACTAAACCTCACCGAATCTTGGAAAATCCTGAGCTGGGACCCACAGGGATCACCCAGTCCGGCTCCTGACCCTGCACTGGACACCCCAAAATCCCCTCCTGTGCCTGAGGGCGTTGTCCAAACTCAGCAAAGCCTTGCCCATGGGGACTGAATTTAATGTTGGGAAGACAAAAATCTCAGTCCTACACAATTTTATCTGCCCCACTGCCAGTCCAGGCCTCAAAAATAATGCACAGATCCCAATCCCTCACTCTCCACCCTCCCAACAATTCCTACTCTCCGTTTCCAGCCCTTCGCCCAAGGCTCCTAAAACATCATGCGGGGATTTGGGAGCCCCATTTGAAACAAATTGTTTTAATTAAAGCAGTAATTTCCAACCCCCAGAGATGTAAACTATTAAAGAGTTGCCAGGAGGGAGAGGCGCTGATGGAGAGCAGTGAGCAATTACAGCCAAGCTGCTGCCGGTTCTCCGGGAAAGGGGCTGGGAAAGCAGAGCCAGGCGCCGTTCATCAGCCCCCACAGCCTTCCCAGAGCCCAGGATCCTCCTCCCAGAAAGGCTCAGAGCTGAGGGAGATGAAAATTTAACAGGAAAGTCTTACATGAATGCTTAGCAGAAGGTTCACTAGAAATGAAAGCGAGTTTTGATATAAAGAATAAAAAATGTGGGAGTTAGGGATTGCTGAGTTAGTTGTCACTGGACAAAGGTTGGGATGAGTTGGAAGGAGACTTTTATGGCTGAGAGCAAAGGATAAGTTGTTTACAAACAAAAACATGGTTTTACCAAGAAAAGAGTAAAACCATCGACAAACAAAAAATGGTTTTACCAGGTAAAGGGAAAAACCATCAGCAAACAAAAACATTGTTTTACCAGGTAAAGAGAAAAACCAGGTAAAGGGAAAAACCATAGGCAAACAAAAACATGGTTTTACCAAGAAAAGAGAAAAACCATAGCAAACAAAAAGAAAAGAAGAAAAACCATAGGCAAACAAAAATGGTTTTACCAAGTCAAGAGAAAAACCATAGGCAAACAAAAAATGGTTTTACCAAATGAAGAGAAAAACCATAGGCAAACAAAAACGTGTTTTTACCAAGTAGAAAAAAGGTCTGAGAATTTTCCACTGCAAGAAAAACAGATAAACAACTTTAAGTTCAAAATGTAACATACCAACTGGATGTGATTGGATAGCACAAACCATAATACAGAAAGGACTGCAGTTGTGATAGCTATAGGTGAATATAAAGGTATTGTGCACGATACTGGTTGGGTGTTATGGGTTAAGATGCTCAGTAAAGTATAAAATGCAGTGTAACCAGAACTAAAGTGGCTTCAGGCCTTTAGGATGATGCTGAAGCTTTTAGGTTTTGGTTCTGTCACCCATGGCCAGGGCTGCTGTAACATCATCTGTGCAATAAAAGCTTTTGGAAGAGCCTCCGTTGTCCCCGCATCTCTCTCGTCAGCAGCGCCTTTGCTCAGGAGTTGAGTCCTTGGGATATAAGGGGAATTAGGAATGGAAGAATAAATCTTCCCTCCATGGAACAGCTCCTCAAAACAACGAAAAAATGGTGGAAGGGAATGCTCTGTCTCGGACAACTCAACTGTACTTCTCCCAGCCAGCCAGGATCTTACGAAGATTTGTTTGGGATGGGCCACTGCTCAGGAGAATTCAGAGGTGTCAAGTTCATGTGCTCTTTTTCCCATAAAAATGGATCTTATCCAACCCCAAATCAAATTCAAATCCAAATTCAAATTCCAAATCAAATTCAAATCCAAATTCAAATTCCCAATCAAATTCAAATCCAAATTCAAATTCCAAATCAAATTCAAATCCAAATTCAAATTCCAAATCAATATCAAATTCAAATCCAAATTCAAATTCCAAATCAAATTCTTGGGGCTTCCCTGGAAACGTTGATGTCAGCCAAAAAAAGAAAAGGAAAAGCTTTCTTTTAATTTTTTTTCTTTTTTTTTTCAAGTTGTAAATGAAAGGAAAACAAGAAGAATATCCAACAACAATCAACAATACCAATTTGAACAGTCTGTCCAAGAGCCACTTGTCTTCTTCCAAAATTAACCTTCCCCATTATAATTTATAATTCTGGACTATTCACAAATTCAAACCTCAGAAGGCAAAATCTGCTTCTTGTTACAAAGGTCAATATTTCTAATCTACACTTGTTTCATGTTTGAGGGCTGAATTTACACCATGTGTGTGGCTTGAAGGAATTTTACTCCTCTTCTGACCTCTGGAATGGTTCCTGTTCCAATGAAGTGTTGGTTTGGGTTTAGAGCTCCAGGTACCCAGGGTTCCCAGAGCCAGTCCAGCTGAAAATCAGCCAGAGAAGTGCATCTAAAACTAAAGATATTTGCATTTTCCTGGTCTGATCTGCTGAAGCAGAGAATCCTGGAATGGTTTGGGTGGGAAGGGACCTCAGAGCCCATCCAGTGCCACCCCTGCCATGGCAGGGACACCTCCCACTGTCCCAGGCTACTCCAACCTGGCCTTGGGCACTGCCAGGGATCCAGGGGCAGCCACAGCTGCTCTGGGAATTCCATCCCATCCTCCCAGGGAACAATTCCTGCCCAATATCCCATCTAAATCAACCTTTTTTCAATTTAGCCTATTTCAGCATTTCAGGGACTTACCATTCTCAAGAAAGCCACACTTTTCTGGAAGCAGGAGATGAAAATTTCGCTTCCAGGCACCATCATCTCTCCTGGAATAATCCAGAATTACCCATATCTGGAAGAGCAAAAAAGGAAAAAAAAAAATTAAAAGCCATTTTTGCAGCATGGGTTGCTAGAGAGGAAAACAATTCAGCTTCAGAGTGAAAAGCATGGGAGCAAAATACCTGAGGGGAAAAAGTAAGGAAACAAAACTTTAAAAAACCCCAAAACTTTTCCCAACCAAAATCTCCGTCTATTTCCTGTCAATAACATCCCAGTTCTCCCCTGGGGTTCTCTTCAGGAAGCCCAGAAGAGAAAGGAGCCTGTGCCACCCACAGGGAGCAGCTCATTCCTCCCAGGAATTCCTGAGAGTGCCGCGACCTCCCGGAGACAGCGCGGAGGAGAAACGCAGGATTCTCATTAATAATTCCCTCCTGGCTTGGCTCCGAGCTCGTTAAATCCCAGGGAATATTGAGCACCCATCTCAGGGAATGCTGTGTGAGGCCTTTTCTCCCTCATCTCACAATCCCAGTGTCACCCAGCCTCAGGTAAGGGACACGAGCTCACATCCCACCCGCGGCTCTGCTGCAAGAATTAAACAATGTTATAAATGCACATTATAAAGTTGGCTTTTCACAAATATTAAAATGAATATTATATGTATAATGTAGGAAGATTGTACTGTATTTTCTTTTATTAATAGAAGTTAGATTAATATATTTTTTTATGATTGTAACATAGCGTTAGAAGTAAAAGACTGGAGGTTTTTTCTGTAACCAGCCAGACCAGAAGAAAGAGGTGTTATCCTTCATTCCTGCATGAAGATTGCTGACCAAAAAGCTACAAAGAAAGGAATTTATTGAACTTCTGTTCTCAAGGATCTTGTCCAAATGAAAATGACCAGAACCCCGGGAGAAGAATTTATGGGACCTGAGCTATCAGATGGAATGGAGCCACCCACAGATGAGTCTACCAGATAAAATTATTGGGGGGAGTTGGGACTGAACAAAGGAATTCCCACTCCAAAGGAATGTTTGAATCATGCATGTGAATTTATCAATGTGCAACAGGCTGATACTTTTAAGGAACAAACTTTTTGTTAGCAGGTGTGCTAGTTGGCTCCGTGCCAGTCACCCTTGGCCAAAAAATGTATTTTGCTTTTGTCTCTCCTAATTGTCTGTTTTCTTTTTATTTTATTTATTAAACTTCTCAATTTTTCCAAGAAAGTGAACCTCATTTTTCACAACAACATTAACCAGAATTACCCAGGCTGGAGTCACAGGCAAATCTTAAATCCCACTGAAGGATGTCTAACCAGCCATCCCGCAAGGGCAAACAGATAAATTAAGGTTTCCCATTGCAACCCCGGGGAACAACGGGAGAATGTTAAACAGGGGAGCGGCAGGGACGCGTCGGAGCAAAATGTTTTTGCCTTATTTTTAATTTAAATGTAGTTATAGAGATGAAGAGCCCCGAGGCACCAAGCACCGCCAATCAAAGCTCACAGGATGATTAAGTCCTCTGAGCACACCCCAATCACCGCTGCCCAGCGCCGCTCGTGTCATCCGAGGAGGAAAATTTTTTCAGTACAAAGCTGCTTTTTTGCCTTTCATTTTTTTTAAAAGTGTTTTCAAAAAAAACATGATTTCTCTTTGGCAGAGGAACCCTTTGAAGCGGCCCAAATAGCCTTTGAAGTGAAAATAGAGGAGCCATTTGGTATTCATGCACCCTTATTTCCCTCCCCGCCCCTCCCCACAAAATGTAAGTGTAGAACTTGGTGAAAAATTTATATCCTGGAATTGGCGGCCTTGGCTGGTGACATCAGAGGCGTTCAAGGGAACAAAATGGCACTAAAATGGAAGTGGGGAGATCTTTGGGGGCAAATCAAAGGCACTGGGTGGAAATGCTGCTTAATTAGTGCAGACGAAGAGGCGCGAACTGGGAGGCAGAAGGTTGCGGCGTAGAAAATTCAGGAGGCATTAATGGGCTGGTAAAATGTCGCTCCTTGGAGCTGTCAGCCTCGCTTAGGAAGCTAAAAAATTTATTAAACCTCCGTGAGTGTTGCTTTTCTCAGTCGCAAAGGCCATTAAGAACTCGTGGAAGTGGTGGATGCCACACAGTCCATTAGCAGCTGGATGTTAACGCCGTTCTCTCCCTCCTTCCTTTCCCCATAAATGTATTTCTCTCCTCTAATATTTCCTAAGAGGCTCCTGTGGCACAGATTTTCCTCGGTACTTCTTTCCTCAGCCTCAGAACAAATGAGACTGGCTGGCCTCACTCAGAAACTGAAAGTTCTCAGGTAGTTCTCTGCGGAATGATGAAAAATCCCACCGGTTCCAGAAAGCAATTGGTAAATACAGGCTCCTGCTTCCATAAAAAGCAATTTATTAAACACAAATGTTCGGCAATGTGAAGTGTTTTACTGCTGCAAATTCAATACTGCTCGAAACACACTCTGAAGTCAATAACCCAGCAGTAAAAGCAGCAGCACACACACAAATGTCTCATCTTATTCCACAAGTCACCATTTTCTCCCACACAAAATTCCCATCAAAACATCAGCTTCGAATTCTTGCCTGAACTGTCCAGTTGAAGAACAGCAAACTGGTTTTTTTCATTTTTACTTATTTTTTTTAATAATTCCTCAGCACTTAAATCCCTTTTCATGTATATTGGATGTTTAGGAAGAGGGAAATAGTCTTCCTGGGAAAGAAAAAAAAATCATGCAAATAAATCATGCAACAGGAAAGCTCATAAATCTGCATTTATATTGGAAGTAAAACTGAACTCACCAGAGGTGATTTACTGCCTCTAATAATGAATGTGACTATTGGGTCCTCAGATTTTCATTAGCGTGGTGAAAGAATTTATTTTATGTGCAAATATTTAAACACTCGTAGAAAGCAAATGTAAAAATATTGCAAATATTAAGCCGCCAATTACTTCGAGTTATGTGAAAATTCATTGAAAAATAATTTCCTGCCTGCAGAAAAATAGATTGTCAAAATCTGGGGTTTCTGCTTTGCCAGGGAACCCGAGGAATTTGATGGCTTTGTTTGGAGACTGGATGAGGAAGAGCAGGGAGACAGGAAGCAGGGACACCTTGGACAGGAAAAGTTTGGGGATTCCTATAAATCATGGAATTGTTAAGTCTGGAAAAGATCTCCCAAATCCAACCTGCCCAGGCCATCCCTGCCCCGTGTCCCCAAGGGCTCTGAAATCCCTCCAGGGATGGGGACTCTGGCTGTGCCAGGGCTTGACCACACTTCCAGTGAAAAAATTCTCCCTAATCTTCAACCTGACCCTCCTGTGGAGAATCTCAACCAACTCCTTCCTCAAAAGGAGCAGAACCTGTGACCTGCTGATGGTCTGGAGGAGAGGAAAGGTGACGAGTCCCTGCTGTCACCAAGGGTTTCATCCCTTCCTGGTGGATGCCAGGATGAGCAGGACATGGAAGTGTTGGAGCGAGTCCAGAGGAGGCCGTGAAGTTGATTAAGGGACTGGAGCACCTCCCCTGTGGAGCCAGGCTGGGAGAGCTGGGGGTGCTCAGATGGGGAGGAGAAAGTTCTGGAGAGCCCTCCCAGCACCTTCCAGGGCCTGGGGGAGCACAGGGACCTGCAGAGGAGCTGATGGGACAAGGAGCAGTGGGGACAAAGGGGAAATTTAGCTGGATCTTGGGCAGGAATTGTTCTCTGTGGGGTGGGGATGGAATTCCCAGAGCAGCTGTGGCTGCCCCTGGATCCCTGGCAGTGCCCCAGGCCAGGTTGGACATTGGGGCTGGAACAGCCTGGGACAGTGGGAGGTGTCCCTGCCATGCAGGGGTGGCACTGGGTGGGATTTGGGGTCCCTCCCAGCCCAAACAATGATTCCATGGTGGTGGAAGATGAAGGAGGGACACAAACACCCTGAGCTGCTTCACACAATTAACAACAGTCCCAAGGATCCTGCAGGCCCCAAATTCAGACAATTCCCTGCAAGACAAAAAAACCCACAAATGTTCTCATTTCACATCTCCCATGCTCACACACAACTAGCAGGACACAAAAGCCCTTTTTTCCTCCAGATGCAGAGTTCTGGTGATTTGGAACCCGTTTGAGTTCAGCTCAAACCAAAAATAATCTTAATGGCAATGAAAGTTCAGCTCTTCCCTCTCAGCACGGGAGGATGGGAGAAAATTCCAGTTGGCTTTATGTGATTTGAGTTGATCACTCTGTGCCTACTTACCTTAAACAACCAGCTGTGAGCGGTGATGCTGCTTTATTTTTTCAGAGCCTCAATAAAGAAAATGCTGCAATTTTGTAAATTATAGCCCCGCCATTGACGTCTCCATTTCCAACGTGCTTATCTTATCTCGTGCTTAAATCAAATCAAACACTTCCCTTAGCAGCAAACCCTGCAGAAACCTGACAGGACAGAACGCAGGGGGAAATCTGAGATGTGATTTAACTTGATTGCGAAAGGCACTCGCCACAAGAGGCTGCAAGGATAACGAGGGGTTTGGTCCAGCCCTCCCGAGGAGTTAGCACAGAATTCCATCGGCTCAGCAATTAGGGAGGCAGATTTCCATACCCAGCATTCCCATAATTTCCCCATATTCGGATAGATGACAAAATGGGGTGGGAAGGGCCTTAAATCCATCCACCTCCCACTGTCCCAGGCTGCTCCAAGCCCCATCCAACCTGGCCTTGGACACTTCCAACCATTTTAAGCTCTGAAATATGATGTAGAACACTCAAATTGACTTTTTCCGAATTTCCCAAAGAGTGGCGGGTGCTACAGGCCCGTCAGCAGCCTGTTCCCCTCCTCAGAACGCTGCCTGGTATCCAAAATAAATGTTGGATTTGAAGCTCACCTTCCATTAGCTGCCACGCGCACCTCAGCTCGGATGAGCGCCTGTTTATCCATTTTAATTGGATATTAAAGTGTGTTTTGTGGCTCCAGCCCAAACACCAGCGGCATATTAACTTCCATTAGCTTTAACAACAACAAGAAACCCAACCCACCGCTGGCGCACGGGCAATTATTCTGCAATTACCCAGAAATCACATTAGCCACTAATTGCTCTGACAGGTGCCTAATTGCTTCTCTAAATAGGGGGTGAGGCTCTACCCCTGGGTTTTCTCCGTTATTTTGCTTGACCACCTTTCCTTCAGGCACTGGAAATATGAAGCAGTTTTTGTTCTGCTGGGGGTTTTCCCGCCCAGATCCGTGTGCTCCTTCCCCCAGTCCTGTCCCGGGCATCCCCGAGCTTGGCGTCACCTGCCAGGGGACAACCTCCTGCCCCTGAGGACCAAAAAGCTTTTCCAAGTTTGATCCTGAAGCATCCATGGGATTCCAGTGGGTTTTAAGGAAATGGGAGCTGGGAAGGGGACTTGGATGTGCCCTGGTGTTCTTGGAGATCTTTTCCAACCTCAATGATTCCATGCCTGACACATTCCCAACCCTCCACGTGTGAGCAGAGCTCAGGAGTCACAGAGTAAAACCTCCCACACCTACTCCATGTGTAAATGATCCCATTCCGAGCAGATAAACACATATCTGGATAAATAACGGATAAATAAATATCTTTATTTGTGTGTGCGTAATTTATCTCCTCTAATTTGAAGGTTCTCCTTTTCCAGGAGGAGAAAGCTGAGTTAGGAAGATGCACACATGAGGAAAAGGAGAGTCTGGTGTCTCTGAGGGGCCCTGGGCACTGAGTGATGAGTGTTGGAGATAATTGGCTGTAAAAATTAAGGCGCTGGTGGAAAATGCTGCCCGGAGAGCTGACAAAAAAGATTAAATACAATTCCATCCTCTGCCATAGGTCTGTCTAGGAAAGGACAAACTCCTTTGATAAGATCATGGACTCAGTAAGGCTGGAAAAGCCCTCTGAGATCAAATCCAACCATCTCCCAGCACCACCCCCATGGTCACCATTGACCAACCTCAGTGGATCTAAAGCTCCTCTCTGTGAGAACCTTTGTGTGGAACCCCTGAGCTCAGAAAAGCCCTCCAGGACATTCCAGCCCAAGCTGTGACCCGTCCCCAGCCCAGAGCACCAAATTGGGATATTTTGCCACTCTGTGATTCTCTGCAGAGCCCCCAGCCCAGCCCTGGCCATGGGGATGGGCTGCACGCTCCCAGTTCAAGCTGTGACCCGTCCCCAGCCCAGAGCACCAAATTTGGGATATTTTGCCACTCTGTGATTCTCTGCAGAGCCCCCAGCCCAGGCCCTGGCCTGGCTCCACAGGACATCTCCCCACCATGGGAATGCTCCCCAGTCTTGTTTGCAAACACGAAAATGCTGCAAAGCCCACGGCAGCTCCTGCATGCAGATGAGAGCCTTGCCGGGGCGATGGTGACCTTTGCTTTGCAGACAGCCATCCCCAGCTGCTGCCAGGATTATCTGCACATCCGAGGTGTGCTTCATCGGGAATGCAAAGCTCTCCCTCCTCGCGGGGATGCCTCGCTGGGAACAAACGGAGCCGGTTTCGCTGCGCCCAGAGCTGTTTGCACGACTTTGAGATCTTTAGAGGTGATTTACAACTCCTGCGTTTGCATCCTGGGGAGAGAGGCGGGGATCCTGGGAATGGCAGGCATCACCCTCACCAGCTGTTTTATCACAGCCTGCTTCGGGTGGGAGGGGACCTAAAATTCACCTTGTCCAACCCTGACACCTTCAAGGGTGCTCCAAGCCCTGTCCAACCTGGCCTTGGATCCAGGGCAGCCACAGCTGCTCTGGGAATTCCATCCCCACCCTCCCAGGGAACAATTCCTGCCCCAAATCCCATCTCAATCTCCCCACTCACAGCTCAAAGCCATTCCCTGTGTCCTGTCCCTCCAGCCCTTGTCCCCAGTCCCTCCCCACATTTCTTGGTGGCTCCCTCAGGTGCTGAAAGGCCACAATGAGCCCGGAGCTTCTCCTCTGCAGCTGAACCATCCCAATTCTCCCACCTTTTCCCCACAGCAGAGGGGCTCCAGCCCTCGATCAACTTGTCACCTTGGAGGCAAAATTTTAGCAAAAGCCTTAATGAGGAAATGAGAGGATTTGCAGGAATTAGCTGTAGGGCAATCGGTTTCTTGTTAAGAGCAGCAGCTTTGTGGGGATGTCACAGAGTAAATGGCACAGCAAAGCATCATTACAGCAAAAATATTCAATGCTACGTTACTGCACATCTCATTTGACTACTGTAAATCTCCTTCTGTGCCTCCTAGTAGTTATTTAATGAAAAACAAGCAAAAAATTGTGTATTGCTGTCATATCTGTCCCTACAGCTCCCAGAAATCCGAGTGCCACTGCAGCAAGTCTCATTCAAAGGCGACAAAAACACCATTTCTGCATAAAAGCGGGAATGATCTTCATCAATCCTCCCGCAGCCGCTGAAAACGCAGAATTTCTGCTCCTTATGACAAATAAATATTCGTGCTCTGGCTAAAATTCTCTTCTTAAACACAAAATTAACTCCCCGAGTCCACCCTCCTTCAGACAATTGACACCCTCAGTGATTGAGGCCAAACAAATCACGGAGGTAAATAGAGGCTTGATTTCGTGGAGAAGCTTTTGATAAATCTGAAGTTTTCCAGGACTGTATCCGGCGGCCTTTAGCTGATCCCTCATGATCGTGTTATAAACCACAATTCTCTAATTTTTGGTAAGGAAATTTATTGGAAAATAACAATATGAAAATCTGAGAAGAGCCACAACAAAGCAGTCTGAGCCGGGATCGGAGCTGGGTGAACCACAGACACGGCCTCTATTGCACTGAGTCCTACACGGTGCACCCAGGCAGCCTTTCGGTGCCTGTTGTGAAAAACGAGGGTCACTTTCTTAGAAAAATTTAGAAGTTTAATAAATAAATAAAAAAGAAAATAGACAATTAGGAGAGATAAAAGCAAAATACATTTTTTCAGCCAGCACCCCGTTAACAGAGAGTTTGTTCCTTAAAAACATCAGCCTGTTGCACATTGATAAATTCACATGCATGATTCAAACATTCCTTTGGAGTGGGAATTCCTTTGTTCAGTCCCAACTGCCCCCAACCATTCCATCCACAGACCCGTCCTCGGGTGGCTCCATTCCCTCTGATAGCCCAGGTCCATAAATTCTTCTCCCGGGGCTCTGCTCATTTCCATTTGGACAAGATCCTTGAGAACAGAAGTTCAATCACTTTTGGGCAGCAATCTTCATGCAGGAAAACAAAACACCCCAGTCCTCTAACACTGAGTTACAATCATAAAAAATATACATTCATCACATTTGTAACTTCTGTTAATAAAAGAAAATACAGTACAATCTTCTTACGTTATACATATGATATTCATTTGAATATTTGCGAAAAGCCAACTCTGTACAATGCATTTACAACACCGTTTTTATACAGTTCTCCTGTTGAGTCTCTTTGCTTCTCTTTGTCTTGTCCTGTTTCTCTTGCATATTCATAGTTTCTCTTCTCTACTGTTAGTCTGTTGAACAGTGTTCCGGGAAGGGGGACAGGCTTGATTGGATTTTTGGGAACTGGGTATTGGGATTTGACTTCTTGATGAGCAGATAAGATGCATATCAGGTATTGATATCTTATCTCTGTGGCAGGCCTATTCTTCTTTCTGCAACACTTTCTATTGTGCCAAGATGTCCCTTCCCAAATTACGGGCAAGGCATGGCAAAGTTTTCTGCTCACTCAACTGTGAGTGAATTTGTAGAGTTTTGTTACAACATAACACGACTTATTACATCGAGATACAGATTATTCCAATAAAACATGAATTATTCTATAATATATACAACAATTGTAAGAGCAGGAAACACAAACAAGGCTACTCCGCCTGTGCCTCCTTGTTGTATTTTCACGCTTCTCTCCCTTGTTCCGAGCCCGTTTGCAGCTGATGGTTACAATTTCCCAATTTAAGGATGAGCTGCCTGAGAAGAATCCTGTCGTTTGTTGTTAAACCTCGCTCCTTCCAGAGTGTTAAATTAGCCCGTTTTATGCAGAGAATATCTGGTGTGTTCCGCGGCAAATCAAGCGTTGCCCAGGCACATTCTGCCTCCGTACACAGCAGCGGGAGCCGTGTTTATCCTGAGCTGGCAGCCCATCCATTACTGCATTTTTTTTCCTCCTGTAGAGTTTGTCAAGTCTCTCGAATTAAGTTTTACACGAGATGCTCAATTTTTTGCACAGCAGAACTTGTCTGGAGCCAGGCTTTAATTGCAGCGCCTCCAGGATTTCCTCCCTGGGAATGCGGAGTTCTTTTAATGAAAAATAAAAACGGGAGGATTGGACATCTCATCCAAGACACTGAGGGGGAAAGAGCTGGAAAAGGTCACACAGCCAGCAGGAAATACGGAAAAGTGCAGAGCCAAGCCACAGACATCCAAAGGGAATTCCTCTTTCTTATGGGATCATCCTTCATTTCCCAAGTGAATAAAAACCCTGCTGTAAACCACTGAAAAATCCTGAATAAAAATCACTTGGGAGTACCTCCAGAGTCTGGGTAAGATGGAAAATTCCTCATAGGAATGATATGGATCATGACAGGAAAAGCCCATGGCAGGGTGGCACTGGATGGGTTTTGAGGTCCCTTCCCACCCTCTGGAGTCATTCAGACTGGAGCAAGCCTGCCCAGAAATTTGTCCATCCTTAATTATCCACAAATTTAAAATGTGTAACTGATTTCAGCTGAGATAAGACAAAAATATTCCTTCTAAACATGAGAAGTATTAGTATCAAAACTCTTTGATACCCAACTGAAATCAGCTGTCAGTTGCCTGACATGGGCCTGAGC
The DNA here is from genome assembly GCA_021534815.1 of Acrocephalus arundinaceus. NCBI lineage: Eukaryota > Metazoa > Chordata > Aves > Passeriformes > Sylviidae > Acrocephalus > Acrocephalus arundinaceus. The sequence continues at coordinate 1,306,017 of JAJEOU010000510.1, forward strand.
TACAATAAAATCACTGTCCTCAGTAAAAGGATGAAAAGAATTTGAATTTTGTGAAAAGTCCTTCAGCAAATGAGTGCCAGAAGAGAAAACCAGAATGACCAATTCTTCACCTCCCGTGGCTGAAGACAGTGAAGGGGCTGCACACCCCTCAGGCCTTAAACCCCAACCCTTTAAAAGATTTCTCTGAGCAGCTCTCCCTAATTCCAAACTGCAGAACGTTGAGGGGAAAAGCTACAAAAACAGCTTAAGGGATTAGAAAGCAGCACCACAGAGCAGGATCCGCAGGGGTCAAAACACTTGGTTTATCAAAGAGGGGTGAAAGGGGCACTTTGATCACAGATTAATAAGCCAAAAGGATAACAAAAACCTGCTGGAGCAAGCACTTCATCCAGACAGGAGCACCTATCAATTTCCAGGGGTTACAAGGGGAAAAGTGCCAGAACCGCAGAGGAAACAGCAACTCTTGAAGCAAACTGTGAATAATTAATGGCTGAAGAAAATTACCAAAGGTTCTCGGGGCTGCTCCGCTGCCAGAGGTCTGTAACGCAAGGCTGAGGGGATTTTCACAAGAGATGTTCCAGTTCAGCCAGAGCTGCTGGACTGGAATTAACTCAGGGAAATCCCACAGTGTTGGGCACGGATCAAATCCTGACTGGGACATGGCCTCTACTCCAAACAAAAACCACATTTCTGCTAATTTGTTTTCAATACTATTACAAAACACAAAGAAACACTCCAGGTGAAATATATTTCCATTAAAAAAATGGAATATGGTGCAAGGAGCCAGGGAACTTCTTCTGCCACAAGAGCCACATTCTCCTTTTTATTTTCACAAATCCCTACTCCTCCAACTCCACCTCTGCTCTTTCCAGAGGGTCAAGGACCGGAGATGGTCCAGCCTAAATAACGAAGATAATTAACTGAAGTAACAAAGATAATTAACCTAAATAACGAAGATAATTACCACGGTCAGAACCACTCAGGATGTTGAATTATCTCCTCTTCCAGCAGCTGCTTCCCAGAGCTCCTCTGCTGCCCCAGCAGCCTGGCCAGACTCTGACTGGGTTTTGGGAACCCCTTTCCCAAAAAATTGCACAATTGGCGGCCTCAGCCCACCCAAATTGCCTTAATTGATTCATTAATGTGATCACTGCTGTCATCTCGAGTGCTCCTTACAAACAACAACAAATTATTCGGGCAGTTTTCCCTCCTGAGCGAGCCTTTCAAGGCCATTAATCAGAAGTTGCTCTGTGGTTTGGGGTGCTCGTTATCCATGTGGAATTCCTGGAATAAAAAGCAGAGGAACGAGTGCCTTGCCATCAGTCAGTGACTTCATTTTCCCCCGGTGAGTTCTAAAATTTGTCACTTAAACAAGCACTGGTGCTCCTGATTTATAGAAGGGAGGGTTTGGCCACAGAGATCTTTCATCCGTGGGCAAATCTGTTTTATAGCCAACGATTTGTCAGGTTTCTAAACCTCTGCCAAGAGCTGTTATTGATGGGAGAAGGCAAAACCAGCAAGGAGAAGCCAAAGTTTTGGCATCACGCACCGGAAAAGTCACAGCAGCCATGAGAAAATTGTTGTCCGAAAGGACAAAATGCTTGGATGTGGATTTGATCGAAATTCAAAAGCAGCTTTTGCCCAAAGAGGGGTTTCACACCCCACACCTTCCCAGGCTGGCACAGAATTACCACAAAAATCCATCAAATCACAGAATCGTGGGGGGTTCTGTAACTCTTAAAGCTACAGAAATCTATCTCCAAATAAATATAGATATAAATTTTATTTTTATAAATTTTTTATAAAATATTTATATATAAATATTCTATTTTATGAATTTTATATCTCAGCCTCTGCCAAGGACTGCAGAGCACAGAGCAACTGGGAATAATCCCAGGCCTGGACCTGGGGCAGCTGCTGAAGCTTCTCCAGGTCCCCAAATTTGTGTCCGACCCCTCCTCTGAACCTCCACAGGGGATCCAGCCCCTCCCAGAGAGCTCTGAGGTGACACCGTGGAAATGAGGAAATTCAGGAGTCCTGCCAGAGGCTGCTCCCCTGAAAGGGAAACTTTCATTCTTTACCCATTTACAGGATTAAATCACTGCAGGCAGGGCTGGACGACTCCTTTCGATATTTTGTTCCCTTTTCCCCAATTTCTGAGGCAATCTGTGGGGCAGCAGAGGTTGAGGGAGGGAGAGAAGAGTTCAGAGGGTGAGTGGGGAAGTTCTACAGGAAAAAGGGATGAGAGGAAAAATTCCAGTCCCTCCTGGTTTTGTTTTTCATTAAAAGAACTCCGCATTCCCAGGGAGGAAATCCTGGAGTGCTGCTGCAATTAAAGCCTGGTTCCAGACAAGTTCTGCTGTGCAAACAATTGAGCATCTCGTGTAGAACTTAATTCGAGGGACTTGACAAAACTGTACAGGAGGAAAAAAATGTAGTGGTTTGAGTGCCCAGTAGAATTATTTACTCTGAGTGCCCACTAGAATTATTTTTTCTGAGTGCCCACTAGAATTATTTACTCCTTTCTGTGAGATAGGATTAGGAGAAAAAGCAAAGTGTGCTCAAACTTTAAAGGGTGTAAAGAAAGGATATTAACAAAAAAGAAAGGGTAAATAAAGGGTATTAATAAAACTACAAGAGAGAAAAAAATGAATAAAAAATCAGGATAAAACCTTCAAAACACTTCCCCTCTTCCCCAAGAGCACAGGGGAGGTGGCCCTGGGTGACAATTTGCTGTCCTGTCACTGAGCACAGACTGTCCTGATTCTGTGGGAACAGAGAAGGTGTCCATGGAAAACACCAGCTCAGCCCTGCTGGCACCACACCATTCGGTGTTTGCCACTGCCAGATTGTCATCCCCTCACAGCAATTAAACTGATAATTGCAGGGACGTTAATTATGATCAATGCTGACAGATGATACCAGTGCTGGTGGTTTGGCACCATGCTGCAACTTTCCCTGGCCTGGAAGTCACATTCTTGGGTTTTTGGAGCTGCCTGTGAAGCAGAGAGATCTAAACTCCATTAACTCCACACCTGACACGCTGTTTATAAAAGATGCTGAAAGCTTCATCCTTTATTGAAAGCTTCCTGCAGAGAGAAATACCCCAAGAGCGTGAATCACATCGTTATCAATGAAAATATCGGGAAATAAAGGATGTTCTAACCCTGCTCACACCGCTCAAAGGGAGAACAAAGCAGCAAAATTGGTTTAGAGTTCCTTTCCCAGGATAATCCAAGGAAACCCCACACCAGCAGCAGCAGGGCCAGGACGTTATCATGGAACAGCAGCACCAATAACCAAAGGCAGATTTACCCCAAATCAGGGAAGGAGAACAGGAATTAGCACAGAAATTCCCTGGGGAGTTCCTCACATCCAAATTTTTGCAGCATAGGTGTCGGAACCCAGGACATCCCTTTAGATGTCCCGGGCAGTCCGAGACCCCAGAGGGGGTCCCGAGACCCTGGTACAGTGATAAAAACCCCAGTGCCCTTGATTTTACCCCTTGGGAGCGATTGCCAACATTCTATGAAGAATTACAAGTCACGAGTGTGTGATTGGGATATTAGGTAACTTATTTTTGTGTACTAATGTGGATTTTGGGGGTTCACAAAGGAGGCTCAAGGAGACAAGATGGAGGGATTTGGGTGTGTCCCTTGTCTTTCTTCTTCTTCTTCTTGTCCTCCATCTTCGGGTGAGGTGGTGGCATTTTTTATTGGTTTAGTGTAAGGTGCACAGTTTAATAAAGGTGTGATATTGGTACAATAGTAAAAACAATTAGGACGTAACAATTAGTATAAAAGATTACGACCACCCATGAGCGGCACAGACAGCCTTGGGAAGCGGTGTGGGTGACATCCACGCCAGACAAAGAGAAAATATTTTGGAACATCAATGAATAAACAATTTTGATAAAGAAATCGACGCATCCTGACTCTTCCTTCTGGCATGGGGCTTGGAGAAAAGGATTTTACCCACAATTCTCGGTAGCTACCAGCCTGGGATCTGAGACATAGGGAAAGAAGTGGTTCTTTAATGGTCTCTAATAACTCTTTTTCTTTGCCCTTTAGAAACTGTAATCCTTTGGTGAAAATCATCCTGGTGAGCAATGGATTCGGTTTCCCCTCCTCACACAGGACCAGGAGTTAAGCAGGAGGTTCAGAGTGATTGTGGCCCTTTCTTGGAATAATTAAACAAAAAAAGGAATGATTCTAAATTCCTAAAGAACACTTTTGGAATTAGATTAGGAATTAGAATTAGAATTCTAATTCCTAAAGAACACTTTAGGATTAGAGTTTTACAGAGTCTTAGTGTGGGAAAACAGCTGAAACTTTAATTTAAGCAGTGAAAATGAGGCAGGGTCTGGAAGGAGGAGATTTGCTCCAGAATTAGACAGTTTAGATCAAGCACCACAAAACCAGAGTTTCAGAGGGCAAAAGAGGCTTGCTGGGCTTGGAGTCCAGTCAGGAAAGGAGTGAGGAGGACGAGCAGCTGATACCCAGGCAAGAGATATCAAGACAGCAAGAGCTATCAGGAGATATGAACCAGGCTGTAAAGATGATTTTAAATCTTGCAGCTATGGAAAAAAGACTTGCAGCATCTCTTTTTTTACCACAACTTTGTTCTGTACTAGCTCTGAAACAATTAGCTCAATTAGGGAGTTAAAGAGTTCATTTTGCTCCTCTTGCATTAAGTAACAGGCATGCAGTTTGTAAAACAGGGCTGCAATTTTTCCTTCATTAGCACAGGGATGTGGATGAGAAGATTTTGAGGCCGTGTGTTGTGTGAATTTGTCTGATCATTCAGAATCCACCCACAAAAGCACCCAACAACTCTGGCCAGAGTGGAATGAACCTCTGAAGATTTATCCAGTCTGGGGGTTGATCTGCGACTTCTCAGAGCGGCTTAAAATTAGTGAGACAACTTCTCTGGATGTGCTTTGTGAAAGAAAAGGGTTTCATAATGACAACAATAACAAAAAGGGTTTAATAATGACAACAATAACAAACAGCATTGGACAAAAGAATATAAGTGAACACAGTGCAGAGAACACTCTGACACTGCTGTGGCAGCCCAAAAAAAGCCCTGAGCAGTGCTGTGCAGTCTTTTAAATACAGAGTGGTCCAGGAGGGATAAATGGTTCACAGCCAATAGATCAAATCCAGGTTTTGAGGAACATTTCCAAAGCCCAACCAGTGCCCCTGTGCTGGCTCTGGGCCAGTTCCCATGAGTGAACAATGGAAAGTTCTGGTGCTTTTCCACAACAGTCAGGGGTAGAACTGAACCCCCTTTTCCTCATCTGGAAACCCCCATGAAGGTGTGGGAGTGCATTCCTGCACAGAGGATTCCATTTCACCCACAGCTGCTTTGGAAAAGCCCTTTGGAGGAGCCAGACATTTTCCCTGTCAAACCACACAGCAGGCAGGGACCTCCTCCCCTGGCTTTGGATCAGGTCTTTCACCCTTTGAACTGCTGAGAGAAGAATTTCTCCATTTTTACCAAGTTTACCATTTTATATCCTTTTCTAAGCCCCACAAACAGCATTTACCTGTGACTGCAGGCAGCAAACACCCCCTGGCCCAGGTTTGTCTGGTAATTCCAAGTCTAAGCAGAAAATCCCAAGCCTAAGCAGAAAGGCCACACTGGAACAGCCCCAAAATTCTGCCCCCCTCCCTTCAACTCCCCCGAACACTCCCAGCCTGGAAAAATCAGCCAAGCCAGGATGTAATGATGCAGTTTTGCCCTGCTCTGAACAATGCAAGGTCAGCTTGCAGCATCTGAAATGGCAAAAATAACAGTAATAAGCCAGGAAAAAACACAACTGACATTTAAAAGGATTTGATTGATGCTGAAGCCTGTGGGGAAAAAACTTGGAGATTCAGATGGGGTAAGAATGCTGCTCACCAAAATAAAGACTTTGAGACTGAAAGGTCTTAATCCTAGAAATAAAAAGGGAGGGGGAAAAAGGGGGAAAAATAGATAAAAAAATGCCTTGAACTTTTGTTCCTACAGAACAAAAGAATAATCCGACCCAATAACAAAGAAATAAATGTAATGCTATTGAGGATGCAGTTTCCAAGTCCTAAAAGCCATAATGCATCCTGGCTAGAAAACAAATTTTCTCCACAGCATTATAGGATTTGAGAGCAGAAGATTTTGCCAGTGGATTTCGCATGATGAATCAGGGAAATTGGAGACTGAACCATCATTGCATCCCCAGGCATCTGCAGGGAAATGAGAAGGAAAGGGGAAATAAAAAATTAGAGAAGCAGCTCTGGAATGTTCAGGAAACAATGGGAATATGGAGTGGAAATCACACTGGGCACACTCTGCCCTTGAGGGGCTGCACAGAAACCCAGGGGAGGATTGGCTCTGTCTGATTTTCCTTTAACATTCCTAAAGACTGCCCTGAGTGCAAGATTTCATTAATGTTAATTAACACTGCCTGAAAAACAGGGAAAAAATTCCATATAGGCTGGGCCTGATCCCAGTCACAGACTGACAAATCACAGAACACAACCCAAAAATCCCAAAAGGTTTGGGTTAAAAGGGCCCCAAATCCCACCCAGTGCCAGCCCAGCATGGCAGGGACACCTCCCACTGTCCCAGGCTGCTCCAGCCCCAATGTCCAACCTGGCCTGGGGCACTGCCAGGGATCCAGGGGCAGCCACAGCTGCTCTGGGAATTCCATCCCCACCCTGCCAGGGAACAATTCCTGCCCCAAATCCCATCTCAATCTCCCTACTCACAGCTCAAAGCCATTCCCTGTGTCCTGTCCCTCCAGCCCTTGTCCCCAGTCCCTCCCCACATTCTTGGTGGCTCCCTCAGGTGCTGAAAGGCCACAATGAGCCCGGAGCTTCTCCTCTGCAGCTGAACCATCCCAATTCTCCCACCTTTTCCCCACAGCAGAGGGGCTCCAGCCCTTGATCAACTTGTCACCTTGGCGGCAAAATTTTAGCAAAAGCCTTAATGAGGAAATGAGAGGATTTGCAGGAATTGGGCCCTGCCAGGGATCCAGGGGCAGCCACAGCTGCTCTGGGAATTCCATCCCCATCCCACAGGGAACAATTCCTGCCCAAATCCCATCTAACCCTGCCCTCTGGCAATGGGAGCCATTCCCTGTGTCCTGTCCCTCCATCCTTGTCCCCAGTCTCTCTCCAGCTCTCCTGTGGCTCCTTCAGGCCCTGTGAGGCCACACTGAGGTCACCCCAAACTCTCCCCTGCAGCTGAGCCCCCCCAGCTCTCCCAGCAGAGCTGCTCACCCTCGGATCCTTTGGGGGCTCCTCTGGCCTGGCTCCAGCAGCTCCAGGTCCCTCCTGAGCTGGGGCAGCCTGCAGGTGGGGTCTCCCTGGGCACAGGGCAGAATTTCCCTTTGCTGAGGGGCCAGCCCATAATAATGAGGTTTTTATGTGGTGGCAGTGAGAACAGAGAGCTGCAGGCACTTCCCCATGCCTGGCAAAAGCAGCTCCCTCAATTCCCCAGTTCCTCACCTTTGTCGCTTCTCTTCACATTTTGCAATAAATATCTCTGGGGCTGGGCAGGACATTCCAGAGCTTTTAGAGGAAAACAAACTGCCTGAGCATTCCTCCAGCACAGGAGCCTTCCATCTCTTCACGTCTCACCAAAAGCATTTGGGCCAATATTTCCACGTTAAAAACATTGATTTTTCAGCGCTGTGGTGGCTGCAGCAGCTGCTGCTCTCACACCACACATAGCAGTGGTGGGACAGAGGTTACAACCCCGGGGTTCAGCCTCCCAATGAGGAAGTATTGAACAACACAAAATTATTATTTATTTTCATGATACCTACAGAGACAGACCTGTGTGTTCAGTGCCAGCTGAGGGAGCTGTGGAGGGCAGCCAGAAATATTCCCCATGCCAGCCAAAAAGCATTTGGAGCTGGAGATGTTTGTTTTCATGTTGAAGTGATAAATAGAGAGAGAGAAGTTAAACTGCGTCTGTGAGACACAAAAACCATTTCAAATAAAACTTTAAGGTCCCTTCCAACCCAAACCACTCTGTGATCCCATAATTTCATGGCAGGAGGGTCTCAGGAGCCACAGAACAGAGGAGGAAGAGGGATTTTCTAACCTTACACCATCAAAATAATAAATATAATGAAATTAATCATGAATAATAACTCAATTCATGGCTGTGAGAGGCTGAATTTTATACCAACCCCACCACAACACCCAGCCACTCCCCAGGCCTCCAAACCACCCAGAACTGTTAAAGTTCTTTTTTAATTTTGGCTACAAACAGCCTGGGAAGGTCTCTGGCTCTATTAATGGCTCTCATCTATCACTTAAGCCCAGAGCCACTTTCTAGCAGCCCTGTGATCAGGGAGGAAATGATCCTGACAAAACAACTTTGTTTTTCATGGCTTTCTAATCATTTTGTTATTATGGAGTTGTGGCTGCGGTGAGAACTCCGTGATTTACAAGTGATTGCTGTGGGTAGGGGATGTCACATCCAGAGGCACTGACACAATTTAATATTTATGGGGGTGTTCATACATCACACACCATTTCAGGTGGCCGCACGTGGTTGATGGATGAATGTTGCCTGATGAAAATGAGCTTTTCCTGGAGAATCACGGAGTTATTGAGGTTGGAAAAGCCCTCCAGGAGCAGAGTCCAGCCTTGGATCCCCAGGCTGTCCCCAGAGCGCTGAGTGCCACCTCCAGGAATTGCTGGGACACCTCCAGGGATGGGCACTCCAACCCTCCCTGGGCACTTCCAACCCCTGAGCCCCTTTCCATACAAAAATGGGATTTTCAGGCCTTCCAGGGCTCCTTTCCTGTTGCTGCTGTGAGGGGTTTGTAGCTGTGGGGAACACGAAATGTTCCCTGCCAGAAGGGGCTGGGGCAGGGACACCTCTGCTGCTGGGGCTGGATTGGATGGATGTTCCCTTTTGGGAAAAGCTTTGGGATTCTGGTGTTCAGGATGCCAGAAGTGAGGCTGGAAAAGAGCTCCGAGGTCCTGGAGTGCCAGCTGTGCCCCATGGCCAGGCTGTCCCCAGAGCCCTGAGTGCCACCTCCAGGGATTGCTGGGACACCTCCAGGGATGGGCACTCCAACCCTCCCCACCCTGCCAAGGCCTTTCCAGGAAGAAATCCTTCCCAAATCAATTAATTAATAATAAATTAATTCCTCTGGGAAGCTTTCCTTACCCACTGGAGCCCCAGGATGAAGGACACACCGTGTCATGTTTTACACACAAACGTGTCCCCTCCCCATTTCAGGCCCTCTATGAACCAGAATAAAATTGTTACCAATCATGGAAAAGTCTAAATTCCAGAGGAGAAACTTCAGTGCCTGGATCAAAGCAGCCAAAGGCAGCTGAGGACACAGAGGTGACCATGGTGCTGCTTGATGATCACAAAGGGCTTTTCCACCCTGAAGGATTCCAGGATTCCCTGATTCCAGAATCAGGATTTATTCCTACCTGTGCCTCCAGCAAAGCTGATTCCTGAGGAAGGGGTGCACAGAGCTGGAGAAATTGGGATGAACTTTGTGATAAAGCCCAGCAGGAGAGTGGGACACATGTGCAGCCTCACATCAGGTCCTGCTGGATCAAACATCCAGGAGGCACCAGTGGTGTCCACAGGAGCTGTGGCAGCTCTCAGAGCTGCTCTCTCTAGTTTATCTAGTTATTATTTCAGAGTTTATCATCAACTGATTGCCCCAGGTTCCCTCATTTCAAGAACAACCCTTATTTAGAGGGTATGAGAATTACAGAGCAGCATTGGCAGCTCCCAAAGAGAGAAGCAAATCTTGCTAGTGAGAGACAAACATAAAAGAGATGCACATGAAAATAAGGTTTGTTGGTAACAGCCCCACTTGTGCCTCACTCTCCCAGACCCAAACACATCAGGTTTTGTGTGGAGGCATTTGTATTGCTGTGGGTGAGGTGGATAAATTAAAGCTTGGTCCCTGGTTTTGGTTCTGTGAAAGGCAGTAGGACCAAAGGGGGTGGGCTGGAAGAGGTGTTTCAATGAGGGGCTGAATGGTCCAACTTCTCCGGGGTTCAACTTCTCTGATAGTTCTGATTCTGAGAGAATTTTTAGCCTGCTAGCAGCAAACCTCTTTCCCAAGGGAAAACTTCTGAAGAAGGTTTTCTTCTCAAAACAGTCTTGTAAAAACGTCTGTTCTTTCTATAAATAATCTTGTAAAAACAACTCTCCTTTCTCCAAACAATCTTTCCCCAGGTGCTGTTTTGCTGTTTCTCTGGTTTAGCCAGTAGAATTCGAGAGGTGTCGTTCCTATTCACCAATCATGTTAATTCTGTATCAGAACACCTTATAAAAAGGTGGTAAGAGTTAGACAATAAAACTTTTATCTTCTTTGCCTTCTAATTTTTAGTCTATCATCTTTCTTTTGTGTCCTGCAGCGACAGAGAAGACAACCCAGTGAGCATCTCCCCTGGAGACCAGGGGCTCAGGCAGATGTTGCTTCTCCAGCCTAAGGTTAAATCCCAAATTGGAACAGAATGATCCAAATTACCGTGGGAGAGGGCAGTCCCACATCTCTACAGAAAGGATCAATCAGCTCCTCTGGAGATGATTGGCTCCCAGAGGCAGACATTCCAGAGGAGGGCACGGCGTGTTTGGGTTGGTGGCAGGATTATTTTAGGGGTCACTGACCCAATTCTCTAACGCTGAGAGCTGAAGGTTTCACTGGATAAACTCCCAAACCCACCAAACCCTGCACTCCTGGAAGTATCTTCATTAAATTATCCTGCATTTCATTAATTATCCATTCTCTGGGCACAGCACAGAGCCCTGTTCTCCCTTTTTTAATGGCTCTGACATTTTAGGACTGCCCCTGACCCTGGGCAATGCCCCTGCCTCCACGGAGGGATCCCTGGATCTCCCATCCCTTCTCCTGGGGTTTCCTCTACTCACTGATGCCAGGGAAGTGGGAATGAGCAGCAGCCACCCCATGGACCCACTGGATCTTGGCTCGTGCTCTGCTCCCTGCTGGAAAAAAAGATGGAATGTTTGTTGATGTGCTCAGGTGTTGTGGATTTCAAGAGATTTTTTTGGGCTGTGTGGCACCTCTGGGGCCCTAAAGAGATTTTCTCCCATTTAAACCTCGGCCTGCAGTGAACTCTTGCCCTCTTCCCTCTTTTCCACCCTGACTTCCAAGAGCTTTTTTGTGCTTTTGTTCCCATTCCTGCCCCAGCAGCTTATCCTGAAAGAGGGAATCTCTTCCCTGAGCTCCCACCCCTTCTTTCCCAGACAGCAATTTGATTTTTCACTCGCACCCCCTGGTTTTCCTCTGTACCCCCTCGAAGCCCAGCTGTGCTTCAATCCATGATCTCTGATTTTAAACAATTCCTTCTCCAGCTCAGTCTGGGGAGGAAACTCCTGGGAGGAGCCGATCCAGAGCAGGGTGGATTAAGACAGAGACAGAACCGCTGCTGGAACTCCCTTGGTGCCGCTGCTCCAGCTCCCACTTTTTTATTTTTTCATTTCTAAGGAAGGAAAAACTCAGTTGTGATGCCAACGCCGACTCCTGACGTGGTTCTTTTCTGAGGGAGATTAATGTGGATGCTCAGCCAGCTCTGCTGCTGTCAGAAAGTCAGGATTAATTGCTGCTCTCAGGAAAACCGCGGAGGAGTCCGTCAGCGCCGACGCTCCGCCGGCTGCGGCGCTTGGGTGGGAAGACACTGATGGATTTCCCTGGATATTCTCTGTTTAATGGCTTAAGGAGCAGCAAACACTCAGAATTATGTAGATTTATGGTGGATTTTGTTGCAGATCCAGGCTGGGTAAAGCTGGTCTGGGATCTGGGAGCATCCCGGCGCTGCCTGCGTGGCAGGAACGGCCACTCGTGTGGGACAGGGGAATAAAAATAAACCTCACACTGAAAGCTGGGCTAAAAAATAATCAATAATTACAGGGGAGGGAGAAAAATAAAATTAAACCAAACGATTCGCTGGTTTTGATGATATTGGAACACTCATGGTGCCTCCAAACTGCTCTTTAATACATCCAAGGATGAGGATCCTCCTTCAAATGAGGGAATTCCAGCTCTGGGCATCCTTCAGCTCCCCTGGACCTTCCAGGGACACACCTGCCTGAGGCTGTGGGAATCTCTGATCCCACAAATATTCCCTGATGCTCCCTGAGCACCACAGCTCATCCCAGGAGTGGGTGTTACAGGGGACACCAACACGAGATTGAAGAACCCAATGGGCTTCAACTGCTGTTGATTTATTTCCATCCCTTTTCCTGAAATAAGAAAATTTAGAAAATTAGGAGAAAAAAAGACTCTGTCCTAGGGAACAAATCTCTGCTAGAAAAAAAAGAGGAAAAAGCAGAAGTTATCTCTTAATGAATAGTGAAGTCTTATTACTGCAGCCTGTTACAACTTCAAGGTTTCCAGCAGAAACTTCTCCAAGGGAGATAAATATCCCATTAAACCAGCCCTACATCCCCGAACTCCTGCATTTTAAAAGCACCCTGGAGGCCAGAACTTGCACAGTTCTCTCTGCAACTTCTGCTCTCTTCTGAAGCTCTGTCTCAAAAAGGAGGAGTCTTTCTAGTCAGGGTTGTTGTGGCTTCAACACAGGCCCCAAGTTCTGGCAGAAAAGGAAATTCTGAGGGATAAGGGTGGGGGTTTGCTGCAGAAAGGGAACGTTGGATTTGTTAATGTGAATCCTGCTGTAGTTTCATGTTTATCCTAAATCCACAGAATCCCAGACTGGTTTGGATGGGAAGGGACCCTAAAGCTCAGCCAGTGCTGTGGGCCGGGACAGCTCCCCCTGCCCCAGGGTGCTCCAGGGTGTCCCAGCCTGGCCTGGGACACTCCAGGGACACTTGGACACTTCCCTGCAGCCCTGGACAGCTGCCCTGGCCTCAATATCCATGGGCTGGACCTGGGGATCCCACAGGAGATACCTGGGACAGCCCAGCCAGGATGGGCAGTGACACCACAAAATTCCCAGGAATGAGCAGCAGCCCAGGCCTTCCAGCTCTGCCATGGACTCACTGGATCTTGGCTCCTGCTCTGCTCCCTGCTGGAAAAAAAAAGATGGAATGTTTGTTCATGTGCTCAGATGTTGCAGATTTAAAGAGATTTTGGGCCATGAGGCACCTAAAAAGAGTTTATCCCACTTGAACCTCGGCCTGCAGCGAGGTTACCCCTCAGAACTCCTGGGATTCTGCAGGAACCCAGATTTTCACCCCCTTGGATCAATCAGCACCCCAGAAGTGCTGAGTTGTAAACAATTACTGCTTTTCTTCAAAGTGCTGCAGAGCTTAATTTTGCTTTTCACTCCAAGCTGCTCAGGCAGGCTCCCCAGAGATTCATTAGTGGCACCAAGGAGGCTTTTCCAGCACCCAGCACTGCCAAGGGAGGGTGGGGAATTTATTTTCCAGCCCTTCCCAGGGTCCCAGCTCACTGGCAGCACCTCAGAGATGCAGAGCTGCAGTTCTGAGGATTAAATTCTGGGGATTTGACTCTGTTTTGTTTACTCTTGCTTTATAAATTCCAAAAGTCGTTTGAAACCTTAACACGGTTCACCATTAATCGCTAGTTAAGTTTTTCTGCCACCAGGTGGGAAATTTCTTATCAGCAGATGACACCTTTTTCTGCTTTTATTAAAAAAAATTTCTTGTGTGTTTCCAGGATTAGTTTCTCATGGATTTTACAGTGGCAGTGTCACAGCACACATTTTTGGGAGCACCGTGGGTGTCCCTGGCACCACACACAGAGAAAACCCTCCCCACCCCATCCTTGTTCAACCCCTGATGCTTTGGGAGGGCTGAGCTGGAACAGAGACTGGGCAGAGCTGGAGAATAAAGCAGAGATTTATTGAAAGGCCTTTAGGGACACCTTGGGCAGGACAGGGCCTGGCCAGGGATACACCCAAGGTGGGCCCAAAATGGACACAAAAGGGGCACAAAATGGACACAAAATGGACACAAACATGGACACAGAATGCCCAGTCAGTCATGAGGTCTCACACTTTTATCAGTTTTGGTCCATTTGCACCTTGGGGTTGAATTGCCCAATCCCAGCTCCAGGCTGTGAGCTCCCATCCTTCTTGTTCCTCCCTCCAGCCACCCTTGTTTGTGCTGTTGGGCTGAAAGTTGTCCTTGGTGTGCAGCAGGACAAGGATTTGTTTTGTGTCCCTGCTGTGTGCAGAGAGCTGAGTGACACTGACTGTGAGCTCAGAGCTGCACCCCGGGCAGCACAGAGACTGAGATACAGCAAAGATAAAACTTGGGGCATCACCCAAATCACAAATTCTCAGAATTATTTGGGTTGGAAAGAACCTCAAATCCCACCCAGTGCCACCCCAGCATGGCAGGGACACCTCCCACTGTCCCAGGCTGCTCCAGCCCCAATGTCCAACCCGGCCTTGGGCACTGCCAGGGATCCAGGGGCAGCCACATTTTCCCTGGATAATCTCCCAGGGCCTCCCCACGTTCCTTCAGTGCCTCTGATTTTGGGGTGAGGAGCATTTACACCCCACAGCAGCAGCAGCAAACCTGAGATCCAAAACATCTCGACCATAATTAACCTTTTAATTAACATACCCACAACAAATTTACTGCAGACTTGAAGGCATCTAAAGCACAGCTGTGCTGGCTGGAAGCTGGACGTGATTATTTTGGAGAACAGAAAGCTCAGCTTCCACTCAACAGATTTGCAGAAATTAAATCTCCACCACTGGCACTTATTTTACATTTCTTATCTCAGGAAATGACTTTTGTTTTTGACCAATTGAGCACCTGCTGCTTCTCAGCTGGCCCTGGAATGAAAGTGCAAAAATGTTTGAACCATAAAGTTAGAAATCATAATCTGGGCTGAATGTTCAGTGAGAGGTTGAGTTCCCCTGGTCCCCACAGCTCAGGGATGTTCCAGGGGGATGGAGCAGCTCAAGGATGGAGACCCCACAAGTTCTCTGTGTCCATCCCTGGATTTGTGAGCCCTTAAGAAACCCCAGGTGGTTCCAAGCACTGAATGGATTCACCCTCTGCAGCAAATTCCGGGATCCACGACATCCTGGCCCCACATCAGCTCCACTCCCAACTGATGCAAATCTCCAGTTTTGCACAAAAAACCCCAAAAGTAATAAAATCCTGACATTTCTGTGCCTTCATCATGACTTTCTCCCATCCCTGGAAGCAGGCTCTGCCTTTCCATCCCAAATTACACCAAGATCTGACAAATTTTCCTGTTTAAGTAGATGTTTACCCCAAATTTCCTGTCCTCCTTTCACTTCTTCCCCGTGGCCATCCCCTCGGCGCACAGACTCTGATGTTCCTCTTTCCCTCTCCTTTTAACTCTCAGCCATTCCCTCTGGACCTCCACAACTCAGAAATAACAGGAACCAGATGCTGCTCTCTGGTTTTCCCTTCAATTTCCAAATCACTTCTAAATTGTGACCTTGCCCACCAAGATTTTGCCTAAAGCAAGGTTTTATTGCTGTGTTATCAACTGCAGAGAATAAACCCCTCGCATTAGAAAAAAGAAACAGACCTTTAATTAACTGTAATGACGGTTCTGGGGGCCGTTATCACACATTCCAGCTGCAATAAAAAGCTTTTAAGAGAGTTGACAGCAAGTTCAGCCCTTCTTCCTCCCTCCTTCCCAGCACCCGGACTGAAGGAGGGAGGGAAGCTCCCAGCTCCCTCCAAAAGGAAAATTTTGGAATATCTCAGACACTGGAGCAGTTGGTTGTGCCACAGAAATGTCCTCAAAGTTCTTCCTGCAGCTTTTAATCACTTTAAAATGGAAGAATATCCAATTATTTTTAATTTTGGTTGCATCCGAGAGTTTGGTATCATCCCACCTATTCCCACCTCCATTGCTTTTCCAGGCACAGCAGGAGTTAAGCACAGGAAAAATCCAGATTTCCTCCTGATGGCAAAGCAGTCCCTGAATTTTCTATTCCATCATCAAGTCTGCAAATCAGAATTGGTGCCAATGTTTGCACAGGAAAAATCCAAATTTCCTCCTGAGAGCAAAGCAGTCCCTGAATTTTCTATTCCATCAAGGCTGCAAATCAGAATTGGTACCAAAGTTTGCACAGGAAAAATCCAAATTTCCTCCTGATGGCAAAGCAGTCCCTGAATTTTCTATTCCATCATCAAGGCTGCAAATCAGAATTGGTGCCAATGTTTGCACAGGAAAAATCCAGATTTCCTCCTGATGGCAAAGCAGTCCATGAATTTTCAATCCCATCAAGTCTGCAAATGAGAATTGGTGCCAATATTTGCACAGGAAAATCCAGATTTCCTCCTGATGGCAGAGCAGTCCCTGAATTTTCTATTCCATCATCAAGGCTGCAAATCAGAATTGGTGCCAACGTTTTTCCAGGCTACAATTCCATGACGGAATGGATTTAAATTCCCATTAAATCTGGGAATTTGGGTTTTGCATTTCAGGCACCTGTGGTTTGGAATATTGATGTATTTCTCCAGTTTCCCTTGGTTTTCCCAAGTGATAATTGTTCCTCATGTACTTTTCTAATCAAATTATGCCCACAATCATTCCAGGTGGGAATGGTGGGATTTATCCTGGTGAGCCCCAGATGTCCCAGCACCTTCAGCACGGGGCAGGACGTGTGACATCACTGCTGCCATCCCAGTTACAAATTCCAGTCTCAATTTTCCTTAATTTGCATCCAAACCTTCCAAAACAGAGGGAAAGAAATGAGATTTTCAGCGCTCCGAGACGTCTCTGACGTCGGTGAGGAGCAAACCCCTGCTACTCTGGAAATTAATGTTTTCATTCTCCAGCAACCCCAGCAGCCCAGCTGGGAACAATAACACAGGAATTAATCTAAAACACTCTGCTTGACCAGGAGGAAAACCTCTCAATATTCCACAGGAAAGACAAACAGGGATAAAACAGGAATATTCCACAGCCAGGGATAAAACAGGAATATTCCACAGCCAGGGATAAAACGGGTTGGGTACAAAGGAATTGTATTTAATGTGTGCAAAGGAATTGTATTTAATGTGTACAAAGGAATTGTATTCAATGTGTACAAAGGAATTGTATTCAATGTGTACAAAGGAATTGTATTTAATGTGTACAAAGGAATTGTATTCAATGTGTACAAAGGAATTGTATTTAATGTGTACAAAGGAATTGTATTCAATGTGTACAAAGGAATTGTATTTAATGTGTACAAAGGAATTGTATTCAATGTGTACAAAGGAATTGTATTTAATGTGTGCAAAGGAATTGTATTTAATGTGTGCAAAGGAATTGTATTCAATGTGTACAAAGGAATTGTATTCAATGTGTGCAAAGGAATTGTATTCAATGTGTACAAAGGAATTGTATTTAATGTGTGCAAAGGAATTGTATTTAATGTGTGCAAAGGAATTGTATTTAATGTGTACAAAGGAATTGTATTTAATGTGTGCAAAGGAATTGTATTTAATGTGTGCAAAGGAATTGTATTCAATGTGTACAAAGGAATTGTATTTAATGTGTACAAAGGAATTGTATTCAATGTGTACAAAGGAATTGTATTTAATGTGTGCAAAGGAATTGTATTTAATGTGTACAAAGGGATTGTATTCAATGTGTGCAAAGGAATTGTATTTAATGTGTACAAAGGAATTGTATTCAATGTGTACAAAGGAATTGTATTTAATGTGTACAAAGGAATTGTATTTAATGTGTACAAAGGAATTGTATTTAATGTGTGCAAAGGAATTGTATTTAATGTGTACAAAGGAATTGTATTTAATGTGTGCAAAGGAATTGTATTCAATGTGTACAAAGGAATTGTATTCAATGTGTCAGCCAGCCCCACGGATCCATGGCTGCAATTTCAGCCTGCAGCCAGGACAGAGAGGCCGGGCTGAGAGAGGGACCAGAGTGCCTGGAGCTCACAGAGCCTCGGGAGGGATTTGGGGATGGATTTGGGGGGATCTGAGATCCAGGGTTGCAGAAGGAGGAGGAGAAGCCGGAGCTGTGCTGGTTCTTTGATCCGCCCCGCTTTGCCCGCAGCTGCTCCACATCATTTATAGGTAAGCACCACACCAGGCCAGAAATGCTTTTTTGTCACCTTTTTAACTTCATGCCACCTCATTTCACCATTTTTCACAACTGGACATGTCCAGACATCATTTTTCATCTCTTGAGCTCAATGATCTTAGAGTTCTTTCCCAACCTGAACCATTCAGTGATTCCCTTATTTTTGATTATCCAGTAAAGAGTTTATGAATATTTCTGTTTGAAATTCAGAGTGGTAAAATATTTTCTTTCTCTTGAGCATGTTTCATTGGGACACGGGGATTTTCATTTGCCTTCCATGGTTTTGAGATTGTCTCAGTTTGGAAAGGCAGGTGTCTGCCAGGGAAAAGCCGGAGCTTCCCTTGGAATGGAGAATGTCAACCCCCTCTGAATTATTGTAATTTTGAAACTAAGGGGCTTTCAGGCAAAGATTTGGGAATAGGAATAAATTTCACCAGCATCACTCACCAGAGGTTTTTGCTGCACACATTTGGATGCTAAAGCTGTGAATCAAATCCGATCAGCTTTATTCCAAAATGGAACAGGGGCTTCCCAGTTTATCCCTTCCCAGTTTATCCCTTCCCAGTTTATCCCTTCCCAGTTTATCCTTTCCCAGTTTATCCCTTCCCAGTTTATCCCTTCCCAGTTTATCCTTTCCCAGTTTATCCCTTCCCAGTTTATCCCTTCCCAGTTATCTCTTCCCAGTTTATCCTTTCCCAGTTTATCTTTTCCCAGTTTATCCCTTCCCAGTTTATCCCTTCCCAGTTTATCCCTTCCCAGTTTATCTTTTCCCAGTTTATCCCTTCCCAGTTTATCCTTTCCCAGTTTATCCTTTCCCAGTTTATCTTTTCCCAGTTTATCCCTTCCCAGTTTATCCTTTCCCAGTTTATCCCTTCCCAGTTTATCTTTTCCCAGTTTATCCCTTCCCAGTTTATCCCTTCCACGTTTATCCTTTCCCAGTTTATCCTTTCCCAGTTTATCCCTTCCCAGTTTATCTATCTTTTCCCAGTTTATCCCTTCCCAGTTTATCCCTTCCCAGTTTATCTTTTCCCAGTTTATCCCTTCCCAGTTTATCCCTTCCACGTTTATCCTTTCCCAGTTTATCCTTTCCCAGTTTATCCCTTCCCAGTTTATCTATCTTTTCCCCAGTTTATCCCTTCCCAGTTTATCCCTTCCCAGTTTATCTTTTCCCAGTTTATCCCTTCCCAGTTTATCCTTTCCCAGTTTATCCTTTCCCAGTTTATCCCTTCCCAGTTTATCCCTTCCCAGTTTATCTATCTTTTCCCAGTTTATCCTTTCCCAGTTTATCCCTTCCTGGCCTCCCACACGATGGGATGTGATGCAGGAGCAGCTGGGTTTGTGCCGTGCTCAGGAATTATCCCCCAGCATGGAGTGATCCCGTTGGAGCCCAAATTCCCAGACGCCCCTTCAGCACCTGTGGATGCAGCACAGCCAGAGGGGTAAAGGATTGATATGGAAGATCTCATTTGTCATCCTCACAGCTCCCTTAAATCCTCTTTTAATGGGCAGCAGAGAATCCCTGGGACACCAAAAGGGGGGAGCCTTGTTCAGGTAACTCAGAAATCAGAAATGTGATTAAAAAATGGATGTTCAGGGGCACTCAGCAACGTGGGCAAAGCTTTGTGTTGTTGCAGGATCTGGACAAAGCTTTGTGGTGTTGTGGCATTTTCCAGATTCACTGTGGATTTAACAAGCAGGAAATTGAATCTTGGATCCGTGTGCCAAGTCAGGAAATCCCTCGCCGAGCTCTTTGTTGAGGGGAAGTTCACCCTCAAGTGGGGCACAGCATGAGGAGCAAGACATAAATACAGCAAAAGCTGCTCCTCTGCTCAGGGGGCAAAATTGGGGTTCTGGGAGGCACTTAAAAACTTGTGGATAATGGAAGAAAAAAAAAGAAAATGGTAAAATATTCTTTTTTTTGTTTTTCTATTCCCTTTCTTCTTTGCTGTTCTAATCTCTGGTTTGTGTGTAGTATTAGGGAAAATATAAAATAAAAGCCACAAAGAGGAGGAGGGGGAGGAGGAAGAGGAGGAGGAGGAGGAAGAGGAGGATGCACAAATAGGTGACAATGACTTTTCTGTTTCTCTGCCTTTCTCCACACAGGTAAAGAAAATCCTTATCCCCAAAGCCCCTGGAGAACTTCAGCAGCCTCCAGGGAGACCCCCAGAGCAGAAATAAAGGAGCAGGGCTGGAACACCAAAAGTTCTGAGCTCATCCCCACGGGATTTTCGTTCATTGCTGCCACTCACCTCCCTCACTTATCTACCCCAAATCTTCAGCTGGGACAGAAGCAGGAATTTCCCCATGGAAAGGGGGCTCAGGAATGGGAACAGGCCCAGGGAGGGTTGGAGTGCCCATCCCTGGAGGTGTCCCAGCAATTCCTGGAGGTGGCACTCAGGGCTCTGGGGACAGCCTGGCCATGGGGCACAGCTGGCACTCCAGGACCTCGGAGCTCTTTTCCAGCCTCACTTCTGGCATCCTGAACACCAGAATCCCAAAGGCTTTTCCCAAAAGGGAACATCCATCCAATCCAGCCCCAGCAGCAGAGGTGTCCCTGCCCCAGCCCCTTCTGGCAGGGAACATTTCGTGTTCCCCACAGCTCCAAACCCCTCACAGCAGCAACAGGAAAGGAGCCCTGGAAGTCCTGAAAATCCCATTTTTGTATGGAAAGGGGCTCAGGGCTTGGCAGTGCCCAGGGAGGGTTGGAGTGCCCATCCCTGGAGGTGTCCCAGCAATTCCTGGAGGTGGCACTCAGGGCTCTGGGGACAGCCTGGCCATGGGGCACAGCTGGCACTCCCTGGGCTGGGAGGTTTTTCCAGCCTCAGGGATCCCAGGATTCTGCTCTCAGGGATGTGTGTGGATCCCAGGAGCTGCAGCTCTGCCCAGCACAGAGGAAATGTCCTTCCCCTCTAGAAATTAAACCACAGCAGAGTGTGAGGGGGTTTGTGTGCCCTGGAAAGGAGAGGCCTCAGTCCTCCTGAGCAGGAATGAAAAATAAAGACAGCTGGAATTAAATCTCAGAGACTTTCAGACAAATGAGATTTCTCTCCCTGCTCCAGCGTGCCCGGCCTGGCGCTGCCAGCAGAATTCCCTGGAGGTGAATTCCTGCTGCTCCAAGCAAACCACGGAGAGGGAAAACCACGGACAGCTCCAGCCTGCAACATTCCTGGGATTTCCACACTCCTACACCAGGCCTGATCACATTTCCCCCACAAATGAGGAATTCCACCTTTATCAGCTCCCTGAATCAGAGCTCCCATGGATAATCTGGTTTGTGCCCGCCATCCATCTTCCTCCTCAATGAGAAACTGCTCAGCCCAGGCCAGATCAGATCTGCCGCTCTGGGGCTGAGGGAGGGACACAGATCAGCCCTGATGTGCCCTGGATCTGCTTACAGCAGCCCTGGGGGTGGGAAATGGATGGAGAGGGGAGAAACCAAAGAACACAGGGAGGAGTTGAGAGAATTACAGAGACACTTCGGGATTGATGAGTGTGGGTAGGAGGAGGAAGTTTAAGCCATGAAACAAAGACACGCTGAGTTTAGAGAAGTTTAATTTAATTCTCCTGTCTCCTAATGGTTGGGAATGCCTTTGAGATGGATCCTTCCAGCCAAGCACAAAGGAGGGGAAGGGAATGGAAAAGAGAAAGAGTTGAAATCCAAACACTGGGGGAGAGATATCAGCTGCCCCACAGGGAACACCAGTCAAACCAGTGGCACCAGTGACCAGCACAGAGCAAGGCTGGCACCGAATTTTCCAGATTTATTCCCCCTCTTACCTAAGTGTGAATCCAAGCAAAGGAAATAAACTCAGGCCTCCAAAAGCCAGAGGTGAAACAGCTCAGGGTAGTGACAATTCCAGCGTTCCTGTTGGGATCAGAACTGATGAAATCGGGATTATTTCCTGATATTTTCCTTTCCAGCTACAGCTTGTCCTTTGTTCCAGCATTTTCCCTGCAGTTCAAACCAAACTCTTGCCTTTGGCTGCTCCTGCAAGGTGAAAACCACCTTGGGGTCTCACCTTTGGGTCCCAGGTGTGCTGGAACTGGGAACAGAAGCAGGAAGGGTCTCTGCCCAGGGGAACCTCGTGGCCAGAGGAAAGCTGCACTTGAAGGCAGAACTGAGAGCAGAAACAAAAGGGAACAGAATCAAAGCTGCCCCTCAAAAGTCAGGCCTAGGAAATAAAAAATAAAATAAAAAAATAGGTGCTTTCAAGCCTGACTAAAAATATCTTGCTGGAATTTTTTTGTGATGCCTTCAAAGATAGGAAATGACAGGAGAAATGAGAAACCAGCCTGGCTGTGCTCAAACCACAGCCGGGGAGGTCGAGGGGAGCACAGAGAGTGCCCCAAACAGACCAGCAGCACAGGAATATTTCCTGCCACGCCTCAGGGGCACAGGTGGTTGTTCCTTCCTTACCATAACCCCTCCAGTTTGGGACCACAACCACACACTGATCATTCCCCTCCTCAATCCCCAATCCAGGCACAAGCTGACTCTTTTTTCGTGTCCCCATGAGCGATGTGAGCTCTGTTTGCTGTGGCAATTTCACTTTTGAGTTCTGTTTAGGGCTTTAAACCCCATGCATTTCTTTTAACCCTCTCCTCCTTTTATTCACTTTGTTAATTTATTACTGCAGGTTCAGCCTTGTCACGGACACCTTTTATTCTTTTAGCTCATAGAGGTTTGATGGCACCATTATAACCAAGAACTTTTCTTCCCTCATGCCTTATAAAACTGCATTTCAGAGAATTTATTCAGTACAGGACATGATCCAACCTCTCCTGCCAAGGCCCCACCAACCCGTGTCCCCACGTGCCACATTTGCGTGGCTTTTAAATCCCTCCAGGGACAGCCACATCTAACATTTTCCATGAAGGAGTTTGTCCTCATATCCAACCTAAACCTGCTCTGATGGAAGAATTTCTTCATGGGAAGGGTTGAAAGGATTAATCCATGGGAAGGGTTGAAAGGATTAATCATGGAAAGGGTTGAAAGGATTCATCCATGGAAAGAGTTAAATACTGGAAGTGCCCAGGGAGGTGGTGGAGGTGTCCCAGGGATCCCTGGAGGTGACACTCAGCACTCTGGGCTGGGGACAAGGCAGGGATCAGTCACAGCTGGGGCTCAGTGATCCTGGAGGGCTCTTCCAGCCTCGATAATTCCGTGATCCTGTAATTCTGGCACCTCCCGTGTCCTTCCCTTAGGAACATTCCCGAATATTCCCTGAAGGTGGGGATCAGTCTCACCTTGCCTCGATGATCCTCGAGGGCTTTCCCAGCCTCAATAATTCCGTGATCCTGTGATTCTGGCACCTCCCGTGTCCTTCCCTTAGGAATATTCCCGAATATTCCCTCAAGGCGGGGATCAGTCACAGCTGGGGCTCAGTGATCCTGGAGGTCTTCCAGCCTCGATAATTCCATGATCCTGTAATTCTGGCACCTCCTTCCCTTAGGAACATTCCCGAACATTCCCAGGAGTGCTCAGGAACACAAACACCCCGGGGGCTGCTGCATCTCCCAGGCCACTCTCACCGAGCCACTTCCCCTTTCCTCTCTCCAAACCCCTCCTTTGGTGCAAAAACAAAAAGGGACACCACTCCACGATCAATATGATCGAAGTGAGCCATTTTAATAGATTTTCCAGTTTCTTTTATACAATCTTTAGCCTCAATCACACATTTCGTGCTACTTTACAATTGGTTACCCCTAAAAGCACGGGTCAGCCTTTTAGTCCCTATTGGTTAATTGTTCTTACATACACAGCAAATTTATACAGATCATTTTTTCTGGATTTCTTCTGATTCCCACATTTCTGAAGTTGTTTATCATCCTTTGTTCTTCACAGGTGACGTCTTCATCCTTGAAATGGTTCCAGGCCTGTCCTTTCACATGGGCTGGATTGCTCACATGGCCCCATGGATGGAGAAATTAATTCCCCACACTTTGGCACCCTGATCACCCCTGATCTCTGCCTCACCCCTGATCTCTGCCTCACCCCTGATCTCTGTCTCACCCCTGATCTCTGCCTCACCCCTGATCTCTGTCTCACCCCCTCCCCCCCCCCCCCCCCCCCCCCTGATCTCTGCCTCACCCCTGATCTCTGCCTCACCCCTGATCTCTGTCTCACCCCTGATCTCTGCCTCACCCCTGATCTCTGCCTCACCCCCCTGCACGTTTGCATCCCCGCCCACCAGCCCAGCCTGCTCTCCCCGGGCTGGCAGGGGCTGTAGGACATTAATCAGTTGATTGTTATTAACCCAGTTACATTGTAGCTGTGCGTTAATGCTGCTCCAGCCCTAAATCCAGCCTCTAATCAGGCATTACAGCACACAGCTCATTATGCTGCTTGTGTACTCGGCAATAATCCTGTTATTAAAGGGATCGGGGCGTTGGTGTTGGAGCTTAAGGGAATTCCAGCGAATTTCAGGGGTGGGGAGAAGGGTTTGGGGTCAGGAGTGGTGTCTGATGGAAAAGGCTGCTCAGGATTTAACTCCTGGCCAAAAAATCCCCCAAAATCCCAAGCAAACCTCATAGAGCACATTCCCAGAGGACAGAAAATCCCCGTTTCCTCAGCACTTCCATGTCCAGGAAATCCCCATTCCCTCAGCACCTCCATGTCCAGACCAGAAATTCCCCATTCCCTCAGCAGTTCCACATCCAGGACAGGACAGAAATTCCCCATTCCTTCAGGACTTCCATGTCCAGACCAGCACAGAAAATCCCCATTCCCTCAGCATTTCCATGTCCAGAAAATCCCCATTCCCTCAGCACTTCCATATCCAGACCAGAACAGAAAATCCCCATTCCCTCAGCACTTCCACATCCAGATATTCCCCATTCCCTCAGCACTTCCATGTATAGGACAAAAATTCCCCATTCCCTCAGCACTTCCATGTCCAGAAAATCCCATTTCCTCAGCCTTCCATGTCCAGAAAAAATCCCCGTTTCCTCAGCCCTTCCATGTCCAGATCAGCACAGAAAATCCCCATTCCCAATCCCATTCCCTCAGCCCTTCCATGTCCATGACAGAACCAGCAGATCCCAGCCTGGCTCAGGCTGGAAGGGACCCCAGCTGGCACAGGATCATGCCCAGATCCTCTGGAATATTCCCAGTGGAAGGTTTCTCTGGAAGGCGTCCCAGAGGTGTGGGGTGAGAGGGACTTGGAGGTTCCTTCCAACCCAAACCCTCCTGGGGTCCTGTGCTGATTGTGGCCTGCAGGACAAAAAAGAAATAAAAATAATTAAAAAGGTGAGAATTCCACCTCTCTTTCCTTATTTACAGCAGGATTTATATCTCTGTTAATCCATAATTTGATGGATAATAATTCCTGGGGTTCCTTTACCAGGTTTGCAGGAATCCCACAGGGAAACATTTCCCTTTCCGCGCTCCCCTGCCCAGGTGTTTGTAAGGATCCCCTCCCTTCCCAGGCTCTGGAATTCTGCAGACACGAGGCTCCCCGATAATTTAAAGCTGGAATGAACCGTTGGACAATCAGTTAAAATTAAATCCACTCCACCCTGGCAGGAAATCGATAATCCACAAAAATAAACGGCGCCCTGGGACGCGGAGCCGCGGACGCGGCGTTTCCCAGGATTGCCCTGGAGCGCGGCCCTGCCCGCGTGGAAAACAGAACCGCCCTGATTAGCCCATTATTCACAAAATTGGTGTAAACACGTTAATAATTAATCAGCATCTGCAGCGTGCCCTCGTCGATGTGGTTATTAAAATCCATTCATGATTCCAAGACGTTCGTGGGGGATATTTTGCAAATATTTTTCCGAGTGCAGCAGATGTTACAAAATTTTTTGTCTTTTTTAGCAAACAAAACAAAACAAACAAACCAAAAAGGACAAAGCACACAAAGATAATTTCTCTGTGAAATGCATTTTAATGCGTCGCTGCTCATTTTCTCAAAGTCGGGGTTTTTTTGGGACTAAAGATGTCTGGTAGCAAAATTATTTGTGCAGGGCCTGGTTGGAGCCCAGGTAATAAAATGGGAAGTGAAATATTTAAAGCAGACGCTCCCAAGCCGGGCTGCTCCCGTAAATGAGCTCGGTGGGATGTCTGCAGGAGGGAACAAAAAAAAAGGAATTAAAAACCCGGATGATGATTTAAATGTATTTTCCCTCTGCCCTGTGGGTGTGAGGAATGGGATCCAGAAATCCATCCCGGGGTTACAGCCGGAGCTGCCAAAATCTGCCGGCAGCAGCTGTGCAGGCTGGGAGCCAGGCTGGGCTGGGCACGGATTCACAAATGGGATCTGGGAAAATTTGGGATAATTTGGGATTGGGGATTTGGGATAATTTGGGATTTGGAGTTTGGAATTTGGGATAATTTGGGATTTGGGATAATTTGGGGTTTGAAATTTGGGATTTGGGATTTGGAATTCAGAATTTGGGATAATTTGGGATTTGGGATAATATGGAATTTGGGATTTGAAATTTGGGATTTGGGATTCAGAATTTGGGATTTGGAGTTTGGAGTTTGGGATTCAGAATTCAGAATTCAGGATTCAGGATTCAGGATTCAGAATTTGGGATTTGGGATTTGGAAATTGGAAATTTGAGATTTGGAATTTGGGGTCTGGGATTATTTGGCACAAACGTGGCTGAACACCCAGCAAAGGGACAGGGAATTGCCAGGAGGCCAAAGAAGGGAAGGGAAGGGAAGGGAAGGGAAGGGAAGGGAAGGGAAGGGAAGGGAAGGGAAGGGAAGGGAAGGAAGGGAAGGGAAGGGAAGGGAAGGGAAGGGAAGGGAAGGGAAGGGAAGGGAAGGGAAGGAAGGGAAGGGAAGGGAAGGGAAGGGAAGGGAAGGGAAGGGAAGGGAAGGGAAGGGAAGGGAAGGGAAGGGAAGGGAAGGGAAGGGAAGGGAAGGGAAGGGAAGGGAAGGGAAGGGAAGGGAAGGGAAGGGAAGGGAAGGGAAGGGAAGGGAAGGGAAGGGAAGGGAAGGGAAGCACAGGAAAATCCACCTGAGCGTGAGGAAAAACTTCTTTATTTGTGCCGGGGCCTCCCACCCTGCCAGGGAACAATTCCTCCCCAAATCCCACCCAGCCCTGCACCAATTCATTCCCGAGAACCTGGAAAATCCCGGGACAAAGGTGAGGGTCTCCAGCTGGAGAACACAAAGAAACCCTCCCAGGAAAAACCGAAATTTCCCTCTCAGCGCCAAGCCCAGCCCAGCCTGACAACCCCATCAGGTCCCATCCCATTCCAGCAGGAAATCCCATTCCAGAGAGAAAAATCGGGATTTCGTAAAGATCTTGGGAAGGAAGAAAATTGGGAGATGCTGGAACTGAAAATGCTGGAACTTAAAATTCCCATAAAAAGGGGGAAAAATAAGTGTGAGACAAAAAAGAGGAGGAAAAGAAGAGGAAAAGAGGAGGGAAAGAGGAGGGAAAGAGGAAGGAAAGCAGAGGGAAAGAGAATGAAAAGAGGAGGAAAATAAGAGGAAAATAAGAGGAAAGTATTTTCATTTTGATTCAAGTAATAGAACAGTAGATCTCAGAAATTTAGGAGGAAAAAAAACCATCAGTGGTCACTCCTTAAATTCGAGATTAAATTACCAGGGGCCAAGTGCTCTGCTCTGTGTCACCCAACTCCTGTGCCTGGGGCTGGCTGCTAAAATCTGGGATGTGTGGAGCAGGATTTCAGCATCCATGGGATATCCAAGCTCCAAGGGAACGTTTTGTGAGGCGGCTGCAGCTCAGGAGGAGCCGCCAGGCCCATGGGGTGAGGCAGGACAAGGTTGGGATTTCAGCATGAGGAATATCCCCCCTCACAAAATGAGGGTAATGACCCCAAACTCACACCCCGGGAGGTGGATTTATCCCCCGAGGGATTTTGTTTTCATTCTTTTTATGAAGATGCAGCAGGGGAAAAAAAAAAAAAAAAAAAGAGTTCAATCCAAAATAGGATTTTCATTAAATTCACTGGTGCAGTTCCTTTGTAATGTTCGGAGCTAAATCCAGCAAATAGCCAGGGAGGGGAGGATCTCAAAGGCATTAAAGGTGTTTTCATGAATCCCAGAATTGCTGAGGTTGGAGAGAACCTCCAAAATCATCAAACCAAATTATTCCACAGCACTCCCGAGGCCACATCCAAAGGTTTTTAATACCCCAGGGATGGGGATCCCAGCACTGCTTTGGGAAGCTGGAAAACCTTTCCAGGAGGAAATTTTGGATGGGCAGGCAGCTGGAAGTCTGCACCCAAATTCCACCAGAATCCCTGGAAATCCTGCGGCTCACACCGAGCAGTGCTCTGCAAGCACAAAGTTTATGGCAAACTCTGTTAATTTCCCAGGATATTGTATTTTCCCAGGATATTGTAATTTCCCAGGATATTGTATTTTTCCAGGATATTGTAATTTCCCAGGATATTGTATTTATTTTCCTCTGGCTACAGCCAGGCCTGCTACACCAACCAATTTGTCCCTCGGAGCATTAATTGTTTGACATGAGATCTTAACGAGCTTTCAGCACCAAACCCAGCAGAGCCGTGCCCCCAGCAGAAATTCCTGTTCACAGGAATTGTTCAGTGCCAGGAGCACCCTGAGGGCTGGAATTGTTTCCTTCAGCCACTCATTCCCTGAGCCTCCTGAACACGGAGCACCAGAGGATTTTTGTCATTTTCTGCTGCTTTTTGTTGTTCTTGGCCAAGCTCTGAGTGTCCCACCCAGGCAGAGACTTGCAGCAGCAGCAGGAATTAATTCCCAGCTGCCCTGCTGCTCGTGCACCAAACTCTTTTAGGCTTTTTAAATCTAAATTTTAATCTAAATCTAATTTTTAATCTAAATTTTAAATTAAGAATTCTGCTTCACCTGGAAGCTCTCCTGGCTGTGCAAGGGCAGGATTGCAGCCAGGGGTTGGACTGGGGACATCCAGCTCTCTGTTCCTTAGAGGGGTAAAACAAACAACGCAGAGCGACATTTGCCAGTGGGATTTGATTATTTTAAAGGGTTTTTCCAGCCTTAAAGATTCCAATTCCTTTTGTCCTGAGATCTCGAACTACTGCGACAGCAGCTTGCAAAGAATTCCAGACTGGTTTGGGTTGGAAGGGAGCTCAAAGCTCATCCCATCCCACCCCAGCATGGCAGGGACACCTCCCACTGTCCCCTCCCAGCCCCAATGTCCAACCTGGACTGGGGCACTGCCAGGGATCCAGGGGCAGCCACAGCTGCTCTGGGAATTCATCCCAGCCCTTCACAGTGAAGAATTCATTTAAATCTCCATTTAAATCTCCACTTTTCCAGTGGGAAGCCACTCCCTGTGCACCTCCTGGTATCCCACATTCCAACCTGGTCTTGGACACTGCCAGGGATCCAGGGGCAGCCACAGCTGCTCTGGGCACCCTGTGCCACCCTGCCCACCCTGCCAGGGAACAATTCCTGCCCAAATCCCATCTAAATTCACTCAGTTTGAAGCCTTTCCCCTTTCCTGGAAGGCCCAAGGTAACCAAGGAATGACCGTGGCATTGGAGCTCTGGCACAAATCCTGATTTAATCCCAGACTCGAGCAGAGCAGGGGGAATCAGGACCCTGGTGACAGCGATCCCTGTGCTCCACCTCGAGTTCCTGTTCCCCATTTTGCTGTTCCCAAAGGGCTGTTGTGGATTATTTATGCTTTACAAATGAAGGTGGAGGTTTCACTAACAGGAAACCACATCCCTCCCTCCCATTGTGCTGTTCCCCTTTCCCTGCTCTCCCTCAGCATTCCAGCTGCTTCCACATGCAGATCCTGTTCTTCCCTGGAGCTGGGAAAAACTTTTCAGGTGCAGCTCTTTCATTTGGCAAAAAACCATTTGGGGCAGGCAAAGCTGTTTAAAAATTCAAATGAGGTTTTCAAATGGTTTTTTAGCTCAGGAATTCGGAGACATTTCCTGAAACACAGGAGTTGGCTCTCGGAGAGGCTGGAAATGAATTCCGGATGAAAGCAAAGCGAGGAGAAGAAAGATCCCTTTTAACACGAAACATGTTTTGAAAATTACCATTTCAGGGCATGAATTTGGTGTTGCATTTGATCTGAAGTTAATGAGGTCTGCTCAGGTAACCAGCTGCCACGGACTCATGGAATCCCAGGAGCATTCAGGGTGGAAAACAACTCCAGGACTATGGAGTCCCAGCTGTGCCCCATGGCCACCCCAGAGCCCTGAGTGCCACCTCCAGGAATTGCTGGGACACCTCCAGGGATGGGCACTCCAACCCTCCCTGGGCACTGCCAAGCCCTGAGCCCCTTTCCATACAAAAATGGGATTTTAAGGCCTTCCAGGGCTCCTTTCCTGTTGCTGCTGTGAGGGGTTTGGAGCTGTGGGGAACACGAAATGTTCCCTGCCAGAAGGGGCTGGGGCAGGGACACCTCTGCTGCTGGGGCTGGATTGGATGGATGTTCCCTTTTGGGAAAAGCCTTTGGGATTCTGGTGTTCAGGATGCCAGAAGTGAGGCTGGAAAAGAGCTCCGAGGTCCTGGAGTGCCAGCTGTGCCCCACGGCCAGGCTGTCCCCAGAGCCCTGAGTGCCACCTCCAGGAATTGCTGGGACACCTCCAGGGATGGGCACTCCAACCCTCCCTGGGCAGAAAGGACTGAAAACAGCCCAGCCTGAGCAGCAGGAGAAGATCCCAAAAATTCCCAAAGGAGGAGCCTGGAGGAGCTCCCTCCCTGCTCACTGTGAGCTCCAGCTCCGGGCATTCCCTGCTCCCTGTGCAAGGACAAAATCCTCACAGTGGGAGCAAAGCCCAGCAGAACCGTGGGTGACAGAGCTTTGAGATCAAGGATACAGGGAATTCCTGAGCTGGGCTGGCACTGGGAGCTGTTTAGGGCACAGAGGATCGGTGGGGATGGCTCTGCCAGCCCGGTGTCATTACAAAGATGTCACCAGCAGTGTGTGATCTGTCAGCAGCTGTTAAACCAGCTGGGGCAGGGTTCTTATCCCTTCCAGGACCCATCCCTCATAACTCTGGGGATCTCTTCTGTTCAAACCAGCTGGGGCAGAGTTCTTTATCCCTGCCAGGACCCGTCCTCCCTGCAGGGGATCTCTGCTGTCCATGGGCCATCCAGGCTCACTGCAGGGCTGATACAATTCCATCATTCTTTATCCCTTCCAGGACCCATCCTCCCTCCAGGGGATCTCTCCTTATCCCATTCCATCCTCTCCCACTATCCCAGGTTGTTCCAAGCCCCTCCAAGCTGGCCTTGGACATTTCCAGGGATGGGGCAGATCCATTCCTGCCGTTGGGGCAGAGGATCCCCCCTCATCCCTGTCTCAGAGTTCCCTACAAGAACTCCCCTCTCCGTTCTCCAGTAAAACCAGAGACATTTTGCCCCAAATTTATTTGATAATTGCATTTTCCCATCACCCTCCCATGGCTCTGGCTGCCAGCAGAGCGTCCGAGTTGTTTGTGCGTGGTGTGAAATTGGCAGAGAGTAATGGAGACACCTCAGCTCATCCCAGAGCGGCGCTGCAGCTCCATCTCCTCCGACACCCGAATTCCATAATCTGCTTTTTTGGGTGCTCCCAGAGGCTGAGGATGTGCTGGGAATGGTGACACCGCTCTGCTGCTGCAAGGAGAGCACTGGGGAGCGCTTCCCACCCCAGCACCGCCACAAAATCAAATAATTATCACCCTTGGAATGATTTCCCAAGAGAGACAGCTCCAAACAGCCGGATGTTCGCAGGACAGGAGGTTCTGTACATCCCAAAGCCACGAGCACAACTCTTCCCCTACACATCCTTCAAAACCATGGAATTCTGCTTTGGGTTGGAGGGACCTTCCAGCTCAGCTCATTCCACACCTGCTGCAGCAGGGCGCCTTAAAAATCCACTTTAAAAACGATGTGTGCGATCCGGCTCACAGCTCGGGTGTGGGAGGGAAAGCCCGGGTGACTTTTGCCCTCTGCAGGTGTAAGAAATCCTTTCCCGCCGTGTTTTCCCCGCTAGGCACCATCCCTGTTTCCAGCGGTGATGGGATCCGCACGATTTACAGGCGCTGCTGGAAGTGCGAACGCTGCTCCCAACTCTGCAAACTCCTCCCGTGCACGGAAAGCTCCATCTAGTGTCACACAGGGAAATTCCGGGAAAAAGGAGGAAAAAGGGGGAAATCCGGTCAATATTAATTGCTATGGGGTTTTAAGTTGACACGGGAAAAAAAAGGAAAAAAAGAAAAATAAAGGAAAAAAAAAGAAGAAAAAAAAAAAGAAAAAAAAAAGAAGAAAAAAAAAGGAAAAAAAAAGAAAAGAAAAAAGAAGAAGAAAAAAGAAAAAAAAAAAGAAGAAAAAAAAAAGAAAAAAAAAAGAAAAAAAATTTTCTACCGTGCTTTGCTGTTGAAAGCAATTCCAGGGCAGGTGAAGACCAGATCTTCCATCCCAGCTTTGGAAAAGGGAAGGGCAGGACACAGGGAATGGCTCCCAGTGCCACAGGGCAGGGATGGATGGGATTTTGGGCAGGAATTGATGGGATTTGGGGCAGGAATTGTTCCCTGGCAGGGTGGGGATGGAATTCCCAGAGCAGCTGTGGCTGCCCCTGGATCCCTGGCAGTGCCCCAGGCCAGGTTGGACATTGGGGCTGGAGCAGCCTGGGACAGTGGGAGGTGTCCCTGCCATGCTGGGCTGGCACTGGGTGGGATTTGGGATCCCTCCCACCCAAACCAGCCTGGAATTCTCCGATGGCTCACACGTGATCCATGGATTCTGTTGCCATCATTATTTACCCCAGGATCTGCGCTGTAACCAGCACTGGACCCAAATCCAGGAGGAATCTGTGCAGACCTCGGGGTGCAGAGCTGGGCACCCCAACAGTGCCAGGAGCCTGAAATCCCTGAGAGTTTGACAGTTCCTGACAGCTCCAGTCTGGAGCATTCCCAGTTGAACCCAAACCTTTCCAGGGGCAGGAAAGCCTCGGCTCCTGCCCTTCCTTCAGAGGCACCTGGAACATCTCCAGGGGTTCAGAGCTGCTCCCTGGGAACACAGCCTGAACAGCGACCGGAGCTGTTGTTGTTGCTAATAATAATAATAATAATAATAATAATAATAATAATAATAATAATAATAATAATAATAATAATAATAATATTCCCCAGCAGTTGGTCTGAGAAACGGCTGAAAAGTCCAGGTTTGCTTTGGGAACAGCAGCCAATTAATTTAAATCGAAGGTTTAAAATGAATCCCCAACAAACCCACATTGAGACCGGGGTGTGCTGGGCTAAGGAGCCCCAGCCCCGTGTCCCTCCTCCTGTCCCCGTTTTCCACCCATCCCACAGCATTCCCAGCCCCGTTATCCATTATCCCATTATCCCTCTATCCCATTATCCTGGGACAACATTCCCAGCCCCGTTATCCCATTATCCCTCTATCCCATTATCCCGGGACAACATTCCAGACCTGTTATCCCATGATCTCATCATCCCACTACCCCGTTATCCCAGGACAGCATTCCCAGTCCTGTGTCCCGTCATCCCAGGGCATCACTCCCAGCCCCATTATCCCTCTATCCCATTATCCTGGGACAGGATTCCCAGTCCTGTTATCCCAGGGCAGCATTCCAGCCTTGTTATCCATTATCCCATTATCCCTCTATCCCATTATCCCAAGACAGCATTCCCAGACCCTTTATCCCATGATCTCATCATCCCACTATCCCGTTATCCCGGGACAGCATTCCCAGTGTCCAGTTATCCCAGGACATCACTCCCAGCCCCGTTATCCCATTATCCTGGGAATGTTTTCCCATCTCCGTTATGCATTATCCCTCTATCCCCTTACCCCGGGACAGCATTCCCAGACCTGTTATCCCATGATTTCATTATCCCTCTATCCCATTATCCCAGGACAGCATTCCCAGTCCTGTGTCCCGTCATTCTAGGGCAGCATTCCCAGCCCCGTTATCCTGGGACAGAATTCCCAGCCCTGCTATCCCAGGTCAGCATTCCTACACCCGTTATCCCATGTTTTCATCATCCCACTATCCCGTTATCCCGGGACAGCATTCCCAGTGTCCAGTTATCCCAGGACAGCATTCCCAGCCCCATTATCCCTCTCTCCCGTTATCCCGGGGCAGCATTCCCAGGCCCGTTATCCCATTATCCCGTTATCCCTCTATCCCAGAGCAGCATCCCCAGCCCGTTATCCCTCTATCCCATTATTCCTCTCCCATTATCCCATTATCCCGGTGTTCCTCTCTCCCGTTATTATCCCGTTATCCCACTCTTCCTCTCTCCCGTTACTATCCCGGTGTTATCCCACTCTCCCGTTATTATCCCGTTTTTATCCCGGTGTTATCCCTCTCTTCCTCTCTCCCGTTATTATCCCGTTACTATCCCGTTATTATCCCGGTGTTATCCCGATGTTATCCCGGTGTTATCCCGGTGTTATCCCGGTGTTATCCCGGTGTTATCCCGGTGTTATCCCGATGTTATCCCGGTGTTATCCCGGTGTTATCCCGATGTTATCCCGATGTTATCCCGATGTTATCCCGGTGTTATCCCGATGTTATCCCGATGTTATCCCGGTGTTATCCCGTTATTTTCCCGGTGTTATCCCGATGTTATCCCGGTGTTATCCCGGTGTTATCCCGATGTTATCCCGATGTTATCCCGGTGTTATCCCGTTATTTTCCCGATGTTATCCCGATGTTATCCCGGTGTTATCCCGATGTTATCCCGATGTTATCCCGGTGTTATCCCGTTATTTTCCCGGTGTTATCCCGTTATTATCCCGTTATTATCCCGGTGTTATCCCGGTGTTATCCCGATGTTATCCCGGTGTTATCCCGGTGTTATCCCGATGTTATCCCGGTGTTATCCCGATGTTATCCCGATGTTATCCCGATGTTATCCCGATGTTATCCCGGTGTTATCCCGGTGTTATCCCGATGTTATCCCGGTGTTATCCCGGTGTTATCCCGGTGTTATCCCGGTGTTTTCCCGGTGTTTTCCCGCTCCGCGGTCAGCAGCACCGCCCCGTGGCCCATCCCCGCCGCTGCCGCCGCCAGGAAAATCCCCGGGATTGAATTTTCCCTCCAATCCCGACCCTCCAGCCCCCCGTTGTTCCGGACTCCATAAACCCCAAATAAATTCCGCTGCTCTGAATTCTGAAGGAAAACATTTGGTATTTAGTATTTACTATTTAATTAAATCCTCCCTATTTCACCACGGGGGTGCCACGTTCTGCTGCAATAAATTATTTTTTCCCCACTGACAACCACCTGAATGGATTTACAATTCACTTAAGAGGATTAATTAAGGCTCGTTTTCATTAAAAGGATTTTTTGGGGTTTTTTTTGAGCAATTAAAATCAGGTTTAAAGTTCTAACACATATTTTACTGAAATTAATCCTAAAAAATTCAATATCCAACCCTAGGAATGCAAAACTGCAGCCAAACTTGTCCAGGTTGGGATAAATTCTAACCTAATTCTAATTAATAAGCTTAACCCCAGTTTTGGTTGAGGTTCATATTTAGAATTTAGGGTTTTTTTTATTTAGGATTTAGGGTTTTGGTTTAGATCATATTTAGAATTTAGGGAAAAAAAACCCAAATTTGTTCCCAAACCTGCCTGAAGCTCTGCAAAAACCCCAAATTTGTTCCCAAACCTGTCTGAAGGTCTGCAAAAGCCCCAAATTTGTTTTGGTCTGGGTCATATTTAGAATTTAGGGGAAAAAAAAACCCCCAAATTTGTTCCCCAAACCTGCCTGAAGGTCTCCAAAAACCCCAAATCTGTTCCCAAACCTGCCTGAAGCTCTGCAAAAACCCCAAATTTGTTTTGGTCTGGATCATATTTAGAATTTAGAGAAAAAAACCCCAAATTTGTTCCCAAACCTGCCTGAAGGTCTGTGAAAACCCCAAATTTGTTTTGGTCTGGGTCATATTTAGAATTTAGGGAAAAAAAATCCAAATTTGTTCCTAAACCTCCCTGAAGCTCTGCAAAAACCCCAAATTTGTTCCCAAACCTGCCTGAAGTCTGCAAAAACACCAAATTTGTTCCTAAAACCTGTCTGAAGGTCTCCAAAAACCCCAACTTTGTTTTGGTCTGGGTCATATCTAGAATTTAGGGAAAAAAAAACCCAAATTTGTTCCCCAAACCTGCCTGAAGCTCTGCAAAAACCCCAAATTTATTCCCCAAACCTGCCTGAAGCTCTGCAAAAACCCCAAATTTATTCCCCAAACCTGCCTGAAGCTCTGCAAAAACCCCAAATTTGTTCCCCAAACCTGCCTGAAGCTCTGCAAAAACCCCAAATTTGTTTTGGTCTGGATCATATTTAGAATTTAGGGAAAAAAACCCCAAATTTGTTCCCAAACCTGCCTGAAGGTCTAAAATACCCCAAATTTGTTTTGGACTGGGTCATATTTAGAATTTAGGGATAAAAGCCCCAAATTTGTTCCCAAACCTGTCTGAAGGTCTAAAAAACCCCAAATTTGTTTTGGTCTGGATCATATTTAGAATTTAGGGAAAAAAGCCCCAAATTTGTTCCCAAACCTGTCTGAAGGTCTGCAAAAACCCCAAATTTGTTCCCAAACCTGCCTGAAGGTCTCCAAAAACCCCAAATTTGTTTTGGTCTGGGTCATATTTAGAATTTCGGGATAAAAGCCCCAAATTTGTTCCCAAACCTGCCTGAAGGTCTGTGAAAACCCCAAATTTGTTTTGGTCTGGGTCATATTTAGAATTTCGGGATAAAAGCCCCAAATTTGTTCCCAAACCTGCCTGAAGGTCTGTGAAAACCCCAAATTTGTTTTGGTCTGGATCATATTTAGAATTTAGGGAAAAAAAATCCAAATTTGTTCCCAAACCTGCCTGAAGCTCTGCAAAAACCCCAAATTTGTTCCCAAAACTCCCTGAAGGTCTCCAACAACCCCAAATTTGTTCCCAAACCTGCCTGAAGCTCTGCAAAAACCCCAAATTTGTTTTGGTCTGGGTCATATTTAGAATTTAGGGGAAAAAAAACCCCAAATTTATTCCCCAAACCTGCCTGAAGCTCTGCAAAAACCCCAAATTTGTTCCCAAACCTGCACCTCACCTTGACCTCTTTTTCCAGGCACACTTGGCCCCTCCTAACAAGGAACGATTTCTCCAAGGATTTTGTGACCTTGGAATTCCCCCAGACTCAGGTGCTGACACAAGGATTGAACCCAAATGAAATCCCCTGGATCCAGGGAGGATCCTTGAGGATTCACCAATGCTTCCAAAGCCACTTCCACATCCCCAAAAACCCCAAAACCCCAAAACGTTCATGGCTGAGCACCCCAAACCAGCAGGGTCTGCAGGGGACAGAGCAGCAGCTCAGGAATAATTCCCTAAAGCTGCGCTGGGTGAGGTTCCCAAAGTGATTTTTTTGTTCATCAGACAGAAACAATCCAGAGGGGCAGGAAAAAATGATGCTCCATCAATATTCCCCTACTCAGAGCTGATCCCAAAAAAAATCCTGTTCCAATTTCATCACTCTGGGATGGACAGGGGTGCAAATAACGAAATCCCAACAGCCCAAATCCTGGAACACCGAATTTTAATTGACCTTTGTGTGTGTCCAGTGAAGTCCCTTTCACACAGGTGAAGTACAGAGAATATTTTTATTTTTATTTTTATTTTTATTTTATTTCCTGTCTCTTTTCCCCCCTGCTGCTCCCCAGGGATGAAGCTGTTCATTCCTCCAGGAGAATCTCTGTCTGGAAGGTTTTTCCAAGGATTTCTCCTTCCCATCAATTCTCCCCCTTCAGCACAGGCAGCAATTCCCCGCTTTCCTTCAGCTCCTGGAAGATAAAAACAGAGCAATTATGGGATTTTTTTGGGATTATCCAAGGGGATTCCATCAGGAAATACTCCCTGGCAGCAGGGAATGCATCACTTGGTCAACACTGAGGTTTGTAAAATATTTGGGTGTAGTTAATAAAAATAATAAATAAAATTAAATTAAATAAAAATTTAAAGAAAAAGACAAAATATTAAAGTGGAAAATCCCACCTTGATTTTCCACCTTGATTTTTCCAGGTGGAACTCCAGACACATTCCAGGCACCCCAAAGGAGGGAATTCCACCCACAAATCCCAACAAAACCCCAAAATATCCTCGGGATGCTGAGCAGGAGGTGCCAGCCCAGCCCAGCCCAGCCTGGGACTGAAATTCAAATTTCAGGGTTGGGAATTGCCTGAGGAACACCAGGAAATCCCTGGAAAACAACGGGAATATTCTGCTTTTCCCACATCCTGGAATAAAGAACTGTCTCTATTTTATTTTGTGTTATTCTGGGTTAAAAATGGAATTTAAACCCCTGATCACATTCACCCACCCCTACAAACCATGAATTCAAACAGCCCAAGGATGCAAAGGGAGAAATTATTATATTTAATACAATTAATTACTAATTATTATATTTAAATACCAGAGAAAAGGATTTTACAGCATCTCACAATGCCTGAAAAATCCCCCACAATTCCTAAATGATCTGCATTAATTTTATTTATTTAATCTAATTTATTTAGCAAGATTTATTTAATTTTGCTAAATAAATAAATCTATAAATGAATTTATATAAGCAAAAATAATCTATATAATTGAAGCAATCCCTACACTTGTTAAATAAACTGAATTAATCTATATACTTTAAATAAAAGTAATCTATATAAATAGAATTAATCTATATAATTTATGTAAAGTTAATCTATATAAATGAAATTAATTCACAGAATTTAGGTAAAAATAATCCATATAAGTAAAGCAATCCCTACACCTATTAAATAAATAAAATTAATTCTATATAATCTAAGTAAAATTAATCTGTATAAATAAAATTAATTCTATATAATTTATGTAAAGTTAATATATATAAATAAAATTAATTCTATATAATTTAAGTAAAGTTAATCTATATAAATAAAATTAATTCTATAAAATTTAAGTAAAATTAATCTGTATAAATAAAATTAATTCTATAAAATTTAAGTAAAATTAATCTGTATAAATAAAATAATTCCACAGAATTTAGGTAAAAATAATCCATGTAAATAAAGCAATCCCTACACTTGTTAAATAAACAGAATTAATCTATAAACTTGAAGTAAAAGTAATTTATATAAATAGAATTAATCTATATACTTTAAATTAATCTGTATAAATAAAATTAATCCACAGAATTTAGGTTAAATTAATCCATGTAAGTAAAGCAATCCCTACACCTGTTAAATAAATAAAATTAATCGATATACTTTAAGTAAAATTAATCTATATAAATAAAATTAATTCTATATAATTTAAGTAAAATTAATCTGTATAAATCAAATTAATCCACAGAATTTAGGTTAAACTAATCCATGTAGGTAAAGCAATATCTACACCTGTTAAATAAATGAAATTAATTCTATATACTTTAAGTAAAGTTAATCTATATAAATAAAATTAATTCTATATAATTTAAGTAAAATTAATCTGTATAAGTAAAATTAATTCATAGAATTTAGGTAAAAATAATCCATATAAGTAATCCCTACACTTGTTAAATAAACAGAATTAATCTATATAATCTATGTAAAGTTAATCTATATAAATAAAATTAATTCTATATAATTTATGTAAAATTAATCTGTATAAGTAAAATTAATTCACAGAATTTAGGTAAAAATAATCCATATAAGTAATCCCTACACTTGTTAAATAAACAGAATTAATCTATATAATTTATGTAAAGTTAATCTATATAAATAAAATTAATTCTATATAATTTATGTAAAGTTAATCTATATAAACAGAATTAATTTATATAATTTAAGTAAAGTTATCTCTATAAATAAAATTAATTCTATATAATTTAAGTAAAATTAATCTGTATAAATAAAATTAAATCACAGAATTTAGGTTAAAGTAATCCATGTAAGTAAAGCAATCCCTACACCTGTTAAATAAATAAAATTAATCTATATACTTTAAATAAAGTTAATCTATATAAATAGAATTAATCTATATAATTTAAGTAAAGTTATCTATATAAATAAAATTAATTCTATATAATTTATGTAAAATTAATCTGTATAAGTAAAATTAATTCACAGAATTTAGGTAAAAATAATCCATATAAGTAAAGTAATCCCTACACCTGTTAAATAAATAAAATTAATTTATATAATTTAAGTAAAATTAATCTATATAAATAAAATTAATCTATATAATTTAAGTAAAGTTATCTATATAAATAAAATTAATTCACAAAATTAATTTTAATTAATTCACAGAATTAATTTTAATCAGGTTAAACTAATCCATGTAGGTAAAGCAATCTCTGCACTTGTTAAATAAATGAAATTAATTATTTTATTTATTTACTAATTACTTTTTAATTACTAAATGTATATACTTTAAGTAAAATGAATCTATATAAATAGAATTAATCTAAGTTAATCTATATAAATAAAATTAATCTACACAATTTAGGTAAAATAATAAATATAAATAAAATTATTATTTATCGAATCATTTTATATAATTTAAATTATAGATTTATATAATAATTGAAGTAATCCCTATAGTTGTTAAATAAATAAAAATCTATATACTTTAAGTAAAATTCATCTGTATAATTAATTTATATAGGTAAAATTAATCTGTATAAGTAAAATTAATCTATATAATAGAAGTAAAGGTAATTTATATATAATTTTTATATAATTTATATATTATTTTTATATATAATTTAATTAAAATTAATCTCATCTATATATGTAAAATTAATCTGTATAAGTAAAATTAATCTATATAATAGAAGTAAAGGTAATTTATATATAATTTTTATATAATTTATGTATCATATTTATATATAATTTAATTAAAATTAATCTAATCTATATAAGTGAAATTAATCTGTATAAATAAAATTAATCTACATAAATAAAATTAATCTATTTAAGTAAATTTGATCTATATAATAGAAGTAAAGGTAATTTATATATAATTTTTATATAATTTATATATTATATTTATATATCATTTAAGTAAAATTAATCTAATCTGTTTAAGTAAAATTAAACTTTGTAAACCAAATTAATCCATATACTTCAAGTAACATCTGTATAAATAAAATTGCTCTATGTAATTGAAGCAATCCTTCTTAAATCAATCAAATAAATCTTAAATTAATCTTAAATTAATCTTAAATAAATCTTAAATAAATCTTAAATCAATCAAATAAATCTTAAATAAATCTTAAATTAATCTTAAATTAATCTTAAATTAATCTTAAATAAATCAAATAGATCTTAAATCAAATAAATCTTAAATAAATCAAATTAATCTTAAATAAATCTTAAATAAATCTTAAATAAATCTTAAATCAAAGAAATCTTAAATAAATCTTAAATAAATCTTAAATAAATCTTAAATAAATCTTAAATAAATCAAATCTTAAATAAATCTTAAATAAATCTTAAATAAATCTTAAATAAATCTTAAATAAATCTTAAATAAATCTTAAATAAATCTTAAATAAATCTTAAATAAATCTTAAATAAATCTTAAATAAATAAATCTTAAATAAATCAAATAAATCTTAAATCAATCTTAAATAAATCTTAAATAAATCTTAAATAAATCTTAAATCAATCAAATAAATCTTAAATAAATCTTAAATAAATCAAATCAATCAAATCAATCAAGGTAATTCCCAGGATTTAGGAAGTGCCAGTATTTTTCAGAATTAAATGGGATTTATTTATGGATTGAGCCTTCCCAGGAGTCCCAGAGTCTGAGGAATCAGCTCTGAACCATCCAGGCAGGAACGGGCTCAGGGGGATTTGGGAACAACTCCAGTAAAATCTCCTTTTTCCCAGGAATATTTTCTGGGATAAATCCCACCCAGCTTGGCTGGGGAAAAAACCAAAAACATCAGGAGCAAAATTGAGGATGAGAAAGTGCAAAAATAGGGTTAAAAATGGACTTTTCCCACTTCCATTGGAGATTTCCAGCTCCTTTCCCTGGAAAAGCATCCTTGGGGTGGCTGCAGGAATTCTGGGGGAGCCAGGCAGGAAAATTCCTGGAAATTTGAGTTTTTATTGTAAATAAATCCAAATTCTTACCTTGACAATGTCCAGCCCCCCCACCAGCTCCCCCTTGACGTAGAGCTGGGGGTACGTGGGCCAGTTGGAAAAGGATTTCAGACCCTGGCGCACCTGGGGGAGCAAACGGGAATGGGTGAACTGGGGAGGGACTGGGGAGGGACTGGGGAGAAACTGGGGAGAAACTGGGGAGAAACTGGGGAGAAACTGGGGAGAAACTGGGGAGGGACTGGGGAGAAACTGGGGAGAAACTGGGGAGGGACTGGGGAGAAACTGGGGAGAAACTGGGGAGAAACTGGGGAGAAACTGGGGAGAAACTGGGGAGAAACTGGGGAGGGACTGGGGAGGGACTGGGGAGGGACTGGGGAGGGACTGGGGAGAAACTGGGGAGGAACTGGGGAGGGACTGGGGAGAGACTGGGGAGGGACTGGGGAGGGACTGGGGA
The DNA here is from genome assembly GCA_021534815.1 of Acrocephalus arundinaceus. Taxonomy (NCBI): domain Eukaryota; kingdom Metazoa; phylum Chordata; class Aves; order Passeriformes; family Sylviidae; genus Acrocephalus; species Acrocephalus arundinaceus. Next base: position 1,348,490 of record JAJEOU010000510.1, read on the forward strand.
GGGACTGGGGAGGGACTGGGGAGAAACTGGGGAGGGACTGGGGAGGGACTGGGGAGGGACTGGGGAGGGACTGGGGAGGGACTGGGGAGAAACTGGGAAGGGACTGGGGAGGGACTGGGGAGAGACTGGGGAGGGACTGGGGAGGGACTGGGGAGGGACTGGGGAGGGACTGGGGAGAAACTGGGGAGGGACTGGGGAGGGACTGGGGAGGGACTGGGGAGGGACTGGGGAGGGACTGGGGAGAAACTGGGAAGGGACTGGGGAGGGACTGGGGAGGGACTGGGGAGAGACTGGGGAGGGACTGGGGAGGGACTGGGGAGAGACTGGGGAGAGACTGGGGAGGAACTGGGGAGGAACTGGGGAGGAACTGGGGAGGAACTGGGGAGAAACTGGGGAGGGACTGGAGAGAAACTGGGGAGAAACTGGGGAGGGACTGGGGAGAAACTGGGAAGGGACTGGGGAGGGACTGGGGAGGGACTGGGGAGGGACTGGGGAGAAACTGGGGAGGGACTGGGGAGAAACTGGGGAGAGACTGGGGAGAAACTGGGGAGAGACTGGGGAGAGACTGGGGAGAGACTGGGGAGAAACTGGGGAGGGACTGGGGAGGGACTGGGGAGGGACTGGGAAGGGACTGGGGAGGGACTGGGGAGGGACTGGGGAGGGACTGGGGAGAGACTGGGGAGGGACTGGGGAGGGACTGGGAATGAATTCATTGGGAAGAAACTGGGAATTCATTGGGAATTTGTTGGGAAGACGTTGGGAAGAAACTTGGGAAGAAACTTGGGAAGAAACTGGGAATTCATTAGGAATTCATTGGGAATTCATTGGGAATTCATTGGGAATTCATTGGGAATTCATTGGGAATTAACTAAGTTGGGAATAAATTGGGAATAAATTGGGAATAAACTAAATTGGGAATAAGTTGGGAATAAATTGGGATTAAATGGGGAATTCATTGGGAATAAACTGGGAATTCATTGGGAACAAACTGGGAACAAACTGGGAACAAACTGGGAATTCATTGGGACTGAACTGGGAATTCATTGGGAATTCATTGGGAATGAATTGGGAATTCACTGGGAAGAAACTAAGTTGGGAGTAAGTTGGGAATAAATTGGGAATAAATTGGGAATAAGTTGAGAATAAACTAAATTGAGAATAATTTGGGAATAAACTAAGTTGGGAATAAATTGGGAATAAGTGGGCAATAAGTGGGGAATTCATTGGGAATAAACTGGGAATTCATTGGGAATAAACTGGGAATTCACTGGGAATTCATTGGGAATTCATTGGGAATACATTGGGAATACATTGGGAATTCACTGGGAATTCACTGGGAATTCACTGGGAATAAACTGGGAATAAGCTGGGAATAAACTGGGAATAAACTAAGTTGGGAATAAGTAAATTGGGAATAAACTGGGAATAAACTGGGATTAAACTGGGAATTCTTTGGGAATAATTCGGGAATTCTTTGGGAATTCATTGGGAATTTCAGCTGGGAAATGACCCTGCAGGGATGGGCAGCTCCCCTCACCTCCTCATCCTCCAGGATGTCAAAGGTCTCGAAATCCACGCTGGGGAGAGGGGGAAAAAAATGGATTATTCACATTATTCACATTATTCACCCTGGGGTTGTGGAGAAATGCTCAAAAAACAGCAAAACCCCTCGAAATTTGTGAAGGAACCCATCAAAATTCACACAAAACCTCAAAAATTCTCAAAGAAACTCAAAAATTCTCAAAAAATCCCCTCAAAAATTCTCAAAAAACCTCAAAAATTCTCAAAGAAACTCAAAAATTCTCAAAAAATCCCCTCAAAAATTCTCAAAAAACCTCAAAATTCTCACAAAACCTCAAAAATTCTCACAAAACCCCTCAAAAATTCTCAAAAAAATTCTAAAACCTCAAGACTTTTTAAAAAGCTGTTAAGATGCTAAAAACCCCCTCAAAGTTCTCAAAACCCCCTCAAAATTCTCAAAAAAACCATCAAAGTTCTAAAACCTCAAGATGTTTTTAAACTCTCAAAAAAGTTCTCAAAAGTCTAAAAAAAACACCTCAAAAGTCTCAAAACTCAAAGATTTTTTTAAAAAACCATAAAATGCTCAAAAAAACCCTCAGTTCTCAAAAACCCCTCAAAGTTCTAAAACCTAAAGATTTTTAAAAACTCAAAATTCTCAAAATAACCCTCAAAATTCTCAAAAAACCCCTCAAAGTGTCAAAACCTAAAGATTTTTTTAAAAAACATAAAATGCTCAAAAAAACCCCTCAAGAGTCTCAAAACCTCAAGATTTTTTTTAAAAACCCTAAAAATTCTCAAAACAACCCTCAAAATCCTAAAAAAACCCTGAAGTCTTAAAAATAAACCCCCTGAAAAGTCTCAAAAAAAAAAAAAACCTTCAAAGATTTTTTAAAATCCCTAAAAATTCTTAAACCCCCTCAAAATTCTCACAAAAATCCCTCAAAATTCCCAAAAAAACCCCTCAAAATCCTCACAGGAGAAACCCCAAAAATTTTGAAAAAACACTCAAAAATCTTCAAAAAACCCTCAAAATTCTCACCAAAAATGCTTAAAAAAGAATTTCCAAAAGCCCTCAAAAATTCCTCAAAATTCTAATTAAACCCCTCAAAATTCTTATCAAAAATGCTCAAAAAATTTTCAAATATTCCTCAGAATTTTAATAAAACCCCTCAAAATTCTTGTCAAAAATAATTTTCCAAAAGCCTCAAAAATTCCTCAAAATTCTAATTAAAACCTCTCAAAATTCTCAATATTCCCTCAAAATTCTCAATATTCCCTCAAAATTCTCAATATTCCCTCAAAATTCTCCATATTCCCTCAAAATTCTCAATATTCCCTCAAAATTCTCAATATTCCCTCAAAATTCTCAAAGAAAAACCTTACAAATCTTGAAAAAACCTGAAAATTCTCAAAAATCTCCTCAATAATCCCAAAAAACCCCATTAAAATTTCAGGAAATCCTTCAAATCCTGTTTAAAATTAAAACTTTACATTTGAGGGATAATTCCCCTCATCTTTTCCAATTTATTTCCCATAAAATTCAGCTTTGATCCCAAACCCACCCGGTGCTGTCCATGATTTCCAGGATTTGCTTGCTGAAGCCACATTTGGCCATCTGAAATATAAAATAGAAATGGTCAAAGGTTTTAATCCAGGGAATTCCAAAAATTCCAAGAATTCCAAAATTCCCAATTTTCCTCAACACCTTCTCCATCCCTCAGCTCCTGATTTTTATGGATTTATGGAATAAATCTATTTTAGTTTGAGGCATCACTGCCTGGATTCACCACAATAATAAACTACAGCTAATAGGAACAGCAATTTGTTATATTTATTATAATTAATTATAATTAATTAATAATTAATATCCACTGCCAACTCTTCATATAAGGACAAAAAACACCCAGCAAATTTCAGATATTAATATATCTATATTAATATAGATAATATAGATATTTAATATATATCTATTTATATTTAATACATATTAATATAGAAATTAATTTAGTTATTAGATATTAATATATATAATTAATATATATTTAATATCTATAATATCTATTAATATTTAATACCTATAACTAATATAGATATTACATTTTAATATAAATATTAGATATTGATATCAATAATTAATACCTATAAATCTATATCTATCTATGTTTTATTTCTATAATATAGAGATTAGATATTAATATAGATAATGATATCAATAATTAATATAGATATTAGATATTGATATTGATAATTAATATATATTTAATATCTATAATATCTATTGATATTTAATATCTATAACTAATATAGATTAGATTTTAATATAAATATTAGATATTGATATCAATAATTAATACCTATAAATCTATATCTATGTTTTATTTCTATAATATAGAGATTAGATATTAATATAGATAATGATATCAATAATTAATATAGATATTAGATATTGATATTGATAACTAATATATATTTAATATCTATAATCTCTATTGATATTTAATATCTATAACTAATATAGATATTAGATTTTAATATAAATATTAGATATTGATATCAATAATTAATACCTATAAATCTATATCTTTCTATGTTTTATTTCTATAATATAGATATTAGATATTAATATAGATAATGATATCAATAATTAATATAGATATTAGATATTGATATTGATAATTATTATATATTTAATATCTGTAATATCTATCAATACTTAATATCTATAATTAATAAAGAAATTAGATATTAATGTAGATAATAGACATTAATATAGATATTAGATAATATATTTATAGATACTTATATATACAATATATAGATATATATTATATTATAGATATTATTATAATAGATATATCTATTATTTATAGATACTTATATCTATATATATAGATACTTATTATCTATATTAATAGATACCAATAGAAATACTTAATATTCAGATAATATTCAGCATAGATAATATTTAGATGATATTTAACTTAGATAATATTTAGATAATATTCAGCACAGATAATATTTATATGATATTTAACATAGAGAATATTTAGATAATATTTAACTTAGATAATATTTAGATAATATTCAGCACAAATAATATTTAGATGATATTCAGCATAGATAATATTCAGATAATATTTAACTTAGATAATATTTAGATGATATTCAGCACAGATAACATTTAGATAATATTCAGCACAAATAACAGATAATATTTAGATAATATTCAGCACAGATAATATTTAGATGATATTCAGCATAGATAATATTTAGATAATATTTAACTTAGATAATATTTCGATAATATTCAGCACAAATAACATTTAAATAATATTTAACATAGATAATATTTAGATAATATTCAGCACAGATAACATTTAGATGATATTCAGCACAAATAACATTTAAATAATATTTAACATAGATAATATTTAGATGATATTTAACTTAGATAATATTTAGATAATATTCAGCACAGATAATATTTAGATAATATTCAGCACAGATAATATTTAGATAATATTTAACTTAGATAATATTTAGATAATATTCAGCATAGACAATATTTAGATGATTTTCAGCACAGATAATATTTAGATAATATTCAGCATAGATAATATTTAGATGATTTTCAGCACAGATAATATTTAGATAATATTCAGCATAGATAATATTTAGATGATTTTCAGCACAGATAATATTTAGATAATATTCAGCATAGATAATATTTAGATGATATTCAGCACAGATAACATTTAGATAATATTTAACATAGATAATATTTAGATAATATTCAGCATAGATAATATTTAGATAATATTTAGATAATATTTAGATTATATTCAGCATAGATAATATTTAGATAATATTTCGATAATATTCAGCACAAATAATATTTAGATAATATTTAACATAGATAATATTTAACTTAGATAATATTTCGATAATATTCAGCACAAATAACATTTAGATAACATTAAGTCCATGGTTTATAGAAGCACCAAATAAAAGATCAATAACTTTTCCAGCAGCCCTGATTTGAAGGAGGAAGAGCAAGGTAAAAATTCCATCTTTTCTGGAACATCCCACGTTACCTGTTTGTTTCCCTTCATGAAAAGCATCACTGGAGCTTTGTTGATCAAGGATTTCAGCCTGCAGAAAGACATCCAATACTCTGGTTATCACTCCAAACAAAATGCAGAGTGGAAATGAGAACTGAAATTGAGAAATCTTCAGGAATTCTGCACTGGGATGGGTTGGGAGAGATCCCATTCCCAGCAGGAATTCATCCCCCATGGGGCAGCCTGCTTAAAAATCCCACCCAAACTTCCCCAGGCTGCTCCAAAGCTCCTTAAAAACACATCTCATGGATAATTTTAACCTAAAAAACCCCTTGGGATGGTTTTTTAAAGGGAACTTTGAAACCTTTGGGAAGCAGAGGATATTTCCCATTCCCTTCTTTCCATAAAAAGTTTGTGGCAAGCAAAAAAATTCTGTCTAAATGGAGTTAAAGTTTGTGAAATTTGCAAACTTTCAGCAAGAACTGGCAAAAAATGTTTAATTTCTTAACAAACTCCTTAAAAAGCATAGGAATGGGTGAAAAGGTTTAAAAAAATGTTTTTAAAGGCCACAAAAAGTAATTTTTTAAAGATGAAAAAATAAAGATCTCATCTTTATCTCCAATTTGATCTCTGCTAAAAGCATTAATTGGGGTTTGTGGCCTCAGTGAAACAATTGAGAAGCAAAGTAACCCAAAAATTGGGGAAAATTGGGAAGGAATTCATAAATCCCTAGAATTCAGAATGGTGGGGTTATTATTTATCACACTTTTAAATGAGATTAATGGAATTATTTCTGCACTGAGCAGGGAGAAGAACCAGGCAGGGGTTCCAAAGCTGGGAATTCTGTGGTGAATAAAGCTGGAAAAAGCTTAAAAAATGATTTTTCCCAATTATTCCTAAAGAATGAATTCTTAAAAGGAGATAAAAAGGAATCTCTATCTATATATCCACCTACAGATATAGAAATATATAAGTGTATATAAAGAAATATATAAATAAAAGTAGATATATAGATATATAAATAGAAATAATATAGAAATAAATACATATTTATAAAATATACATAGATATTGAGATATACAAATATAAATTTATAAATATATATACATATATTTATATAAAAATACATATATATATGTATATATGAAAAATATATGTAAACATATTAATATATTTATATATATTATTATATAAACATATAAATATGTTTTATATAATATACTATTATATATATAAATAAATTTATACAAATATATAAATTTATTTTAGATTTATAAATATATAGATACATATAATAGATAAATAATAAATATTAAAATAGATCCATTCTGCTAAGCAGAAATGAAACCACAAATAAAAAAAGATTCTTGGAGTTAAATGTACAAATCCCAAAAGAGACATTGAAAAACTGCAGGAATTTTGTGAGTAAATAAATTCTTGAGGTAATTGTGATAAAGTAGGAATTTCTAGGGGTTTTCCTCTATATGAACATAAAAAAAACCCCAAAAATTGTTATAATTCACCCCTGTCCTCCAGTTTCTGGGCCTTGGGGCAGATTGTGTCCAACTCTCCGACGCCTCGAGCTCCTGGGGAAATTGAGAAAATAAGGTGGGAAAAAGCAAGGAAAAATAAATAAAAACCAAGCAAAATCCATTTGTGGCAAGCCAAAGAGATGAACAAATTCAGTTCTGGCACCTTGACGATGTCCAGGCCCCCGATGAGCTCCCCAGACACGTAGAGCTGGGGGTAGGTGGGCCAGTTGGAGAAGGATTTCAGCCCCTGCCGCACCTCCTCGTCCGAGAAGATGTCGAAGCTGCTGAAGGCGACGCCGTGCCTGTGCAGGATCTCCACCATCTGCTTGCTGAAACCTGAAAAATGGGAATAAAATGGGAATAAAATGGGAATAAAATGGGATTGCAGTGAGGTTCTGCTCACCTCAGCCACTGAAAAATGGAATTTTCCTGCCCAGCCAGCTCAGAATGCTGCTGGTGGTTGTTCTCTGATTTATCAACAGCTTCCAATGTATAAAAGGGAAAAAAATCATTTAATAGCTGGTAAATAAATGGAAAATAACATTTAATATCATTTCTGGTTAGGGGTTTATTACTGTTTTATTTATTACTGTTCCACTAGTTTAGCTTAAAAAGTTGGCTTTTATAAGTATTTTCTATTTATACTTATATCTATATTTATACTTATATTTATATTATACTTACACTATATATTTATATTATACTCATATTTTTACTTATATTATCCTATATATCTATATTTATATTATACTTATATATACTTTATATATACTTATTTTTTACTTCTATTATACTATATATTATAGTATATAACATATACATTATATTATACATATTATGTATTGTATGTGATATTATATATGTTATATATTCTATTATATTATATTTATTTATTATAATATATTATATTTCATTTATTATGATATATAATATTATATATATATTTATACTTATATAAGATATTTATATATACTTGTACTTTTTATGTATATTATATATTCATATTATACTTAAATATTTATAGATACACTTATATTTTTACTTGTATTACACTATATATTACAGTATAGATTATAATATATAATATATATTATATTATATATATTATATATTGTATATAATATATAATATAGTTATATATTAAATATATTCTATTATATATATTATGATATATAATATATATTTATACTTATATAAGATATTTATATATACTTGTATTTTTATGTACATTATATATTCATATTATACTTAAATATTTATATATACACTTATATTTTTACTTGTATTATACTGTATATTTATATACTTATATATTTATATATACTTATTTTTTACTTATATTATCCTATATATTACAGTATATATTATAATATATACTATAATATATATTATATATCACATATTATACATAATATATAATATAGTTACATATAATATATATTCTATTATATATATTATATTATAATATATAATATATATTTATACTTATATAAGATATTTATATATACTTGCATTTTTTACGTATACTATATATTCACATTATACTTAAATATTTATATATACACTTATATTTTTACTTGTATTATGCTATATATATTTATATTATACTTAAATAATATATTTATATATACTTTTTTTTTACTTGTATTATACTATATATTTATATTTATATAATATATTTATATATACTTATATTTTTACTTGTATTATACTATATATTTATATTATACTTCATTATACTATATACTATTACTTTTATATTATACTTAAAATATTTACTACTTATATTTTCTGCTATTTCACTTCAGGACCATCCTTCCCTACTTCACCTAAAAGGCCAATTCCTTTTTATTTTTAATTTTTTTAATGTTTCCCTGAGTGTTGAATGTTATTTCATTACCTCTTTGAATCCTTCACATCATGTTTTGTTTCCCTTTCTCACAGATTTTCATATCAACACTCTCAGCAGGATACTTAGCCCTGAATATTCTGATTTTACAAGATTTTGTGCCAACCTGAGGAGAAAATTTTCCACTTTTTTTGTAACTGAGCGTCTTTTTCCCCAAGAAAATTGTCACATTATTTGTAAAGAGTTGTAGGCATGAAAATTTTAATATGATTGAATTTAGAACCATCTTCTTCCACCTCCCAGACAACACAATCACATCGTTTGCAGAGCAGATCCAGCAGAATTTGCCCCTAAATCAATATAATAATCAGATTTTCTATTCAAACCCCCTGCAATCCTTCCAATTCCCTCCAAGAATTCCAGCAGAGGCTGAGCAAATGAAAACCTTTACACAAATATTAAATAAAAGAGAGAGAGAGGGAGATGATGCTTAAAGGCTTCAATAAAAGAATAAAAAATCAAAGTTTGAATGGGGAAAGGATGGAATGGCAGCACAGAACCAACTCTGGTTCAGCCCTGGTAGGTGCTGCAATTTGCATTTTTAATGCAAATTTTTAAGTTGTTTTTCCTTCCTTTCCTGCTGCATTTTGGAGTTCAGGAGAGAGAAGGAGGATCCTGAAATTCCCCCTCCCCTGGGAGTTCCTCAGCAAACACCTCCAGGCTCAGTGCTGCTGGTTATTCCAATAATAATGAAAATAAATTGAATAAATGAAAATAAAATGAATTGAATTGCAATAAAATCAATATTGGAGCTGGGGAGGGGGGAAAAAACAGCTTTATTTGAGCTCTGGGCAATTCCATGTAAAGCAGGAGGGTGGAATGGGTGGGATTCACTTGGAATAAAGCATCCCAACATTTCCAAAAGAAAAGATTTGGGTGGGATTCCTGCAGGAGGGGCTGGCAAGGAATAATTAAATTAATAATAAATAATTAAATTGCTGAGAAAATGGTTGAGGTGATCAGAGCAACAAAAACACCTTGGAAAATGAGAGTATGAATGAAACAAATAAATAAAAAGTACCAAATAAATCCCAATGTTGCCAAAGGAATGCACTGAAATCCCCCAGCACCTGCAGGAACCACAGCCAGAGTCAGCCTCACTCCTTGCCCTGCTCAGCTGCCTTTTCCAAGGAAAAAATTCCCCAAAACTGCACTAAAATCCCCAAATTTCTGCTGGAAAAAGCCCACTCCACTTCCCAACTGAACTAAAGGCCCCAGCAGGTCTTATTTGTATCAAAATAGATAAAAGTCAAAATTATCTTCACTTTATCAAGCAGGATTCTTTATTTAATTCTATTTTTATTGCTCTTGCTACTGATAAACAGATCCAGATCATCTCTGACAAAATTTTAAATCATCTTCACCTTGAGAAAGATGAAAATGTTAATGAATTGTTGAATTCCCTTCACATTAAAATGGGTTTTGTCTTTTCTAGGGAGTTTAGTGGATCCAGCTACTGCCAGGAACACCCAGAGCAGCCCAAAGCAGGCACAGGATTTCCCTGCAGATTGGGAACTGAAGTTTAGGTGATTCTGGGTGTTCACTCCAATAAATAATTCCAATTTTAATGTATACTTCTATTTAATATATTTAGATTTAATATAATCTATTTATACCTCCTCTGCCCTTTTCATGGGGTACCAGGAGCAACTGTAAGAACTGAAAGCCTGGAGAAGTATCTGAATATTTAACTTTATTTTTATTTTAGACACCCCAAATGAACTCAGAAATCTCAGGAGCTCAGCAGAGCAGTGGCTCTACTATGAAATAAGTCAGAATTTCCATTGATAAAATTATTTATAAATCCCTATAATGATACATTCCACTCAGCTACCACCATGTCATTAAAATGCAGAATTATTTGCACATAAAGAGCTGGAACTTCATCAGCTTTTCACAGGAAGATGCAGATTATTATCAGTCCAAAGCACCTAATTCGGCCCAAATTCAGCCCAAATTCAGCCCTCCCAGCAGCTCCACCACTGCAGCCACTCTCAGCTCCTTTATGTGCCAAGCTCTGCTCCTGACCCTAAATCATTTGAAGTTAATAAAAATACTCTCATTTATTCCATGGATTCAACTCCTGAATTTCAACAACTGCACGCAGCTGCATTTTTACTGTCCTTGAAAATTTTGTCTTTGAGCATTTGTTCATGAGGTTTTCACGTGGATTAACTTTGAGTCAGCCTGGGACTGAGCACTAAACTGTGAGTTAAGAGATGAGGTTTAAGAGAAGCCATTTCCACTGTGGCAGGAACTCAGGGAATCATGGAATGGTTTGAGCTGGAAAGGATTTTAAAATCCAACCCAGCTCCAGCCCCTCCACACCCACCCCTGGGCTGCAGCAGGACAGAGCCAGGCAGGGCAAACATCACCCACCCCATTTCCCTTCCAGAGCCCCAAACCCACAGGGCCATTCCCAAAATTTAACTCCTGCAACACCAGCTCTGCATGGTGTTTAGGGGCTACCTAAAAACAGAGGCCAGGCAGAATTAAGGGAATAAAAAGTGGTTGTGTGCTTATTGAAGGCTTCAGGTGCATTTAGGGCAGATGAAACCTCCCAGGGGCTACACCCAAAAATGGATCACAGCTCATGGGTTTTTATACTTTTATAAGTTGGGTCCATTTGAATATTGGAGGTTAATGTTCCACCATATTAGGGGTTAATGTTCCAATTACAGCTTCAGGTAATGAAGTAATTTACCCTAAATTTACTCTCCCCAACTCACTTTTATTCACATTTCTCAGGGCCTGAGGCAGTGAGGTGTCCTTGATTCCCTGGCCCAGAGAGGAATTGTTGTGGGAATTCCCCCCCAAAATGGGGAAGCAGAAGCTCAGACTGTACATGGGAGTTTAGAGCTCTACACTAAAGAACTGCAGGATTACAAACAGATGGAAAATAGAAAAGCTAAAACCCCAAAGCATCATCTTAACACTTGCACGAGCACTTTGGGTGAGCACGGTGCTGCAGGGACGCATCCCCCCAAAAATGGAAAGGAATGGGGAAAACGCTGCCAAAAAGGGAGAAATCCCCAAAATGCTCACCACAGCGGGGTTCTTTGGGAGAGCCCTTCATGAAGAGCATGCAGGGGGCAGCGTTGATGAGTTTCTTGAGGCGGGCCTGGAGCTGCTCCTGGGCGGAGGCGGCGGGGCCGGGCGCTGGGGCGGTGCCGGCCGCGTGCCGCTGAACCTTCTGTGTCAGCTCGGGAGCGTGGGCTCCATCCAGCCTGTCCACCTTCTGTGAGTTCTGTGGGGACAAAAACACATCTGTCAGTGAGGGATGGGCTCACAGCAGGGCACAGACACACACAGCAGTGCCCAGCTCTTCAGGGAGGGGCTGTGTTCCCAAGGTCCTTCTGCCAAAGGGATTTTAGCGTTTCTGTTTTTCAGATTTCACACTGTCAGCTGTGCCCACAGTCTGTGCTCCATCCCCATCCCCAGGAGCTGCTGGAACCAGCTGGGGCAGTGTTTCCCTTCTCTCCTGGCCATGGCCCAGCAATGCCGTGCCCATGGCTCATGGGGAACTCCCTGCGGGAGCTGTCTCTGGTTCATGGGCCAGCAAGGAGCCACTGCAGGGCTCAGAGAATGAGATCAGCCCATGGGGAGATGCTCCGCCCAGGGGGAGGAGCCAAGCATTCCCACCTGGATAGAATCTGGGATTTGGGACAGCACAGGGAGCCCTGACCCACTGCACTCCCAGAGGACAAGAGCTGCCAGAGCTTTCTACAGGATCACTGCTTGGACAAGAGCATTTCATCTGCACTGCTGCCACCACCCTGACTGACAGGGGGTCAGGTTGTGTTCTGACTCTGCCAGTGGTTTTTGTACTATTGCATTTATTTTATTTTACTTTATCTTACCTTTTTCTTTTCCTCTTATTAAATTGTATCTCTGCCTTGGAGTGTCTCACTGGTTTTGCTGTCAAACCAGCACACAGATCCTGCCTAACTCTGAACTCTATAGAAAGTTTAGTTAACTTTGTTCACACTCTGGTCAAACAAATCAATCCCTCTGGGTCTGAAACTCAAGGACAACCTCCAGCCTCAGGCCCTGAAAAGTATAAATAAAAATGAATTGGGGACTATGACTTCCTTACCCAAAGCTGGAATTGGAGATTTAACCCCTGATATGTAATGGACCAAACTTATTTCTGTCTGAAGTACTTGTGACCATCACCCACTGTGGGCTCGGTATTTTTGAGCCTGAGAGAATTTTAGCTTGCTAACTATGGTTAGCTCTTTTCTTAAGGGAAAACTTTCAACAGTTTTCTCTTCTCAAAACATCTTTTTTCTTTTTTTTAAAACATATTTTAAGTGGGCAGTAGTTTTTTCTCATAACAATTTTCTTTAGCTGTTGTTTCTTATTATTTAACTAACAGAAAGAAGTGTTAGCCTTATTGACTAATGAATACTTTTTTTAGAGAAGCATACTATAAAAGAAACAAAAAGATTGTAAATAAAACCTTCATATCCCCTTCTAATCCCAGAGTGAATTGTCCTTATTTTGTGTCCTACTGCACCAACCCACCTTGGGTGCAGCCTCTGGAAGGCTCCTGACTGCCCAAGGTTTATCTGTTGAAGGCCTTTAATAAATTCCCACTTTATTCTCTTAATCTGCTCTAGGGAGCCACTCCAAGGCATCAGCAACAGCAGCAAGTTTGCCTCCAGAAATACTGATTAAAGAAATGTTATCAATTTTATCATCACAGGCAAACAGCACCCAAACAGAATTGTTATTTCTATTATTACCATATTCACTTGGGTTTTCTCCCAACTACAACACAAAGAAACGCTGTTGTGAATTTTTTGACCCAAGAACAACTAAAATTAAAAAAAACCCTATGTATGAATCCCAAAGCACTTAAGGAAGCCCTAAAATATTCTCTATAAAGTGCAAAACCATTTCCATCTCCATTTTTAAGTTCCACTGGATAGACTTCAATCAGTCACAGAGATGTTTCCTCACTGAGAAATCTTCTGGTAGAGTATTACAAAAGCATTAAGAGTCCACATGGATTCCATTTTCTCTTAAATCCATTTTCTCTTAAATTCATTTCCTCTTAAATCCATTTCCTCTTACCTTAAAGAACAAGAACGTTGGAACAGAACTAATTCCATATTTTTCAGACACTTCAGGCACAGCCTCAGCTTCCAGCTAAAAACCAACCAAACAAAAAGAAAAAAAAAACCACCTGGATTATTTTCATAATCTTCTTTAAAGTTTCACTGTGAGTGTCAGCCCTGGAATGTTCTCCCCGGCATTTGATACATTTAAACAGGATCTGCTGCTGAAGTTTGTGAGGCATTTGCATTTAAATGAGACTCTCTGGGCTGCTGTGGCACCACTGAACCTCCTCGGTGTCAGAGCAGGTTCAGAGGTTTTTATTTTGTTGCACATTTCCAAAGACGCCCGGAGGCTGCGAATAAAATTTTTGGTGCACTCCTGACCGGTAAATTCTCAATCCAGTGCTGCTCCTGCTATATTGGAATCCATAAATCACTGCCCCCAGTTATGTCACCATCACAGAGGCTCTTTTGTGCCTCTTTGGGGGGCCCTACATCACCCCTGACACCCTGCAAATGAGGAGGAAAAAAGGAGGAATTCCTCCAGCTGATGGTGCTGAACTTCATTTTTAACTCCTGCAAGGATTGCCCAGCCCAGGATCACTGCTCCAACCTCCATCGTGTAGGGATTTGCTGTGGAAATTTATCCAAACTGGCTCAGATCTGGAGCTGCTCCAGCTACACAGGCTCTTAATGAAGTCATTAATTAGAGAGGCAAAGCAGGAGCATCAAAACTGAGCCCCAGCCTCCTCCTGGAAATCATGCTCTGATGGAATCAACAGAGAGACTGAGGCTAGAAAATGACAGCTGACATTGAACTGAAAGCCTATAGAAAATGGAAACAGAACAGATAATTCCAATTATTGGTTCTTTTTCCAGGGGCAAATGATGACTTCCATCTCTAATATTCCTTCTCTTTCCCAGCAAAATTTCCTGCTTGGATATTTACATTCCACATGCCACAGAACGGATTTTATTTTGTATTTCAGGAGCTTGCTCTTATTGGCACAGCTTCCCAAAATGTTGTTTGGGAGGGTTTTGGGATGTGAACACACTCGTTTCAACCTGAGGAGGTAACAGGTGCTGGATATTCTGGAAGACAAAAATCCCACCAAGAACTGCCAAAATCAAATATATTCCTCTTGAGGAGCTCCTCCCTCTGAAATGTACCAGTAAAATCCACCCAAGAATTTTATCAGCTTATTTTCTCTAAGCAAGAGCAGCAGTAATATTAAAATTTCTGGGAGGAGGGAAAGATGTGCCACTGTCTTGGTTTTACAACCCTGGATGACTTTGGAACCTCGTTATTAAAAAATAAATTACAGCTGAATAATAAAGGTCATAAATAAATAATATAGGAATAATAAAAAGGCAACTGAGAGATTTCAGGCTTTGCTGGGCTGAGTAAGAGCTGCTAACCTCTAGATAAATTTAAGCATCTGAATTTGCAATATGTTGAAAATTATCTTTTGAAGCTTAAGTCATAAAACACCATTAAAATAATTCTGTCTTGTTTTACAAACACCAACTGAGAGGAATCATTAAAAAAAATCCTAAAGGCTGTAAAAATCCCATTAAAATACTCACACAGTGGCTGCTCCACTGCTCCCTGCCCTCAGCACCCCACAAGTGCCCTTACCCAGAGACATTGGGATTAAAAGCAGCAGCAGCACGTGGATGAAGGGAATTTGGATGAAGGGAATTCCTTTTTCCTTCCCTGGATCTCAGTGGGATGAGCAGAGGGTCTCACAAAGCAGAGAGGCTGAATTCACCTTCCTGAGGGGTCCTTGTGGTGCCACAGGAACCTCTGGCAATCCTGAGGTCCCTGAACCACCAACATCCCCCAGGCTGAACACCCTGGGACAGTGGGAGCTGTCCCTGCCCAGGCAGGGGTGGCACTGGGTGGGATTTGGGGTCCCTCCCACCCAAACCATTCCAGGATTCCCTGTCTGAGCCCATGGCAGCAGCACCTCTGGGATAACACTGGGTGGGCTTTGAGGTCTTTTCCCACCCAAAGCATTTCAGGATTCCCTGAGCCCATCCCTGACAGCAGCAGCACCTCTGGGATAACACTGGGTGGGATTTAGGGTCCTTTCCCATTTAAAGCATTCCAGGATTCCCTGATTGAGCTCATCCCTGATGGTAGCAGCACCTCTGGGATGACACTGGATAGGATTTAGGGTCCCTCCCACCCAAACCATTGTAGGATTCCCTGAGCCCATCCATGATGGCAACAGCACCTCTAGGATGACACCGGATGGGCTTTAGGCTCCTTTCCTCTCTAAACCATTCCAGGATTCCCTGTCTGAGCCCATGGCAGCAGCACCTCTGGGATAACACTGGATGGGATTTAGGGTCCTTCCCACCCAAAGCATTCCAGGATTCCCTGAGCCCATCCATGATGGCAACAGCACCTCTGGGATAACACTGGATGGGATTTAGGGTCCTTCCCACCCAAAGCATTCCAGGATTCCCTGAGCCCATCCCTGATGGCAACAGCACCTCTGGGATGACAGTGGATGGGATTTGAGGTGCTTTCCCACCCAAAGCATTCCAGGATTCCCTGAGCCCATCCATGATGGCAACAGCACCTCTGGGATGACACCGGATGGGCTTTAGGGTCCTTTCCTCTCTAAACCATTCCAGGATTCCCTGAGCTCATCCCTGATGGCAGCAGCACCTCTGGGATAACACTGGATGGGATTTAGGGTCCCTCCCACCCAAAGCATTCCAGGATTCCCTGTCTGAGCCCATGGCAGCAGCACCTCTGGGATAACACTGGATGGGATTTAGGGTCCCTCCCACCCAAACCGTTCCATGATTCCCTGATTGAGCCCATCCCCTGACAGCAGCAGCACCTCTGGGATAACACTGGATGGGCTTTGAGGTGCTTTCCCACCCAAAGCATTCCAGAATTCCCTGAGCCCACCCCTGACAGCAGCAGCACCTCTGGGATAACACTGGATGGGATTTAGGGTCCTTTCCCACCCAAACCATTCCAGGATTCCCTGTGTGTGCCCATGGCAGCAGCACCTCTGGGACACACACAAGAGGACATTTGAAATGTGGGGCCACACAGGCACTCCATGAGGAGCCTCCCCCCATTTGGGGACGTTCCCCTGTCCCAGGGGTGGCCTCACCTGCACGAAGGTGACCTGGCTGTGCTCCTGTGCCAGCGCTGCCATCACCTCGTTCATCTGCGCGCACTGCGGGGCCCACGACGCCCAGAAGTGAACCACCACCAGGGACCTGGGGACAAACAGCATTCCTGGGAAAACTGCCCCAAAAACCGGGATGGGGGATCCCCTGAGCCTGGGAAAGGCCACCAAGGTCACCATCCCCACCTTGTCCCCTGCCCAGAGCCCTGAGTGCCACCTCTGGGAATTCCTGGGACACTCCAGGGGGGGACCCCATAAAAATCCACCCCCAGCACCTTTTATTTTACCTGAGATAAAATAAAAACCTTTGAAGCACAACCAGGACTTTTCTTTCCCAGGAACCATTCTGACCCCAGCCAGCACTGCTGAGGTGATGCCCTACACAGCCTGGCATGTTTGAATGATATTTTTCTGCTTTCTTTTTATTTATTTTCTGCTTTATTTTTCAGCTCCTACTTCTCATTCCAGGTTTTCTGGGATGTTTGGGATTGGTTCCATGCAGCATTTAAAGGTGTGAGCAGAAATCCAACCACACTGGGCACCAGCTCCCATGGGCTTAAACATCTGGGATGGCAGCAGTGAGAAGATTTTGGAATTTTCAATTCTGTTCTCCACCTCTGCAGAGGTCAAACCCACCAGAGAATGGGAATAAGGAATTAAAGATACAATGTACTAATATTAATTTACTTAGAAAAATAAGAAATTAAGTCACCCATCCCACAGAGGGCATTTTATGTCTTTTATTCCTAAATAATGGAAGTTCTCTGTAAATTGTAGCAGCTGCTGGGGCAGGTCCTGGCTGTGTCAGCTGATCACAAATTTGATTTTCCAACAAAATTCTAGGAAATTCTGGCAGAAAAACAACAGAACAATTTTTCTTTTTCCCCTCAAGTCCTCAGTTTAAGTCTGTGCCCACAGCAGGACACACCTGGCCTCAGGGATGGACTTCAGGACAAATCATCACAGAATATTCCATCCTCATCCACCAGAGCCTGGTCCTTCCTTACCAACATCCAGCTGCAATATATTCATTTTTATCTTCAGGAAGAACAATTTTAAATTCATTTGCACAATGAGTTTTGGAATTGGTTTTTTTTTTTCATTTTTTTTTAATTAATTCACAGAACAATTTAAATTTTGCAACTGAACTGCTCTCTGAGCACTTCAATTTCACATTAAAAAAAAAGAGTAATTGAAAACATTAAGAAATAAAAATGAAGACTTAGGAAAATGAAGCACTTAATTCCAAACGAAGTGTTCCCTGTATTCAAGGTTAAAAAAAAAAGCTCCACTGTTAAACAGGGCAGGGACAAAGAGGTTTTGACAAATCCTCAATTTTCTCTTTAAATATCAAGATTTACACTTATTCTACAACACAAACTTAGTGATAACTCAATGCAAGAAATGTTTATTTTCTGAAACAAGGAATCCCATGAAATTAATGTGTAATTATAAATGCTGTGTTCAAGGGAAACAGAGGAAGAATCATCAGAATTATCAACTTGGGTCCAAGAACGTGGATAAAAGAATCAATTCCTTTAGAGAAAACTGAATGATGTTCTGTGACAAAGGCAAGGAGAAAATCACTGGTGGGGGTTTTAAAATAACCTTAAAATATCGTGTTTGGTCCTGAAGCCGTTTTCATTTGGGCACAGGAGTCTGTTCTGTAATATCCCTACAAAATAATCCCAGGAGGGAAAGTGGAATTCCTGCAGCAGGTCTGGAAGAAATTCTGTTCCTTTTTCCCAGAACCAGCATTTCACAGCATTTCCTCCTCCTGCATTTAGGAACTGATGCTGGTATTCACCCACCCTGTAAATCTATAATTACAGATGTTACTGCAGCTCTTCCTTCCTAAAGTTAAACTTGTGTATGGAATATTGAAATAAAACCCCTGGAATTGTTCAGGACAGGCTGGACACACCCTGGGATGGTGGAAGGTGTCCCTGGATGGGATTTCAGGTCCCAAACCAGGCTGGGATTGCAGGAAAAGCAGAGCCCTGTCATTAATCATTAGACACAAAACCAGATTAACGGGAACCCTGGGCAGGGGATGAATAATTCCGAATAATATGGTGAATAAATGAATTTATTCTGTGGCAATAAATACCCAAACCTGCTGTTCCCATTGATATGTCATTGCCGTTCCCATTGAAATGTCATTGCTGTTCCTATTGAAATGTCATTGCTGTTCCCATTGAAATGTCATTGCTGTTCCCACCAAAATGTCCTGCTGGATTTGCTGACACCTCCCACGGCTGGAGGACAATCCCAGCTCGCAGGGCAGCTCTGGTTTATGGGATTTTCCAGCCAATTCTGCCCCAAATTCCCAGCGGCAGGAGCTGCTGCAGGGTGGCACCTCCGACTGCTGAGCCAGGGGAACGCGGGGCCGCCGAACCCCGAGACTTGGCGCACTTTGGGGCTCGGTTTTGGGGTTTTTTGTCTCGATTTCGGGGTTTTTTATCTTCCCCGCGCAGGTTTCACCGAGCGCTGCCGCAGCACCGGCCCCTCCCGAGCTGAGCCCTGCGGGGACACCGGGAGGGGACACCGGGGATGGCACCGAGGGACGGAACATCGGGGATGGCACCCATGGAGGGGACACCGGGACAGCACAGAGGGACGGGACCACAGGGTGGCCATGACTGACGGGAGCCGGAGATGGCACCCATGGAGGACACTCAGGGATGGCACCGCGGGGACGGCACCCCGGTAAGGGACAAAGGGACAAAAGAACGGGACCCCCGCGGTGTCCCCTCACCTGTCCGGGCGCTGCAGCAGCTGCTGGAACTGCTCGGCGGAGCCCGCGGCCGCCACGGCGCCCGCCATGGCCCGGCTGAGGGAGGGACGCGTGGTGTCACCGGCGGGGTCACGTGGGGTCACCGTGTCACGTGCGTCCGCTCCCGGTCACGCGCTTCCTTCCCGCGTCACGTGTCCTTTCCCGCATCACGTGATCCCTACGTTTCACGCGTCCTCCTTTGTCACGTGGTCTCTCTTATCATGTGTTCTCCTTTGTCACGTGTCCTCCCTCACCCCTTGTCCCCGGTGCTAGCCCATGGACGGGGACACATCCCATGGGCACATCCCAGGGACAGGGACACATCCCATGGACAGGGACACATCCCATGGGCACATCCCATGGGCAGGGACACATCCCATGGACACATCCCATGGACAGGGACACATCCCATGGACAGGGACACATCCCACGGACAGGGACACATCCCAAGGGCAGGGACACATCCCAAGGGTAGGGACACATCCCATGGACACATCCCATGGACAGGGACACATCCCATGGACAGGGACACATCCCATGGACAGGGACACATCCCACGGACAGGGACACATCCCAAGGGCAGGGACACATCCCAAGGGTAGGGACACATCCCATGGACACATCCCATGGACAGGGACACATCCCATGGACAGGGACACATCCCACGGACAGGGACACATCCCAAGGGCAGGGACACATCCCAAGGGTA
Organism: Acrocephalus arundinaceus; assembly: GCA_021534815.1. Classification (NCBI taxonomy): domain Eukaryota; kingdom Metazoa; phylum Chordata; class Aves; order Passeriformes; family Sylviidae; genus Acrocephalus; species Acrocephalus arundinaceus. Next base: position 1,369,219 of record JAJEOU010000510.1, read on the forward strand.
GGGACACATCCCATGGACACATCCCATGGACAGGGACACATCCCATGGGCACATCCCATGGGCAGGGACACATCCCATGGACACATCCCAAGGACAGGGACACATCCCATGGACACATCCCATGGACAGGGACACATCCCATGGACACATCCCATGGACAGGGACACATCCCATGGACAGGGACACATCCCATGGGCAGGGACACATCCCATGGACACATCCCATGGACAGGGACACATCCCATGGACAGGGACACATCCCACGGACAGGGACACATCCCAAGGGCAGGGACACATCCCAAGGGTAGGGACACATCCCATGGACACATCCCATGGACAGGGACACATCCCATGGACAGGGACACATCCCATGGACAGGGACACATCCCACGGACAGGGACACATCCCAAGGGCAGGGACACATCCCAAGGGTAGGGACACATCCCATGGACACATCCCAAGGGCAGGGACACATCCCAAGGACAGGGACACATCCCATGGGCACATCCCATGGACAGGGACACATCCCATGGACAGGGACACATCCCAAGGGCAGGGACACATCCCATGGACACATCCCATGGACAGGGACACATCCCATGGGCAGGGACACATCCTATGGGCCCAGCCCGGCCCAGAGCGCTCCCAAACGTGCCCAATGCCCAGTTCTCCTGGAAAAGGCTCTTCGGGGATGTCCCACCCTCCCCAGTCAGAGAAAAGAGATTTAATCTGATTTAAACCCTGACGTGACCTCCAAGCGCTGTCCAGCTGCTGGAATGGCAGCCCCAAGGGATCGCCTTGTTGGCATCTCCCACTGCTCCCAGCCCAAGGGGATGATAACAACAATAATTTTGAGAAGTATTCCCTCTGAGAGAGGGCACGGGGAATCCAGAATCTGCCAGCCCCAAGGACATTTGGGCATGAGGAATACCAGAATCTGCCAGCCCCAAGGACATTTGGGCACGGGGAATCCAGAACCTGCCAGCCCCAAGGACATTTGGGCACGGGGAATCCAGAACCTGCCAGCCCCAAGGACATTTGGGCACGGGAATCCAGAATCTGCCAGCCCCAAGGACATTTGGGCACAGGGAATCCAGAACCTGCCAGCCCCGAGGACATTTGGGCACAGAGAATCCAGAACCTGCCAGCCCCAAGGACATTTGGGCACGGGGAATCCAGAACCTGCCAGCCCCAAGGACATTTGGGCACGGGGAATCCAGAATCTGCCAGCCCCAAGGACATTTGGCAGAGCTCCCAAAGATAAAGAAGAAACCAATAAAAACAACTGACCAGCTCCCTCTGGGAAAGAAAGGAATTCCAGGAGGAGCGACCAGTGACCTGGGAAACCCCAAAAGCAGAGGAACACCGGGAATCTGTGAGAAGCAAGATGATCATTAAGGAGAAGCTAGAACACTAATTAATAAGGGAATTTAAGGAGAAGATAAAACACTAATTAATGAGGGAACTGTGGAACGTGCAGCCAGTGAACGTTTGTGCCTTTGTCTGGTGAAATGTGTAAATGGTGACAAGTTTTGGTAATTGGGTGCTGGCTTGGGGGGTCAGCCCAGTCCCTTTTTGTGCAGAGCTGGGAATAAACCCAAATCCCATAATTCTGTGTGGACATCAGGCTCTTCCACACCGGGGAAAAAAACCCATTTGGGATTGTTATAAATGAAATTCTGTGATGTCCTATTCAACAAACAACAAAGTTCAATTTTAGCAGCCATTTTAATTGAGATGAAATACAAGATAAAGTTTGGCAGTGATTAATTGAGTATAATTTAGGTTTGGATAAGGCATAAGCAAAACCCACCGGGGTATGGAGGGGGATTCCCACCCCACCTCACGTAGGGAACAAAGCACTTCTAAACTAAATTTATATATGATATGGTCATACATATTCATCAATGTTTCCTAGAAATTTCCTCGTTTTTTTCAATTTTTGAAATCTACATCACTGCACTTATGAAGCATGCTCCGCTTGTTGCTAGGGGGTCTTCTGCCTTCTTTTGGTGGTCTCTGGGATGAAGGCTCCTCATCCTCATCACTGTCCTCTGGGAAACCTTACAAGTCATGTGTGCACACTGAGTGTTGTGTTAGGTAAGCAAATATTATATTCCAAAATGAGCCTTATTAAAAGCACAACTTAGGTCCCATACCTGGAATTATCCCAGATTTGTCCATTTCAAGGCCAACCTTCCAATTTTAGATCTTTGCTTGTTTCAGTACTATATCCTGTATCCCGTTTTCCCATGTAACACCTGCAAAAGGGGCCCATTTGTTCTGTGAAATGAATTATTTATACTTTTCCTTTTTTACTTTATGACAATTATTTTCTAAAATATTGATATAATTACAATTTAGTTAGCACGACTCACATCCATTTATAACGGGATAACACTGCCAGGGATCCAGGGGCAGCCACAGCTGCTCTGGGAATTCCATCCCCACCCTGCCAGGGAACAATTCCTGCCCAATCTCCCATCCATCGCTGCCCTCTGGCACTGGGAGCCATTCCCTGTGTCCTGTCCCTCCATCCTTGTCCCCAGTCCCTTTCCAGCTCTCCTGGAGCCCCTTTAGGCCCTGGAGCTCTCCTGGAGCTTCTCCTCTCCAGGTGAGCACCCCCAGGTGTCCCAGCCTGGAACATTTCCAGGTCCCCTGGGTGCCATCCCATCCCTCAGGGTGTCACTGTCCCCTCAGCCAAAAGTATGTTTGGCATTTTATCCCTTTTTGCTGAGTTTCAAAGCCTTTAAAAATTATTGTTCCTCTCTCACAAAACAAGGAAAAAATGGGGTTTTCCCCTCATAAAATATTTGTTTTGAAGAAAATAATTTTGTTTAAACCCTGAATTCTTGTGTTATCAATAGGATTGATAATTTTATTTTCGATTCCAGCTCATATCAAATAAAATCCCCCATGGAATAACAGGGAAAACGCCTGGCTGGGACGAGTGGACACTGTGCCCTTAGTGGGGCTAAACCAGGGAATTCCACAAACAAATTCCACAAATTCCTGTTTTCCAATGGGAAATTTGAGTTCCCCAGCAGGTACAATTTTGCTGTGGACATTCCCTCTGTGCTACAGCCTTTCCATGGAAAAGGCCGGAATTCCTGCTGCTGTGGGATCCAATCTGGGGTTTGGGATCCTTTTCCCGTGTTTCCGTGCCGTTCCCGGTGAGTTCCCAACAAACAGAGGGGAATTTTGGCTGGGAAGGAATTCAGCAGAGGGAATCCCAAGGGTCTGTGTGCAGACATTATGGGATGGAGGCCGAGGCTCCGGGAATGAGGCGTGGGACAGATGGAACCCCTGGAAATAAATCTCCTCCCTCCCTGGCCGACGTCAGCTCCAGCTCTGCCCCATCAATCAAACCCTCGGCCTTGAAAAGAGGTTCCCGAGACCTTTTCCAGGTTCCTGGGGAAGGGAAAGCCGAGGATGGCTGCTCCAAATGGATAGGCCCACGGAGACAGGGAAGAGCTACACCTCCCTCCCCTCCGGCCGTATTTCTGGGATCCCATATGGAGCTTGGCAGGAGCGTCCCAGGGAAGCTTCAAGGACTCAAGGATGGAGCAGGAATGGGGACAAATCAACCTGGCAAGTGCCAGGTGATCCCTGGCTCACCTGGGGATGGATGTGGAGCCCAAATCGGGGGGAAAACCCCAAGGGAAGAGGTTGGGGGTGCTCCCAGCTGCTCCCAAATCCCACAGCAGTTTTCCTGTGGGTTTCCCAAAGTGTTTCCTTTACGTGTGCTGATTCCCAGCTGGTTTTTAGTTTTTTGTTTTAGTTTTTAGTTTTAGTGCCCAGCTGGAGCAGTGAAAGCAGCTTCCCTATGGACACAGGGTTAGTCTGATACATTCCAGCTGGGAATTCCCTGAAATATTGATGTTTTAACCCAATTCCCATTCTCCCCAGTCCCTGATCCCATAATTTCTTGCATGGCAGAAAAGTTCCTGGTGCTTCATGCTGTTAATGTTATAGACAAAGACATAACAGGAATGAGACTGGAATTCCAGTTGGAAGTAGCTGGAACTTGCCAAGTATTCAGGATTTATCCACACTCTGTTTTGAACCAGAAATAATATTTATTGCAGTGAAAAATAAAATATAGTAACTTCAGAATACACCTAGCAACCTTTTTCTTATGTGGCTACATCCTTTTTTATTCTGATATTATTATTCTGATATTAAAATAGAATTGCTATCAAATGAAGAAATGAAGTTTTAAAAAACAAAATGAAGAAATGAAATTAAATTTAAATTAAATTTAATTTTAATTTAAATTTAAATTAAAACATTTACTGAAGAGCCCTGGGAAAAGGCTCTGGCAGGTCCCCAGTTTTCCTGGTTAAATGTCACAGATGTACACACGGAACAGAACAAAATAATGGGGAGTTTTAAAGGGAAAACGTGGAAATACTGATATTTTCCTCTGGGAAAATGGTAAAATGAGGGGCACAGTGGAAGTGTTACAGATCTCATTCTGCTCTGGCCCAAAAAAAAAAGAACAAACAGGTTTGGAATTGTAATTATTGTAAATCCTGAGGCTGCCTCCCAGCACTCAGCAAGGAGTGCCAGGGAACGGGGGAAGCTGTGAGGAGTTTGTGGCTCCTAAATCCATTTATCCTAAATCCGTTTCTTTGGGGTGAACAGAACCCAGGCAAGCGGGTTTTATTCTGTAGGGTTGGCCAAACCCTGGGGCAGGGAGTGGGATCTCCATCCTTGGGGAGGAGTTTCCCCTCAGGACACAATCCTGCTTCAGCAAGGGCTTGGACTGGAGCATCCCAAAAGGCTCCTCCCGAGCCAGATAATTCTGAGAAATTTCACCGGCGGTGCCGGTGCCGGGGACGGATCCCGGTGCCGGGGACGGATCCCGGTGTCGGGGACGGATCCCGGTGTCGGGGACGGATCCCGGGGCGGTGTCGGGGGAGGTGTCGGGGACGGATCCCGGTGTCGGGGACGGATCCCGGTGTCGGGGACGGATCCCGGGGCGGTGCCGGTGCCGGGGGAGGTTCCCGGGGCGGTGTCGGGGGAGGTGTCGGGGACGGATCCCGGTGTCGGGGACGGATCCCGGGGCGGTGCCGGGGCGGTGCCGGGGGAGGTGCCGGGGCGATTCCGGTGTCGGGGACGGATCCCGGGGCGGTGTCGGGGGAGATTCCGGGTGTCGAGGGAGGTTCCGGGGGAGGTCCCGGGGCGGTCCCGGTGTCGGGGGAGGTTCCCGGGGCGGTGCCGGGGGAGGTTCCGGGGGAGGTTCCCGGGGAGGTTCCCGGGGCGGTCCCGGTACCGCCATGGCCGCGGTGCCGCTGCGGGGCCGGCGCGGAGCGCTGGGGCCGGGGGGAGCCGGGGAGCCGGAATGCGTGAGTCGGGACCGGGACCGGGACCGGGAACGGGAACGGGAATGAGACCAGGACCGGGATCGGGACCGGGCACGGGCTGGGGCTCCGGGCAGGGCCGGTCCCCTCTCCGCCCGGGTCGTGTCGCGACTGTCGCGGGTGGTTCCGGCTCGGGAGCGCGGACTGAGCTCAGCAGGCTTCGGAATTTCGCTTTTTTCTCCCTGTTTTCCCATCTTTTATTTTCCCGCCTTTTCTCTTCCGTTTTCTCTTTCCCCTTTTTCTTTTTTTTTTTCCCATATGTCTTTTATTCCTTTCTTATGTTCTTTATTCCTTTTCTTACGTTCTTTATTCCTTTTTCCTTTTTTTACCTTTTGAATTTCTCATTTATCCCCTTTTTCCTTTCTTCCTTTTCCTTTCTTCCTTTTTAATTGCTGCTTCCTTTTTTCTTTTCCTTTTTCTTTCCCCTTTTTTCACTTATTTCCCCTTTCTTTCCTTTCCCTTTTTTTTTTTTTTTTTTTTTTCCCTTTGGTTTTTTTCCCTTCTTTTCTTCTCCTTTTTTTTTTCTTTTTTTTCTTGTCCCTTTTTTTCTCTTTCTTACTTTTTTTTTTTCTTTCTTTCTGGCTGAAACCCTCTTGACCAGGCAGCCTCACTAATTCCATCTATTTCTGCTCTCCTGGCTCCAAGATGACAGAGAGGAATCAGAATCCCAGCCTGGTGTGGGTTGGAAGGTTGGATTTTAAGCACTTAGAGGAAAATCAGATTTTCAAGGCCAGAGCTCCCAGTGTGTCCTGGCTTGGATTGATCTCCAGGTAGAGTTTCCCAGGTGGATCTGCATGGATCTGACATTCCCTCTGCTTTCCCAGACAGAGCCAAAATTCCATAGGGGAAAAAGCAAGGACATCTCCACAGGGCCATCATTCCATAGGGAAAAAGCAAGGAGCATCTCCACAGGGCCATCATTCCATAGGGAAAAACCAAGGACATCTCCACAGGGCCATCATTCCATAGGGAAAAAGCAAGGACATCTCCACAGGGCCATCATTCCATAGGGAAAAACCAAGGACATCTCCACAGGGCCATCATTCCATAGGGAAAAAACCAAGGACATCTCCACAGGGCCATCATTCCATAGGGAAAAAAGCAAGGACGTCTCCACAGGGCCATCATTCCATAGGGAAAAAAACCAAGGACATCTCCACAGGGCCATCATTCCATAGGGAAAAAACCAGGACATCTCCACAGGGCCATCATTCCATAGGGAAAAAGCAAGGACATCTCCACAGGGCCATCATTCCATAGGGAAAAAGCAAGGACATCTCCACAGGGCCATCATTCCATAGGGAAAAAAACAAGGACATCTCCACAGGGCCATCATTCCATAGGGGAAAAAAACAAGGACATCTCCACAGGGCCATCATTCCATAGGGGAAAAAAACAAGGACATCTCCACAGGGCCATCATTCCATAGGGGAAAAAAACAAGGAGCACCTCCACAGGGTCATCATTCCATAGGGAAAAACCAAGGACATCTCCACAGGGCCATCATTCCATAGGGAAAAAAACAAGGACATCTCCACAGAGCCATCATTCCATAGGGAAAAAACCAAGGACATCTCCACAGGGCCATCATTCCATAGGGAAATAAACAAGGACATCTCCACAGGGCCATCATTCCATAGGGAAAAAAACCAAGGACATCTCCACAGGGCCATCATTCCATAGGGAATCCCTGGGGCTGATCCAAGGGGAGCTGGGCTGGACCTGTGGCTGCGTGGAACCCCAAACACGAGGCAGCCTGGCTTGGAAAACGGGGTCCAAAAGCAGAAATTGCATGACAAAAACATGTTAAACGTGGAGGAAATCTTTTAAAATTGTACCAAAAATACCCCAACAAATGAGCAGAACTTTTCCTGCAGCTCCTTCAGGTTGGTTGCCCAGTGGAGCTTTGGTTTCTTTATCCCACCAGTGAAAACAAGTGGGATTTTCCAGGATTTTCCAGCTGGACAAGAAAGTGACCTCCCTGCAGGGAGATCTTTCCCTACCTGTTGCTTGTCTCCTTTCCCAGCTGCCTGGAGCAGATTATTCCCTGATATGAGGAGTGCCTTGGGTGCCATCCCTGCTTGCCTTTGGAACAGGGAGCTCCTGGATCCCTGTGGATCACCCCTGGATCCTGCACAGGCAGGGCTGGTGCAGGGATTGCTTCTTCCCTCAGGGAGAATTCCTGAAGTCTTCCCTGGAGCCAGAAGCTCCCCCAGAGCAGAACAATGCCTGGGGTTTGTTTCTAATCAGCCAAATTCCTGCTGCTGTGTGACCTTGAGTCATTTTTCCCTTTTCCCCCTCATCTCACACTTTTCCCACTTTTCTCCTGCACTTTGGATGGAGGAGCTCTCCAGCAGCAAGGGCAGAGGGTATTTTCCCAGTGGGAGACAATCTCAGGGATTTTAGAGCTTTTATTCCATTATTCCTTTTCTTACCACAGTACATATTTCACTCCTGGATTCCCTTCCCATCCTGCTGTCCTGCCTCCCTTCGTGGTGATCCCATCTCAGCTGTTTCCATGTGCATTGATCCATTTCTGGTTTCTCATAACTTATTCCAGCTTTAAATTTCATTTCTGTGCTTCAGCAGTCTGACAGTTCTCTGCCAGCACATCTTCCTGGAGAAAGAGATGGAATGTTGGGATCCCTTCAACAAAGTTTGTTTGGGGAAAAAAAAAAAAGTCCCAAGTGTGTGTTCATCTCTTGGGAATTCAGGCCCTGAATGTGTGTCAGTTTTGTAATTCCCACGATTGTGTTAATTTGCTGCTGCAGCTCCAAGGAGCTCTGGGATTTGGGTCACCCTCCCTTTCAGTCACAGGCCTGGGATGTTTTTTTGAAGCTTTCCAGCTGGTGTTTTCCATGGATTTGCAGCTTGAACCTCCCCAGCTCCCAGCGTGGTGCTCGGGGCAGGAATTTTGGGAATCTCTGGTCACTCAGCACTGGGAGGACTCTGCCAGGACATCCAAACATCAGGGCAGAGCTGCAGGAGAAGGGAATGGATTCCCAGTGTAGCACTGGGAGCTGGGAGAAGGTGCCAATGTTCAGGAGGGACACAAATCCATTTCCAGGGATGTTCCCATCGCAGTTCTGCTGTTCCATGGATTCAATCACTCCTTCCACACATCTGCCCTGCTCTGCTCCATGGATAAACCCATTGCTGGAGCCCTGGGCACTGGGAATTCCAGATTTTTTTGTTCTAAAAGGCACTGAGCAAGCAAACCCTGCACTGACCTGAGGCTGTGGAAAAGACTCCCAAAATTGAGTGACAGCGCTGGGATTGTGGGGGTGCAGTTTGGATAGAAGGGTGTGATACCACAGGGTGGAAAACTGAGAGTTTAAGGGTTTAGAATATAGTAATAAATTTATAAAGGAAGATGGAGGATTTAGGGCTAAGTCCTCCTTTTTCACCTTCTTCTCCATGGCTCTGGGTGTATTTTGTAATTGGGTAGAAAAATCCGCATTGTGGGCCATGGGTGGTTGGTTATTGGGTTAAAAATAAAAATAATTTAGGTGTCCTTTCATAATTGGACAATTTGTGCTTAAAAGGCCTTGGAAAGAAAGAAATAGGGGCCATTTTTCACTTTGTCAGCTGGAACTCACAGTTTGTGGGTTTGTGCTATAGGTAAGAATTAATAAACATCTGAGCCCAAACACAAAACATCCCTCGAGTGTTTAATCCCGACAGAAAAGGAGATAAAAAAGCAGCAAACCCATCCCAGCTCCTGCTGCCTTTTCCCAGGGGGATTTCTGGAGCTGAGGCACAGAGAGGTGGGAGATACACAATTCCCTCAGCACGAGGGGCAGAGGGAAATCCAAAATCCCGGCGTTGTGACCCAGTGCCTCACATCCCGTTGTTAACTTGGTGTTCTTCCCAATGGATGTGGGATCCTTGGGAGGCACAGGCAGGAAAATCTGCAGAATTGGGGTGCTGTGCCTTGCACAGAGCTGTAAATGTTCCTTTTGCACCTTGCAGAAGCGGGTGTGCAGGCTGCTGGACACCATTCCCCGGGAGGCCGGCGCCCAGCTCATGGATTGTGCCATGGATCTGGAATCCAGGCAGAAATTCCTGCCTGACTCTGCCCCCTGGGCTGCAAGGACAAAGCAGAATTCCCTGGTGAGTTCCCTCTGTCCACGTGTGTCATCCTGTTCTTCTAAAGTTCTTCTAAAGTTCTTCTGAGCCTTCTGAATTCACATTTCTGTAATGGGGTTTCTCACTCATTTTCATGTCAATAATGATTGTTTTGCATTCCTGGCTGGAGGAGGAGAGAATTGATGGATGTTGGTGTGACCAGTGGGGTTGGAGAGGACAATTTCACCCTCCAATCCACGGTCACTGTTGGAATTCTGTAAATGTTGAGGTCTGGGAATAAAATCTCTCTTTTTTAGCCTTGGGCATCTCAGCATGTCGTTCATTCCGTGTCATATTGCAGCACACGTGTTTGTTACAAAATCACTTTTCAAATACATTTTATTATATTATATTATATTATATTATATTATATTATATTTTATTATATTATATTATATTATATTATATTATATTATGTTATATTATGTTATATTATGTTATATTATATTATTTATTATAATATATATAATATTATATAATAATATTATAATATAATATAATAATTATATATTATATAATATAATAATTACATAATATATAATATAATAATATTATAATATATATATTATAACATTATAATATATAATATATAACATGTAATATATATATTATATTATATTATATTATATTATATTGCATTATATTATATTATATTATATTGCATTATATTGTAATTATATTGTACATTATATTGTATTATATTATATTATATTATATTATATATAATTTATATATTATTTATATTATATTATATTATATTATATTATATACATATATATGTATTATATTATACTATATTATATTATAATTTATATATTATATATATAATTTATTATTATATATTATATATTTTTATTTTATTATTAATTTATTATTTTTTATTATTATTATTATTATTATTATTATTTTATATTTTTTTTTGACCCATTTGCGTCTGATTTTGTTCCTCAGATTTTGGAAAATCATGGCAGCAAAGGCACTTCCCAGCCCTGCCCCAGATGTGTGGCTGGAGAATCTGTAAGTGTGGGGATTCTGCTTTTTGGGACAAAAAAAAGGTTGGGACTTGTTCCCCAGTATTAGATCCATAAATTTGAAATTAATAATTCCTCCACAGCTGCATTGCTCAGGAGTAAAGCATGGAAATTAAAAATAAAGGAGATGGATTTAACATTTCAGCAGAGCACAATTTAATATTTCCAGCAGCAGCTGAAAAATCTGGAGATTCTCAACACATTTTTCAAATTCTCTCTAAAAAGCAGAATTTAGGAAGTAACTGAAAGAACCAATAACAAACTCTTCCTCTACCCCAGTTTTTGTTGTCCTTGATTTCCTGGATCATAACAAAATATTTGGGAATATTTTGAATTCTGAATAAGAGAATATTTGAGATTCAGGAATCTCATTCTCTCTCCTATTTTTAATTGCATATTTCCTTTCTAAGGAATAAATACAGCCTTGAAAATTTGGCTCCTCCCAGAGCCAAAGTGAGCAGAGCTGTGAGGAAATGCTGGATGCTCATGGCAAAATCTGATTTATGGAACTAAAGGCAAAGATTCCATCAAAGTTTCCATCAGGAGCTGAGTGTTCATTTATTTCCACTCATCCTAGGAGAAATAAAATTAAAAAAAGGGAATATTTGTGGTGGTACTCAATGATTTTAAATAAAATTTGAAAACAAAACTGTAGGAAAAGCCTTTTTGCCAAACTCCTTTGGAGTGACCTGAAATTTTCTCATTCCAGGGCCACTTCAGTCACATCCTGGACTTGTAGGAACGGGGATGGGCACGAGGAGCAGCTCTGATTCCCTGCTGGATTTGTCTAAAAGGACAAGGAAAGGCTGATTTCATGTTTGGGTAGCTCAGAATTTGTTTAAAAGGACAAGAAAAGGCTAAATTCATGTTTAGGTAGCTTAGAATCTGTTCAAAAAGAGAAGGAAAGGCTAAATTGATGTTTTAGGTAGCTCAGAATTTATTTAAAAAGACAAGAAAAGGCTGATTTCATGTTTAGGTAGCTCAGAATTTGTCTAAAAGGACAAGAAAAGACTAAAATAATGTTTTAGGTAACTCAGAATTTATTTCAAAAGACAAGAAAAGGCTGATTTCATGTTTTAGGTAACTCAGAATTTGTCTAAAAGGACAAAAAAAAGGCTAAATTCATGTTTAGGTAGCTCAGAATTTGTTCAAAAAGACAAGAAAAGGCTGATTTCATGTTTTAGGTAACTCAGAATTTGTCTAAAAGGAAAAAAAAAGGTTAAATTCATGTTTACGTAGCTCAGAATTTGTTCAAAAAGACAAGAAAAGGCTGATTTCATGTTCAGGTAGCTGAGAATTCATTTAAAAAAGACAAGGAAAGGTTAAATTCATGTTTAGGTAACTCAGAATTTGTTTAAAAAGACAAGAAAAGGCTGATTTCATGTTTTAGGTAAATCAGAATTTGTCTAAAAGAACAAAAAAAAGGCTAAATTCATGTTTAGGTAGCTCAGAATTTGTCTAAAAAAGACAAGGAAATGCTGATTTCATGTTTAGGCAGCTCAGAGTTTGTTTAAAAAGGACAAAAAAAACCTAAATTAATCTTCTAGGTAGCTCAGAATTTGTTTAAAAAGGACAAGAAAAGGTTAAATTCATGTTTAGGTAGCTCAGGATTTGTTGGAAAGGACAAGGAAAGTCTGGGATTTTTGGGATCACTTTTCCCATTGTCACTGAGCAGGGATTTCATTGCATTTCATCCAAGGGATTCCTGAACTCCACAGCTGAACAAACTGGTCCTGGGAATTCCTAAATGGGAATTCCCAAATGATTGAGAAATCCTAAAAATGTTTCCTGGGAGTTCCTAAAAGTGGGAATTCCTAGAAATGGGAATTCCTAAATGATTGGGGGTTCCTAAAAATGGCTCCTGGGAATTCCTAAAAATGGGAATTCCTAAAAATGTTTCTTGAGAATACTTAAAAATGGGAATTCCTAAATGATTCAGAAATCCTAAAAATGTTTCCTGAGAGTTCTTAAAAATGAGAATTCCTACAAATGTTTCCTGGGAGTTCCTAAAAATGGAAATTCCTAAAAATGTTTCCTGGGAATTCCTACAAATGGGAATTCCTACAAATGTTTCCTGGGAATTCCCACAAATGGGAATTCTTAAATGATTGAGAATTCCTAAAAATGTTTCCTGGGGATCCATAAAAATGGGAATTCCTAAGTAATTGGGAATTCCTACAAATGTTTCTTGGGAATTCCTAAAAATGGGAATTCTTAAATTATTGAGAATTCCTAAAAATGTTTCCTGGAAGTTCCTAAAAATGATTCCTGGGAATTGCTAGAAATGGGAATTCCTAAACGATTGAGAATTCCTAAAAATGTTTCCTGGGAATTCCTAAAAATGGGAATTCCTAAGTAATTGGGAATTCCTACAAATGTTTCTTGGGAATTCCTAAAAATGGTAATTCTTAAATTATTGAGAATTCCTAAAAATGTTTCCTGGGAATTCCTAAAAATAAGTGATTGGGAATGCCTAAAAATGTTTCGTGGGAGTTCCTAAATGATTGAGAATTCCTACAAATGTTTTATGGGAATTCCTACAAATGGGAATTCCTAAGTGATTGAGAATTCCTAAAAATGTTTCCTGGGAGTTCCTACAAATGGGAATTCCTAAGTGATTGGGAATTTCTACAAACGTTTCCTGGGAGCTCCTAAAAATGGGAATTCTTAAATTATTGAGAATTCCTAAAAATGTTTCCTGGGAGTTCCTAAAAATGGAAATTCCTAAAAATGATTCCTGGGAATTCCTAGAAATGGGAATTCCTAAACGATTGAGAATTCCTAAAAATGTTTCCTGGGAATTCCTAAAAATGTTTCCTGAGAGTTCCTAAAAATGAGAATTCCTACAAATGTTTCCTGGGGGTTCCTAAAAATGGGAATTCCTAAAGATGTTTCCTGGGAATTGCTAGAAATGAGAATTCCTAAACGATTGAGAATTCCTAAAAATGGGAATTCCTACAAATGTGTCCTGGGAATTCCCACAAATGGGAATTCCTAAGTGATTGGGAATTCCTACAAATGTTTCCTGGGAGTTCCTACAAATGTTTTGTGAGAATTCCTACAAACAGGAATTCCTAAATGATTGGGAATTCCTACAAATGTTTCCTGAGAATTCCTAAAAATGGGAATTCCTTAAAATGTTTCCAGGGAATTCTTACAAATGTTTCCTGAGAATTCCTAAAAATGGGAATTCCTTAAAATGTTTCCAGGGAATTCTTACAAATGTTTCCTGAGAATTCCTAAAAATGGGAATTCCTTAAAATGTTTCCAGGGAATTCTTACAAATGTTTCCTGAGAATTCCTAAAAATGGGAATTCCTTAAAATGTTTCCAGGGAATTCTTACAATTGTTTCCTGAGAATTCCTAAAAATGGAAATTCCTTAAAATGTTTCCAGGGAATTCTTACAAATGTTTCCTGAGAATTCCTAAAAATGGAAATTCCTTAAAATGTTTCCAGGGAATTCTTACAAATGTTTCCTGGGAATTCCTAAAAATGTTTCCTGAGAATTCCTAAAAATGTTTCCTGAGAATTCCTAAAAATGGAAATTCCTAAATGATTGGGAATTCCTACAAATGGGAAATTCCTAAATCATTTGGAATTCCCAGCCACTGCCCCTGAGGGGAGGGATCCCAAAAGGATTCTCTCTGTCTGGCATTCCCAGGAACACTCTATAGGGACAAACAGAACAGGTCTATTCTGATATTTAAATTAATAAAACAAATTCTCCTACTCCCATCAGCGTTGGGAATGAGCCCCAGAAGGGGCTCAGGAGAGGTGACTGCCCCCATTCCCAGCTCCCCAGTTCCCTTACACAATTCCAGCCTGGTTTGGGCTGCAGGGGACCTAAATCCCATCCAGCTCCACCTGGGACACCTCCCCCTGTCCGGGCTGGATCCCCAGGGATCCAGGGGCAGCCAGAGCTGCTCTGGGCCGGGCTCTCCCCACCCTGGGCCTGGATAAATCCCTGAATTCCCATTTCAGCTCCATTCCCTGGGAATTATCCCTGGGTGGAAGCCCTGGAGTTCACATCCCGTGGCAGAGCAGCTCTCTGAACTTCCCTGGCCTCTCCAGCTGGATAAAACCACATTTTCCTCCTCACTGACACCTCAATATCCCTGATTTTTTCCCAAATAATAAATTTCCAAGTGAACTTTTCCTCTCTGTGATTCCTCGCTCCGTGTTCTTCTTTAAATCAGTCAGGCTATGAACAAATCAAAGCAGTGTTAAAAAACTTTTAAAAGTATTTAAAAAGTTTAATTGTCTGCCCCGCTGAAGGCTTTTAATAGTGATATTTTATTTTTTTAAAAATAGATGTGTTTGTAATTTATTTGGGGATTTATCCAGGGTGATAAAGCTGGAGCAGGGCAGTGAAAATTCCTTTTAAAGCAGATTTGTGTCAAATCTGCAGTGGAACCACGGGGTTATTTTTGTGTGCCTTTGCAGAACTCTGAAACTTTGTTTTCTTAATGAAAAAAAAATAAAATAAACTTTGTATTTCCTGCTGCTGTGGTTTGTACAGAACAAGCAGAGTGATGCTTTATTTACCTGTACATAGACAGAAAGGCCCCTGGGCTGGTTTTAATTCAGGTTTAAAGGATCTAATTCCTATTTTTAACTTTATATTTTGTAAATTACAAAAGCAGAAGCATTAAACACCACTTTGGCTGGAATTGTCTGGTTGTGTTATTCTGTGAATGATTTCTGGGGACACTGAGGAATCAAGGTAAATAAAACCTCTGAGGAGGAGAAGAAATGTGTTATTTATGTCATGCAAAATCTTTGTAGTAGGTTTGATTGCTCACTTTATTAATTTGATGGTAATTACGAGTCCACTTGGCATCTTGACTGCCAAAAAAAAGATGGAAAACCAAAATATTGGGAAAAGTGGGGTTTAAAGGCAACCTGGATGTGACAAACCAAGTCTTACATGCTGAAATGACTCCAGCTAATACATTTAAATTTATTTTTGTTTATGTTAAATATTATAATTTATTGAATAGGTTTAAAATCCGTGCTGTTTGTGTCTGAATTTGTTGCTTCAAACCTCCTCAGCTCTCCTGGGAGCGTGGTGTGATACCCAGTGTTAGCAAACTCACATTAATAACTCTGCCTTTGCCTTGATTGCTGTGGATAATTAGCAAATTAACGCTCACACTGGGCATTTCCAGCTCCACTCGGGATCCCTGGGTGTCCGGGCTGGGTTTGGTGCTCTGAGCAGGAGCAGGGATGAGCTCAGTGATTTTTCCTGGGAATTCAAGCGCAGGGGCAGGGTTGGAGCCTGCAGCTGTTGTTCCTCCTGTCCCACATTCCCAGGGGTGACAAAGTGACATGGCCCAGGACCCAGCAGCTCCCCCAGCCCTGGGGACAGCAGAATTCCTGAGGTCTTCCCAACTCTCCTCGAGGAAGCAAAAAAAAAGAAGTGGCCAATGTTTAAAAGCAGAGAAAAATAAAAAAAAATCCTGGGAAGATGGAACAGAATCCCGGAATTGTTCAGGTTGGGAAAGGCTCTCAGAGCATCGAGTCCAACCATCCCCAGCACCGCCCAGGCCAGCAGTGCCCGTGTCCCCAAGTGCCACAGCCACAGGGCTGGGGATCCCTGCAGGGATGGGGACTCCAGCCCTTTCCAGGGAGGAATTTTCCTGATATCCAACCTGAACCTCCCTGAGGCTGTTTCTTATCAGAGAATTCCAGAAGAGTTTGGGTTGGAAAGGACCTCAAATCCCACCCAGTGCCAGCCCAGCATGGCAGGGACACCTCCCACTGTCCCAGGCTGCTCCAGCCCCAATGTCCAACCTGGCCTGGGGCACTGCCAGGGATCCAGGGGCAGCCACAGCTGCTCTGGGAATTCCATCCCCACCCTGCCAGGGAACAATTCCTGCCCCAAATCCCATCTCAATCTCCCCACTCACAGCTCAAAGCCATTCCCTGTGTCCTGTCCCTCCAGCCCTTGTCCCCAGTCCCTCTCCACATTTCTTGGTGGCTCCCTCAGGTGCTGAAAGGCCACAATGAGCCCGGAGCTTCTCCTCTGCAGCTGAACCATCCCAATTCTCCCACCTTTTCCCCATGGCAGAGGGGCTCCAGCCCTCGATCAACTTGTCACCTTGGAGGCAAAATTTTAGCAAAAGCCTTAATGAGGAAATGAGAGGATTTGCAGGAATTGGGCCCTGCCAGGGATCCAGGGGCAGCCACAGCTGCTCTGGGAATTCCATCCCCACCCTCATAGGGAACAATTCCTG
This sequence comes from Acrocephalus arundinaceus, assembly GCA_021534815.1. Lineage (NCBI taxonomy): Eukaryota > Metazoa > Chordata > Aves > Passeriformes > Sylviidae > Acrocephalus > Acrocephalus arundinaceus. The sequence continues at coordinate 1,385,980 of JAJEOU010000510.1, forward strand.
CCCAAATCCCATCTAACCCTGCCCTGTGGCACTGGGAACCATTCCCTGTGTCCTGTCCCTCCATCCCTTATCCCAAATCCTTGTCCAGTGTTGTCCCAAGCCTGGGGCTGTGCTTGGCTCTGATGTCCCCAGCTCTCCCTGCAGCTCCAGCTTCCCCATCCCACATCCTCCATCCGTGGGGCTCCTCCTGGCCCAGGGAAGGGCAGGATCAGCTGCCAGGCCCTCGCTGGGTGGGAGATGTTTGTGTGTGATTACGGTGTCGTTACCGCCGCCCTCCCGAAATCGCCACGTGATATTTGCCGGCAACACGGGGTGTCATTCATGAGTTATACATAAATGGCAGCTTTACATATTTAAAAGGAACATGGACTGCTCGGTATCTGAAGGATGGTTCCCGGGGGACAGCGCCACCATTTGATCTATTTTTGATTAAAATGTAAAAATTAAAAATTAAATCAAATGGTAGTCGAATTCCTCGGGGAGAACATACTTCAGTTATGAAGTATTCCCCGTGGTAACCTTGAGAATCTTACAGCTGTATTGTCTCATCTGTAGGTGGTCTTTTTATGTCTCACATAATTAAAATGAATTGCTGGTGGAGAACCCCTACTACTGCATGCAGATTTATGAACCTGCAGGCACCTCCACTGCCAGGCACGCAGGGCCAGCCCGGGCTCCCTCTGCAGCTGTGCCATGGCCAGGCAGCCTCTGGGATTTGCTGGGATTTGTTGGGATTTGTTGGGAATCTGGGCCTTGGTGGGGAGTGATCCTTCCCCTGCCTCCTGAGGGTGAGCAGGGAGCGTGCTGCAAAGCCAGGGGAGAGCGGGATCTGAGGGAAGGTGGGAAAAGGTGGGAAAAGGTGGGAAAAGGTGGGAAAAGGTGGGAAAACCTCTCCCAGACCATGGAATCCACCCTGTAGCTGTTCCATCCCCACCTTGTCCCCAGAGCCCTGAGTGCCACCTCCAGGAATTGCTGGGACACCTCCAGGGATGGGCACTCCAACCCTCCCTGGGCACTGCCAAGGCCTGAGCCCCCTTTCCATGGGGAAATTCCTGCTGCTGCCCACCCTGAGCCTGCCCTGGCCCAGCCTGAGGCCGTTCCCTCTCCTCCTGTCCCTGTGTCCCTGCGAGCAGAGCCCGACCCCCCCGGCTGTCCCCTCCTGGCAGGGACTTGTGCAGAGCCACAAGGGCCCCTGAGCCTCCTTTGCTCCAGGCTCAGCCCCTTCCCATCTCCCTCAGGAATTCTCCAGCCCCTTCCCATCTCCCTCAGGAATTCTCCAGCCCCTTCCCAGCTCCCTCAGGAATTCTCCAGCCCCTTCCCAGCTCCCTCAGGGATTCTCCAGCCCCTTCCCATCTCCCTCAGGGATTCTCCAGCCCCTTCTCAGCTCTCTCAGGGATTCTCCAGCCCCTTCCCAGCTCCCTCAGGAATTCTCCAGCCCCTTCCCAGCTCCCTCCGGGATTCTCCAGCCCCTTCCCAGCTCCCTCAGGAATTCTCCAGCCCTTTCCCAGCTCCCTCAGGAATTCTCCAGCCCTTTCCCAGCTCCATTCCCTTCCCTGGCCATGCTCCAGCCCCTCCAGGGCTCTCCTGGGTTGAGGACCCAGAGCTGGACGGAGCCCTCGAGGTCCCTGTGGTGGCCCGGGGAGACAATCCCTGCCCTGCTCGTGCTGCCAGAGGATTCAGCGTTTCAAACACCCAAGGAGCCCTTGGTGCACTAAGCAATGGCCAAATGTCACCAGAACACGATTGTGAAATTGGATTTCCTAGGGAAATGTGCTCCACACAATCTAATGCAACTTATTTCTAGCAAGCTGCTTTGTCAGGCTGCCTTGGAATATGGGAATGTATATTTGATAAGATTAGAGAGTCGTGGGGATCAGGAAAAATAAGACTCCAGACTTTGCATTCCCATTTTCACCCAGCTGAAGGACAAACATGTCATTTATTTTGTGTTTGGTTGTGATTCTGCTGGTCCTGGTAATGTACCCACAGCAGTGGCTTGTGACTGTGCATCCTGCTCAAGCTGTGACTAAAACTTCCAACAGCATTTCCGTAAAAAAATAAAGGAATGGAAGTGAAATGCTCGGATTTATGGAGAAAAGAAAACAATTCCAACAACAAAAGCATCGAGTCTAAGAGTTCCACAGCGCCTTGCAGAAACATTTTGTAATAAGCAGCGGGAGCGTTCACATTTCAGCGTAACACTTGAAAGGAAATGTCTCTGATCTCTGAGTTTCTTTGGAGAGGGGCGTTTTTAATGTATAATCAGACTAAAATCCTCCTGTAATTGCACAGTGAGAGGCCTCTGAAGTTTGGGGAGGCTGCAGAGGGAACACAGAACCTACAGGAATGCAAAGGTTTTTCCTCATCTGCGGAGGCAGCGCCGTGGAACCGGCCTGAGCTTCCCCCAGGTGCAGATTCCACATGGAATCTCTCCACTGGCTGGGCTGTCACCTGCTGGCCACTGATGTCACCTGCTGGCCACTGGTGTCCCCTGGTGCTGGCCACTGATGTCACCTGCTGGCCACTGATGTCACCCGGTGCTGGCCGCTGATGTCACACAGTGCTGGCCAATGATGTCACCTGGTGCTGGCCACTGATGTCACCTGCTGGCCACTGGTGTCACCTGCTGCTGGCCATTGATGTCACATAGTGCTGGCCACTGATGTCACCCAGTGCTGGCCACTGATGTCACCCAGTGCTGGCCATTGATGTCACCTGCTGCTGGCCATTGATGTCACATAGTGCTGGCCACTGATGTCACCCAGTGCTGGCCACTGATGTCACCTGGTGCTGGCCACTGATGTCACCTGGTGCTGGCCACTGATGTCACCCGGTGCTGGCCACTGATGTCACCCTGTGCTGGCCATTGATGTCACCCGGTGCTGGCCACTGATGTCACCTGGTGCTGGCCACTGATGTCACCTGCTGCTGTGCTGCTGGCCATTGATGTCACCCAGTGCTGGCCACTGGTGTCACCTGCTGCTGGCACTGGTGGCTCTGAGCAGGCACCATGGTCACTGATCAGTTTTGAGATCCCTTTTCATCATTGTCTTGTCATTCTTTACAACTGTGTGAAGTTGTGTGAGGAATCAGTGACCTCTTTCACAGTCCTAATGGTTCTTCATTAAACTGCCTTTCCTCTCTTCTTTTTTCCATGCTCTTTCATGCATTAATAGTAATTAGAGCATAAAGCCAAAAGCTGGCATAACAAAACTGAATTTCTTTCAGAGGAGGAGCTCAGGATGCGTAGAAGTGTCCCCAGAAGAAGGCTGTCAGCACTTGAACATCCAGCTCCTGTTGTGTTTCCTTCCCCTTTCCCCTTGTTCCCAGCCCAGCCATGCTCAAACTCCATCCAGCTCCTTGGGAAGCTTTTCCCCCTCACATCATTAACATTCCCCTCTTAATTGCATGGAATCCCAAATTGGATTGGGTTGGGAGGGACCCCAAATCCCACCCAGTGCCACCCCTGCCATGGCAGGGACACCTCCCACTGTCCCAGGCTGCTCCAACCCCAATGTCCAACCTGGCCTGGGGCACTGCCAGGGATCCAGGGCCAGCCACAACTTGAATCCTAATTTATTAATTAGACCTTAATTAGTAAAGAGGTGTCAACACACCTCTGCTTTTGCCAGGCTTGTCCATGCCCTGGGAATAACAAGAGTTCAGTGGAATGTGAATGTCCCGTTCCTCAGCAGGGCAGAGCACAGCTAAAATCCCAGAGTTAAAATCCCAGAGTTAAAATCCCAGAGTTAAAATCCCCCCCCGAGCCTCCCCCCAAATCCTCCCTCTGCCCATGAACACCTTCCTCATCATCAGCCTTCATCCCCACCACCCTCATCCTCACAGGCACAGGGAGAGGGGCAGGAATCCATCTCCAGTGCCTCCGCACTCACTGCACCCACAGGCCGCTGCTTTGTTGCAGTCTTGAACGTAAAAAAGCCTTTAAATAAAAGTTAACTTCTCTGAACTCAACACCTCCAGCTGGAAAACCCCAGCAAGTGCCAGATGCTTGAGTCCCTGACTCAGTAGCTTAGCAAGGAGAGAGCCTGGGAAGATTTTAAAATGTGCATTTCTGAGCGAGAAGGAAAAGGATTCTGAGGAGTTTCTAAAAGAGTCTGTAAGGAAAGGGAAATAGCTGGTGTGAGTTATCTGGTGGAGGGAGGGTATTTCACTGAAGATTGGGTCATTTAGGGTAGTCAGTAAAAACATTCCCAGTTTTCTGTCTGGATTTATGGCGGGGACACATCACTTGTGCTGAAGTGTTCCAATTCTGGTAAAAGCTGAGTCACAAAATCCTGCCCCGTCCAAACTTTGCTCTCTCAGTCCCTGTGTGCAGCAAATCACTTCCCCAGCCTGGGACAGTCACTTTAGGGAAGGGGAAAGGAGATTTTTCCCGGTCATTTCCTGACGCCAGTGTTGCTCTCAGTGCTGAGGGACAGCGGGGTGGGTTGGGTTTAGTGGCAGCTCTCACAGCAAGGAATTTGCTGTAATTCCTTGCAATTTTTAAGGAATTGCTGAATTTTTAAGGGATTTATTGTTCCTGTTTGGGGTGAGGGAATGTCCTGGAGCAGCCTGGGGGTTAAGGACCTGATTTCCTTGGGGGGATCCTCCTGAGCCTTTGGTGCCCACTGAGTGCACACCACACTTGGAATAAAATCCTGGAATGGTTCGGGTTGGAATGGATCCTAAATCCCACCCAGTGCCACCCCAGCATGGCAGGGACACCTCCCACTGTCCCAGGCTGCTCCAGCCCCAGTGTCCTACCAGGGATGCAGGGACAGCCCAGTTTGTGTGCTGAAAATCCCTCCTGGGTGTGATTGCTGCCCCCAGAAATGGGTGATGGGTTTAAACAAAGCTCTGCTGGGGGAGAGGCTGGTTTGGAAGGAGCAGGACAGCGAGTTCATACAGGGCACTGCCACAAACACAGCACCAGAGTGGGAAGGAATCGATATTTCCATGGTTTATGCTGGAAATAGAAAATGTCTGGTTTTACCATCACTACATCTTCAGTAATTCAGGTGCAGCAAAGTCTGAGCCTGAAGGAAAAGCCAAGAGCAGAAGTTCTGTGGAATTTGTGGCCTTCAGCTGAAGGAGGGCAGGGCTGGATGGGATTTTGGGCAGGAATTCTTCCCTGGGAGGATGGGGGGGCTGGGCTGGAATTCCCAGAGCAGCTGTGGCTGCCCCTGGATCCCTGGCAGTGCCCCAGGCCAGGTTGGACATTGGGGCTGGGAGGGGACAGTGGGAGGTGTCCCTGCCATGGCAGGGCTGGTTGAGATGATATTTGGTGTCCCTCAGCATTCTGTGAAGCTCTCTGGAGGTGAACACAAATGTACCCAGAAATCAGAAACCTGCAGGGAGGGAGAACTGCATCCCATTAACTGAGAGCTGTGGTAGAAACCACTCTCCTTCTGGAAATGGGAATCTGTACTATATGGACTCCCAGTAGGATAAACGCGGACCAATTCAAATAAAAGAAGGGAAATTTAGGATAAAGTTATGGATAAAATTGTTCCCTGTGAGGGTGGGGAGGCACAGGGTGCCCAGAGCAGCCCCTGGATCCCTGGCAGTGCCCAGGCCAGGTTGGACATTGGGGCTGGAGCAGCCTGGGACAGTGGGAGGTGTCCCTGCCATGCTGGGGTGGAATGGGATGAGCTTTAAGGTCCCTTCCAGCCCAAACCAGTCCGGAATTTTATGAATTTCAGACTAACTGGGCCCAAGAAAAGGATCCATGTGTGTCCGATGTGATTGGGACTGACTCAAACACAAAACTTGGTTTCCTCCTGGGATAACAGCGGCAGGTAAAGGGAGCTCCGTGGCTTTTCAGGTTTTGCAAAGCCGATGATTCAACAGCAGGATGAATAAATAATGAAGGAAAGTGAGATTATAAATTGTACTTCCTCATTTGAAAGGCCTCGTCCCCCGATTGATCATTATAAATGCCTTACAAACTTCGGGTCATTTACAAAATAATAGAACGCTTTAAGATTACCCTTAGCTTTATGTAAATGCAATTTTAATATTCTATCTTCATTAATTATCTAATCTTGGGAGCAAATAAACTCCTGACACAATTCTGTAGCTATTTTGCCAGCAGGATTTCCTTTGAAGTCGGCGGCGGTTGTAAGAGGAAGTGGATGACAGGACTGAGCCTCACCAGCACTTTTAGAAGAAAAGGAACTTAAACAGCAGCTGAAAATCCAGACTTCCTATGGGCACGGAGCTATTCCTGCACTGCCACACGTTCATTAGTGCCAGAGAAGTGGCACTTTATTCCCGCTGCTCCTGTTCCAGAAGCAGGGAAGGGGTTTGCTCCCACCTCCTCCCCATCCTGCTCTCCTCAGTGCAGAGCCAGGCCCTGAACGAAGGCCTGGTGGGGTTTGGGGAGCTGCAGCTGGACCTGCTGCATCTCCACGGCTCCATTTTATCTCTAAAGCAGGTTTGGGGCTTGGCAGGTGGGGCTGGGCGAGCTCTGCAGAGCAGGGGAGCATCACCACAGACATCACAGGATCCCAGAAGGGTTTGACTGGAAAAGGACAAAAAACCCATCCAGTTCCAATGGGAAAGGCCACCTCCAGTGCCAGAAAAGTGGCACTTTATTCCCTGCTCCTGTTCCAGAAGCAGGGAAGGGGTTTGCTCCCACCTCCTTCCAGCCCTGCTCTCCTCAGTGCAGAGCCGGGCCCTGAACGAAGGTTTGGGGAGCTGCAGCTGGACCTGCTGCATCTCCATGGCTCCATTTTCTCCTAAAACAGGTTTGGGCCTCATCATTTTGGCAGCTTTTAGGTAAGCTCTGCGGAGCAGGGGAGCATCACCACAGACGTCACAGGATCCCAGAAGGGTTTGACTGGAAAGGGACAAAAGATGGGAAGGGGCACCTGGCAGTGCCAGAGAAGTGGCACTTTATTCCCGCTGCTCCTGTTCCAGAAGTGGGAAGGGTTTGCTCCCACCTCCTCCCATCCTGCTCTCCTCAGTGCAGAGCCAGGCCCTGAACGCAGGCCTGGTGGGGTTTGGGGAGCTGCAGCTGGACCTGCTGCATCTCCACGGCTCCATTTTATCTCTAAAACAGGTTTGGGGCTCATCATTTCAGCAGGTGGGGCTGGGTAAACTCTGCGGAGCAGGGGAGCATCACCACAGACATCACAGGATCCCAGAAGGGTTTGATTGGAAAGGGACAAAATCCAGATGGGAAGGGCACCTCGCAGTGCCAGAGAAGTGGCACTTTATTCCCGCTGCTCCTGTTCCAGAAGCAGGGATGGGATTTGCTCCCACCTCCTCCCAGCCCTGCTCTCCTCACTGCAGAGCCAGGCCCTGAACAAAGGTTTGGGGAGCTGCAGCTGGACCTGCTGCATCTCCACGGCTCCATTTTCTCTCTAAAACAGGTTTGGGGTTCATCATTTCTGCAGGTGGGGCTGGGTAAACTCTGAGGAGTAGGGAAGCATCACCACAGACATCACAGGAACCCACAAGGGTTTCACTGGAAAAGGACAAAAAACCCATCCAGTTCCAATGGGAAAGGCCACCTCACAGTGCCAGAAAAGTGGCACTTTATTCCCGCTGCTCCTGTTCCAGAAGTGGGAAAGGGGTTTGCTCCCACCTCCTCCCCATTCTGCTCTCCTCAGTGCAGAGCCAGGCCCTGAACACAGGCCCGGTGGGGTTTGGGGAGCTGCAGCTGGACCTGCTGCATCTCCACAGCTCCATTTTCTCTCTAAAACAGGTTTGGGGTTCATCATTTCAGCAGGTGGGGCTGGGTAAGCTCTGCAGAGCAGGGGAGGAGCATCACCACAGACATCACAGGATCCCAGAAGGGTTTGACTGGAAAAGGACAAAAACCCATCTAGTTCCAATGGGAAGGGCCACCTTGCAGTGCCCCAGGCTGCTCCCAGCCCTGTCCATTGATGCCATCCTGCACTCAGGACATCCTGTGTGGCCTCCCCTGTGCCCCTCCTCAGTGTCCCCTCCCTCTGGTAACGCAGCCTGCACCTTTCCCACCTCACTCTGAATTTCGGTATTAAAAGGAATTCATTAATAACTTATATTTAGTTTCTTCAGAGCAGAAGGAGCAGCAGCAGTGCATGGGGTGGGGGAGTGCTGGGTTCAGAATCCCCCCAGCCCCAGGAGCAGCGGGGCTGTTGCTGCTCCCCTCAGAGCTGAGACAACTTCCAGGGGTGAGCTCTGGCATGGCCCAGCCCCAGAGCTGCTCTGTGCCAGGTGGGGATGGATATCCCATGGATATCCCATCCATGCCTGTCGATTATTTTCGTAATTATTTCTCCTAAAAAGACTGCTGAATATGATTACAAACATGGCTTTGTTTTGGCTGTCTGTTCTGGTGAATAGCAGGTGCTTGAATTCCTCGACTTTGTTTAAAAATATAAATAATGTTTAACAATATAAATAATACTTAACAATATAAATAATGCTTAACAATATAAATAATGTTTTACAATATAAATAATGCTTAACAATATAAATAATGTTTTACAATATAAATAATGCTTAACAATATAAATAATGTTTTACAATATAAATAATGTGCTTTCCCAATGCCTGCGCTGACCCCGGGAGTATAAACTTAATAACACAACACTGATCAACTCATCTGCAAACTGTTGAAAGTTTGCAAATTAAACCTTCTTTGCATTAAAAAAACCCAAAAAAACCCACCAAAAAAACCCAACAAAAAATAACAACAACAAAAAAACCTAAACCAAAAAAACCCACCACATCAAAAGAACATCAAGGGCCCAATTCTGCTCTTTGGAGGATCTGCAGGCTCCACTTGCTCCTCCCAGGGCAGGGCAGCCCCCAGGGCTCTGCCCACCCCTCCCTGTGCCCGGGGCTGGGCAGGGGCACCCCAGAGCTGCCCACCCCCAAATTCCCCGGAGCTGCCTGTCCCGTGTGTGCCCCACTGCGTGTCCCTGCTCTGTCCTTCCACCCCAACACCAGTGTGACAATTCTGGCTGGGAAGGTGCGTGATACCAGTAAGAAAATGTCATTATTTCAGGAATATTCCATCAGCGAGCACCCAGCTGGCCCTGGGGTGGTTGAGATGACCACTGCAGTGTCCTGGAGCAGTGTCCAGGGGGTCACTCTGCTCTGGATGGATAAATGTGCATTCATTCCCGGGCTGATTCCCGACCCAGGCTGCTGTTCCACAGCCGGTAACTCATCCCTGCCACCACAGGAAGGAGCTCCAGCACTGCTCGTGGAGCATCGCTCGGCCCCGCGGTTACCTGGGCTCGCAGCTGCCCGTACAGCTCTATCCGCTGCCGAGCATCCTCCGCACCGCGCCGGGGCTCCTGCGGGGAGCCGGGCTCGCCCCTGTCCCCACTCCAGGGGATGGGCGGGATGCAGCTCAGGGCTGCTCCAAACCTCGCTCCTGAGCTGCTTGGAGTGTCCCAATCCTGTCTCACTTGCAGGATTTGCAGCCCTGAGCCAGCCCGAAGAAGACATAATGTTCTGTTTTGTCTGCGGGGAGAGCTGCCGGAGTAACCTTTGCAGCAGCCAGAGATGGGCCGGGATATTGATCGGCCCTTCAGGAGAGCTGGGAGTGCTCCCGGCACGGCTCCCTGCACACCCGGGGATGGATCCTCAAGGGGCAGCGCCAGCGGGGGGAATTCATGGAATCACCGGGTTGGAAGAGACCTCCAGGATCATCGAATCCAGCCCTGACACCTCAGCTAAGCCACGGCACCAGTGCCACATCCAGGCTTGTTCAAACACACCCAGGGATGGTGACTCCACCACCTCCCCGGGCAGAACATTCCAGAATTCCCCACATCCACAGCAGAGGGAGCAGAGGTCCCGCTGGAGCAGCAGCGGGGTTGGAATCAGCCCCAGGAGTTCAGGAGATCCGTTTGGCCTCAGCAGAAACTCGGCTTCCTGCTCTGCAGTGGGGATATCCACAGGAAAAATGGCCATGGAGCCCAGCCCAAACCCACCCCAAACCATCACAAACCCCAACCCAGCCCCAAACCTGCCCCCAAACCATCACAAACCCCAACCCAGCCCCAAACCTGCCCCAAACCATCACAAACCCCAACCCAGCCCCAAACCCACCCCAAACCATCACAAACCCCAACCCAGCCCCAAACCTACCCCAAACCATCACAAACCCCAACCCAGCCCCAAACCTACCCCAAACCATCACAAACCCCAACCCAACACAACCCAAACCCACCCCAACTCAGCCCAAACCCCAACCCAGGCCATCCCCAACCCATCCCAAAACCCATCCCAACCTATCCCCAACCCACCCTAACCCATCCCAAAACCCAACCCATCCCAAACCAACTCCAACCCACCCCCAACCCATCCCAACTCCATCCCAACCTGTCCCCAAACCCATCCCAACCCATCCCCAAACCAACCCAAATCCATCCCAAAACCCACCCTAACCCATCCCAAAATCCACCCCAACCCATCCCCAACCTGCCCCAATCCATCCCAAAACCCAACCCATCCCATCCCAACCCCACCCCAACCTGTCCCCATCCCCAAACCCATCCCAACCATCCCCAAAACAACCAAAACCACTCCAGCCCCACCCAACCCATCCCAAACCCACCCCAACCCACCCCAGTACCAGCTTGACCAGAAGGACTTCTCAGAAGTGGAAGGGGATAAATTAAATTAAATTACCCCTAAATTAACAATCTGTGGCTGCTCCAAGGGGTCTCTCTGTGCTTCCCCCTCCCTGTTGCTCACAGTTCCACTGAATCCCAGAACAGTTTGGGTGGGAAGGGACTCAAATCCCACCCAGTGTCACCCCTGCCATGGCAGGGACACCTCCCACTGTCCCAGGCTGCTCCAAGCTGGATTTGGACACCTGTCTGTGCCCAAAGATGTGAGAATTCTGCTAACTCTACAAAGCAGAAGGTCCTGAGGGGTTCCAGGTGGCTCAGGGACCCTCAGCCCATCCCAAATCCCACCCTGGGCACACCTGAGTGTTCCAAAGGCTGCCCCAGCCCCGTGCCCTGCTGTCACATTCAATATTTGTGTCCTTCAATGTATTGGAGCATCTTTCCTCACGTCTGTGTTGAACAAAAAGTACAAAAAGTATTATCTGCAGGAAAAAGTGTCCCTTGGCTGCCTTCCAGTCACCTCCTGCCACAGCCTGATACCAGCAATTATAAAACAACAACAAAAAGGAATAAAAATACAGCAGATAAGTGGGGTTTGTATAAAAATTAAATTAAAGTATGGTCACAAAATACACGAGTGGAAACCACGTGGTCTTTGGTCCTAAAGTGTCACAAAGAGAATTTCGGTTCCGGGACACCCCCAAAGGGGACAGACCTTTATTTAGGCAACTGAAACACCCCAAATGCAAAGCAAATTTAAAAATCAATTACTTAAACCAACATTCCTCACTTTTTTTTATTATTATTATTTCATTTAAATCATGATTAAAAGCAGTTCCTTGGCTGATTTCAATCAAACCACCCAGCCTCTCTCTGCTGATCCCAAGCTGTTAAATAAGAAACAGAAAATCATCAATAACCCATCTGTGGCACAGATGAGGAGCAGCCCCAAGGGGAATGGCGCTCCCTGGTTCTCTCCTTTGGCAATCCCGGGATTTCTGAGGGGTGCCAGGAGCCTAGAGGAGCCCTCAGGATGGAGTTTGTCCCCTCAGGTGTGTGACAGGAGCCAGAAGTGACCACGGCAGGGTGGTCACCAGGTATTTAACCCCAAAAAAAGAGCCTAAATCATCCTTAAGAGGCACAGACAGCAATTATATTCCACTAAAATAAAATAAAATAAAATAAAATAAAATAAAAATAAAATAAAATAAAAATAAAATAAAATAAAAATAAAATAAAATAAAATAAAATAAAATAAAATAAAATAAAAATAAAATAAAATAAAATAAAATAAAAATAAAATAAAATAAAATAAAATAAAATAAAATAAAATAAAATAAAATAAAAATAAAATAAAATAAAATAAAATAAAATAAAATAAAATAAAATAAAATAAAATAAAATAAAATAAAATAAAATAAAATCAGTTTTCCTGAGGGTGCCATCCCTGCCTTGGGAAAACTCACACAGGAGGAAGGGACAGGGATGGGGACAACCAGCAGGTCAGGAAAGAAATTAGGAAAAAAAAAAACCCTCTAAGATCATGGAGTCAAACATTCCCAACACTGCCAGGATGATAAAAGGAGCGGGAAAAAACTTGTCAGGGAGAGGAGGAAGAGCCGGGGAGCCCAGGGAGGGCGGGTGGGTGCTCGGAGCCCTTTCCCAGGGTTGGGAAATTCCCTCTCGGCTGCAGCTCCCCGGCTGTCTAATTGTCCTTGATGTATTCTCCGTCCCCCAGGAGCGCCGCGCAGACCTCGCAGCTCCAGATGTCGGAATATTATGCAGGAAGCTGGTAAACAAATTCCTCCTATTTTTCCCTGCCAGCAATTAGGGACGTAGGAAGAACACATTGCTGAGCAGGCAATGAGGGATCCTGCCGCAGATATTTCATATGCATTTATAGCCACTTAACGCCTCGGGAAGGGTGATAAACACCGACTATTGTAAATCTGTTTGATCGCCCCTTGTTGCTACAAAATCCGGAAAAAGTCAGAAATAAGGGAGAAAAAAACCCAACAAATCAAACGTTGAAATAAGAGTTAAAATCGGGACAAATTAGTGATTACAACTCATTTCATATTAACAGCAGCTCTGCCACTTCTCCCCCCGGCAGCTTTTTTGGGTGATTTCAACTTTTTACCCAAACTTTAGCTCGGGGGCAGGTCCCAGCCTGGCTCCTGTGCCTCCACTCCCCGTTAATTTCTCTGCCTGCTCCAGCAATCCTGGCCTGGCAGGGATGGCTTAGGTGGCTTCAGGAGTCTTTGCCAGCATTAATTGTTATGATTTCAGAGCCCCGCAGGGTGCAGGGGCTGAAAAGGAGAATTTGTTCAGAAGATTGGGAAGGAAATGAAAAAAATCCGGTGCTGTGGTCGTGCAAAACCAGCCCAGGGACAGGGCTGGGACACCTGGAGAGGGAATTCCAGGGTGAATGGAGAGATGGTGCAAAGCACAAGCTACACGGCCACACGCTGGAATTCCACAAGTTGCAGAAATTTGGAACAATAAATACATTTTGGGGTGAAAAGGCGTTTTATCCAGCCCAGCTGCTCTGAAGTTATCAGGCCACGGTGTTTTCTGGGAGAATTAAATTTGTCTCTGTTTCAAACCAAGAACTGAGCTGGGATCTCTTTTCATGGCTAAAAAAAACCCACAGCAGCATCGTCCCAAATAATCAGCTGTGCCAGGGTGGGTTTCCCATCCTTTTGGGCCGGATTTTGGGCTTAGGACGGACGAGTTGCTCTGGAGCAGAGGGGAAATCCACAAGGAGGTGGAGGCAGCTCCTCCTTTGCAGTTTCAGGGTGTTTGGCCATGGCAGCTCTGTGGCCACCAGGCCCCTCAGGGTCCCAAGGACTCTGTCCCAGTGTCCCCCCAGAGCCACCAGCTCTGAGCCCTTGGCTCTGTCCCTGCTGTCCCTTGGGAGCACTGGGCACCCCTGGGAGTGTCCCTGAGCTGCTCCTGTGCCCTGTGCGGGTGGGACATCCACGCCCACCTGCCCCAGCACCCCCAAAATCCCAATCCCGATGATCCCGAGAGAGTGGCCACTTATAATTATAGATTTGAAAGATTGGTTCTTCAACATTCTGCCTCATCCAGACTACACTCCTGGATTCGCATTTTCCATCCCGAGCATCAACAAAGAAGGAAGAAGAAGGTGAAGAGGAAGGAAAAAGATGAAGAAGAAGGAAGAAGAAGGGGAAGAAGATGAAGAAGAAGGAAGAAGATGAAGATGGAAGAAGATGAAGAAGAAGGAAGAAGAAGGTGAAGAAGGTGAAGAAGAAGGTGAAGAAGAAGGTGAAGAAGAAGGTGAAGAAGGTGAAGAAGAAGGTGAAGAAGGGGAAGAAGAAGGTGGAGAAGAAGGGGAAGAAGAAGGTGAAGAAGAAGGTGAAGAAGGGGAAGAAGAAGATGAAGAAGAAGGTGAAGAAGAAGGACTTGGACAACACCCCAAATCTTCCATATTGTTTCACATATATTACTCTATACTGAAATCTCAAATCTAAGTTTTGCACCCTGTGATATCACACATTTCTATTCAAGTTCCACAATCCCAGTGCCATCACTCCATTTCAGAAGCCTGTTCCACAGCCTCAGGTCAATGCAGTGTTTGCTTGAGCGTCAGTGTCTTTTAGCACAGAAAGCCTGAAATTCTCAGCCCCCAGAGTTCCAAAATCCCAAGGCCTCCCATGGCAGGAGCTGCAGAGGGGCTGCAGGGCCCTTGCTGACCATGGCAATGGTGTCATCACCCTCAGCACCTCAGGGCATCCGACCTTCACACTGAATCACATTGTGCCAAAATTTTTTATACATTTTTGTTCTCATAACCAAAGAAATTTCCTTTTTGACACCTCTGGGTGCTGCCCTGCCCAAGCAACGAGTCCCAAATGGGGCATCTGACCTTCACACTGAATCACATTGTGCCAAAATTTTTGTACATTTTTGTTCTCATAACCAAAGAAATTTTCCTTTTTGACACCTCTGGGTGCTGCCCTGCCCAAGCAACGAGTCCCAAATGCGGGTGCCAGAGCCAAGGCCACTGCAGCAGCAGCTCCTGACCCCTTGGGAGGCTTTGTCCATCCTTCCCAAGCATCCCTGGACAGTGCTTTGGGCAGCCAGGGCTCCCAGCCACAGTCCAAAGGCAACTGCTGCACTTTGCACAGCCTCTTTCCATCCCATTTTATATTTTTTCCCCCAAATAAAGTGCTGGTGAGGCCCAAGCTGTCCTGGAGCACCCTGGGCCAGCTGTGTTTGTTTTGGAGCCAGGCAGGAAGGCTTTGGTGCCAGCCCTGCTTAGGGAAAGGGCACAGGAAACCTGAGCAGGGCCTTTTCAAGCCCTCTCAGATGAAGGTTGAAAATATCCCCGGGGCTCTGGTGGGTGACCAGAGCAGCTGAGATGCTCCTCTCAGACCAGGACGGAGAGAGCAGCATGAGGATGAAGCCACTGAGCCAGGAGATGTCTCCATCAAACCTGAGCCCCCCAGCGCCTCCACAAAGGGTATTTAAAAATCCCTCCTAATTTCTGTGTGTTTCTGAGGCAGAAATAAACTTCAGGTGTGTAAAACAAATGTCCTTTTGCAGTTTCCTGCCTCTCCTCTGGCTCAGGTGTGCGTGGAGCACAGACCTGTTGGAGGAGCCGCGTCGCTCCCGCTCCTCGCCGCGACGAAGGAATTAAATACAAAATCTTCTGTAGGAAGCAATTGTGAAGTGTGGAAGTTTCTAGTCAGGCAAATAAATTGGATTTAAGTATATTACAGTCATAATCTTTTTCTGCCTCTCTCCAGACAGCCTTTGTACATGGAGAAATGAGAATGTATTCTCAGACAAATCTTGACCTGAGGGAGAAGGCTGCGGGAATCTGGATTTTCAATAACATAAGACAATAAAGCTCAGACTCCTAACCTGCCGCAATATGGTAAAAGTATAAAGAGCTTAGCAACTAATAAAAGAAAAGGGTCTTCCAACTCATATTTGAAGATCTAGACCCCCAAAAGGACACTTCATAAAGATCATAATGGGTTAGTCAGTATCTAACAGATACCATGTACCTTGTTGACCAATTGTCTGACAGTTGTCTTCTGCAGGCCTGGATATTAATAAGCCTTGTGTTGATTTCCTTGGGGTATTTTGTCTCCGTAATTGTACATCTCCTTGTTGTGACACTGCAGCCTGCTATGTATTTATTTAATGCCATTCCTATAGCAAAAGAAAAAAAAATTAAAAAAATAATCGGGGTATGTATGGCATTGTTTCTCTCAGATGAGATGCACACAGTGCAAATTTCCTCCCCCTGTGAGGCAGGAGAATCAAAGCCAGGCAGAGGGAGAGCTCCTGGACTTGGGGCAAAGAGGAAATCCAGATGTGTTTTCCCCTCAGGTGTGAATGTGTCTTACTCCCTGCATTACACAGGGAATACAAAGGGATTCAATTATCACCGCATTTTGATTTCTAATAATAACAAAAACTCCTTCTAGAAGGGATTCCATTAAATAATGTTTTGACAGATAATGCTGGTGTAAAGTAGCTGTCAGTCAGGCAGCGAGATCAAGGGGAAACAGATGCACGAGGCAGATCACAGGGAGGCTTAGGGAGTGAAAATGAAGCCTGCTACAAACTCCTCTCACTAACAAAACAAAGGCTGCCCGGGGCCTCATCCTGCCCTCAGCACTGCTGGGCAGCTCCAGAGTAAAATGCAAATATTTAGAGATTGCAGGCGAGAGAGGAGCTGCAGCTCTGCACAGGTACAGGGTGTTCAAAGGGCTCGGTGTCACACCAGGTGTGCCCCCAGCCCTGTCACAGCACAGGTACAGGTACAGGTACAGGGTGTTCCATGTCACACCAGGTGTGCCCCCAGCCCTGTCACAGCAGAGTTCAGCTGCAGCTCTGCATGGGTGCAGGATGTTCAAAGCTCTCTGTGTCACACCAAGTGTGCCCTGAGCCCTGTCACAACAGAGATACAGAGTACAGGGTGTTCTGTGTCACACCAGGTGTGCCCTCAGCCCTGCCACAGCACAGGTACAGGGTGTTCTGTGTCACACCAGGAGTGCCCCCAGCCCTGTCACAGCACAGGTACAGGTACAGGGTGTTCCATGTCACACCAGGTGTGCCCTCAGCCCTGCCACAGCACAGGTACAGGGTACAGGGTGTTCAAAGCTCTCTGTGTCACACCAGGTGTGCCCCCAGCCCTGTCACAGCATGGGGAGCAGAGATGAACTCCAGGAGGGAGTGAATCCCTCCAGAGGTGAATCTGGCCAAGCCTCCCTGTCCCCTGCATCAGTCCCAGGACAGCCTCATCACTGCCTGCAGGTCTGAAAACTCCATTTTTACCCCCAGGCTGCTTTTCTTTGCCACTCAAACAAAACTCAGCCCCCATTTGCTGTGTAGCCCCTCTGCCACGGCTGGGAGAATCCCTGCCCTGCTCTGCAGTGAAATGGGACCTTCATCCCATCATTCCAGCCTGGGATCCAGCCTGGTTGGGGTGGGAGGGACCTTAAATCCTACTTGTCTGTGCCTGTGCTGCAGCCCGGAGCATTCCCCAAGTGCTGGCACACCAAATTCCAGCAGTGCTGCTCTCATGGAGCTGCTGGGGGGTTTGAGGGGATGGAGATTCAGCAGTTTTAGAGAATCCCAAATGGTTTGGGTGGAAAGGGATCCCAAATCCCACCCAGTGCCACCCCTGCCATGGCAGGGACACCTCCCACTGTCCCAGGCTGCTCCAGCCCCAATGTCCAACCTGGCCTGGAACTTCAGTCATCTTCACCACCTTCACCTCAAAGTTTATCCTGCAATCAGAATTTTCCTTTTGCTCCGAGTGCTGTACAGAATCCCACACAAATTCTGCTCTGTCACAGCCCCCGTTCACCACTGGCTCACCCTGCCCGTGCTGATCCCAAATTCCAGCACCCTTGGGATCATTCCTGATGCTGCTGCCCCTCCCCTGAGGCTTCCCTGTTCTGCCTCCAAGGTGGCACTCAGAGATGAATGGAACAATTCACTGGAGGCAGCCTGGGCTGGAAAAGACACAGGAGAGCACTAAGAGGATATTAAAATTAAGAATATTTTGATTTATGGCACATCCAAAGTCGCAGCAGAGTGTGATGTGAGCCTGATGCAGCCTGGGCTGCTCCAATCCTGATCCTGGCACATCCCAGGATAACATAAATTGTGGGAAATGGGAGAAATAAGAAATAAAAGATGTGTTTCAAGGCATTTGCTTGGGGGGCCAGATTAAATCACAATTAATTACAGTCTTTAAAAGTAAATCTCCAAACTTTCCATACAAGTTCTGAATGAGCTTGTTGAAAATTTTTAACTACCAACTATATTTAAAGGGCATTCAGCTTTAAAAAACAGAATTTATTGTTTCCATTGCTGAATTTCTCCTGGAAACTGAGCCCAAAGCTTCATGTGGGATTAAACAAAATACCCAGGGAGAAGATTCACTGCTCTTGTCTCTGGAATTTCATGGGCCAGACATGGCAAATTCCAGCTGCTTCTCCCAAACAACTTCTACATCCCAGCAGGGTTCAGAGATGTCTTCACCTGCTCCAGAGAAAATCTTCAATTAAAGAGTTTTAATTTAAATTTCTCTGTTTCTGGGTAAAATTTCTTGTGGAGAGGAAAAAAAAAAAACAAAATTAAAAATTAAAAAAAAAAAAAAAAAATCCCCCCAAAATAGTAAAAGTTTCTTGGAAAAAAAAATGAAGTGAGGAAGGGATCTGATCCACCAGCTCTATACTCCTCCAGCATCTTCCCCACCGGGGATGTGGGTAAAAATACAAATAAAAAATAAAAATATAATTTATAGGAGAAAATTTGGGGGTTTATTTTGAGGCGCTGTACTCATGGGAGAGTGCTGCAATTTATGGGATTAGGCAAAGGAATAATCCAGCTGGAGAATCCCAACAAAAACTGCCCCAGGACCATGCAGGAAAAGGAAAATAGGAAATACTTCTTTTAATTGGATTATTAATACACATTGAATTAAAGCTCGAGGCACTGCCAGTGCTCGAGGAAAGGTGAATAAACCCGCATTTTTAGGATAGGTGATTTTAGGAATTTTTTCTTTCAGGCGTGCAGGATTGGTGGCAGGAGGATGCTCTGCCCTGGAACCCCAGCAAGGACAGCTCCGCGGGGCTGCTGCTTTTTCATCCGGCTTTTTTTAAACCCTCAGACAGAGTTACAAGATAAAGAGAAGTGGAACCGAACTTAACGAGCAGCTAATTTTATCCTTTGTTTGGCCCGATAAACATCAGCTCACAAAGTCAGAGCCGAAAAGTGCAGCCGCGCTGGGGAAGGAAATACCGCGGTGTATTTATAGTAAATAATCCTATTTTAGTCAGGTTGCACAAAATTGGAGCTGGAAAGTTTGGCTTCATTCCCCCACTTCACCTGAAGCTGTCTAAATAAATAATTCCCATAAAGACGTTTTGCTGAACAAACACTAAATGAGGTTTATTTTGCCCCCAAAACTCATTTGGAGACAGGAGCAGCCACCCCTCCGTGGAAAGCAGGGCTGGGCACACACACAGGTTTTCCAGAAATACTGGGAATTTACAAAAATGTGTCTGAAATGTGAATTTTAATGCCACAAAATGCTGGAAACAAAGGAAATTCTGCACAAGAACTTCGCTCGTGGAGCCTGGGGTGTGACCAAACCTCCCATCCCTGGCAGTGCCCAAGGCCAGGTTGGACACTGGGGCTTGGAGCAGCCTGGGACAGTGGGAGGTGGTGGAAGGGGTGGCACTTTAGGGATTTGAGGTCCCTCCCAACCCAAACAATCCGGGATTCTCTAAAACTGCTGAATCTTCATCCCCTCAAACCCCCCAAAGCAGCACTGCTGGAATTCGGTGTGCCATGACTTTGGGAATGCTCCAGGCTGGAGCACAGGCACAGACAAGCAGATTCTAATGCCCCAATATTGTATTTATCATTTATTATTATATTATCACTGTATTTATCCTTCCTTTTGGGCACTGTGCTGTGGCAGGAGCTGGAGCACGGGCACAGACACATTCCAATGCCCCGATATTGTATTTATCACTTATTATGACATTACCACTGTATTTATCCATTTTTTAGGCACTGTGCTGCAGCAGGAGCTGGAGAATGGGCACAAGCACATCCCAATGCCCCAATATTGTATTTATCATTTATTATGATATTATCACTGTATTTATCCCTTTTTTTTAAGCTCTGTGCTGTGGCAGGAGCTGGAGCACAGGCACAAGCACATTCCAATATCCCAAATCTGTATTTATCATTTATTATGACATTACCACTGTATTTATCCATTTTTTAGGCACTGTGCTATGGCAGGAGCACTGGCCCCACAGGCTCTGGCATCTCTGACACACTTTCATTGCCCCACAACTTTTACACCTCTATTTTCAACATGAAACTGAACTAAGGCACCCAAACCTGGAATTTGCTGTCCCTCTGAGGATGTCACACCCCACCAAGCTGCAGCAGTGGGGAAATCCCTGCCACATCCCCTTTTCCTGCTCTATCCCAGCACCATAGCTGCAGCTGGAGCCACGGGCAGGGATTTGTGGTCCAGCAGCCGAAAGCCCTTGCTGGAGGAGACAGAGGGAAGCAGCCTAATGTGCTCTTGCCATGTGGTAATTTTCCAGATAAATGGACAGTTGCTTCAGCAGCTTCCCTGTTGAAGGTCAATGATCCATATAATACGGGCAATTACAGAAGTATTTCCATTGCACACTCGGTGACAAATTCTCAGTGCAGACAACAGAGGGACGGGAGCAGCAGCACCAGGGCGAGGGGCGAGGTTTGGGATGCCAGGGCCCAGCTCCTGCCTGGGGTTTGCTGGAGGAATCAGCTCAGCCTCCCCTGATCACCTGGTGATTCTGTCCCTATCTCCTCTTATTTGGGCATTTCTAGTTCTCATTTCATCCTGAGGCTTTCACACATCCACTTTTTCCTGCCTCTGGTCAGAGTTGAGCACTTGGATATTTTATAAAATTCTCTAGGGCTGAAGGAAAGAAAAAGAGATCAAATGAGGGAAAACTGCTCAGCAATTGGAAACTTGGGCTCCTAGCAGAGGCACAAACACAAACTATTCCTAATTGCATTCCAAACCAGGGCAGGATTGTTGGAGTGCAATCAGAGGAGGCATTTTTGGGGACTGCGCCCTGCTGGTGCTCTGAGAGCTGCACCCAGAGCTGGCTGCAATCACAGCTCGTGGATGAACAATCCCAGCAAAACGTGGGCTGAAATAAAGAATTTCTGTGTAATGAGCTGTGCATGAGGGCTCTGCTGACAGCACCTGAGGGAGCAGCAGGAAGTGGTGCCAGGGGAGGTTTAGGTTGGATTTGGGGAAAGGTTTTTCTCCCAGAGGGTGCTGGGGGCTCCCAGAGCTCCAGGAGAGCTGGGACAAAACTCCCAGGGATGCCCAGGGTGGAATTGTTGGGATGTCTGGGCTTGGACTCAATCCTTGTGGATCCCTTCCAGCTCAGAACACTCCATGATTCCATAAAATATCAACTGCACCATGGCATGGGTTGTCCCAGCACCCAAAAGCTCAAACCCTTCCTGCCCAGCATCACAAACTGCAATCAACCCAAACCTCAGGGAAGATCCCTGAGCTGCACCAGGAATCACACATTTTTTGTTTGTTTGTTTGTTTGAAACAAAGCTTCTGACAATAACAGTTGCAAGAATGCTTAACAGTTAAAATATGAAAGATATTGAAGTGACACGTGTCTAAGGATAATTAGAAAAAAGGATGTTAAAACATATAAAAGTCAGCTGTGAGTATAGAAAACAAACTTGCATCATGTAATTGATACATCAGCATTATTCATTTTAGGAATTGGAGATAACACTTCTCTAAATTATTATATACTTATGGAATTAAGATAAAATGAAGAAAAATTCACTAAAACAGCTTACAACTAATAACAACTATGATGTAAAATTGTCACCGATTCTCCTGTGTTATCTATGGGAGATAAAACAGCAGAGAGTGTAAGGAACAATGAAACCTTTCAGGAAATCAAGGGTTTAGGAAGTTGGATCTTGGATCTCCAGCAGCTCCAGCAGCTTGGGAAAGCAGAGAGGTCCCTGCAGCTCCAGCACCTGCTTGGAAACCACCCCCACACCCCAAAAATGTAAAACCCACAGGTGCCCTCAGCCAGGCAGGGCCTGCATGAATTTAAGGATAAACACACAGGACCCCAAAAGACTTTTGTGATTTCTGAGGGGAATACATTAAACCTGTGGTAGTGCTTCCCTTGTGGATTGTACTTCTGTTTCAGCTTCAGTTTACTGCGGCTTTTACCCATCGTGTGAGAGGCAGAAGTGCCATTTCATTCCACCGAAATGAGCGGGAAACATCTGTAAAGAGCAGCCTTAATGGTGGGGGAATCCACCAGGGAGGGCCTTTGGAGTTGTTCAAGAACCTATTTCAAAATTTAAGCAGATTTTGCTAAAAAGGAAAGGGAGAAGAAAGACAGGGTTGAGATGCAGGAGTTTAACCTTCATGTGGGAAATGAAAGGATGTTTGCAGGGGTGCCAGCAGCAGAGCCATCCCTCCCTCCCCACCAGCAGGAGCCAGGAGTGAGACTGGTTTGTGCAAATAAATGATTTGGGGTGAGAATAATTAATAAGGGGGTGCCTTTGGATATTTTGTGGTGTCAGTGGCTCATTTGTGAAACCTGCATTGATGACCCACAGCCATGGAAGGGCTGGATGGCTCTGGGATCACTGGTTTGGGTGGGAAGGGACCCTCAGGTCCAGCCCCTGCCACAAACAGGGACACTCCCTGCTAGGCCAGGCTGTCCAGATCCCAGAGTTAGCACCAACTTGTGTTTCTCAAGGGGATGGGACAGTCCAAGGGCTGAGCACCTCCATTTCCTCCACCCTCGGGCCCCTCCTGCCCACCAGTCCCATAATTAAACATGCAGGAAAGAGCTCTCACAACAACATCCCAAATCATTCATTGATGATTACGTATTTTTGGACATCAGCAGGAATTTCTTCATGGAAAGGGTGGTCAGGCTGCCCAGAGAGGTTTGGGGTCCCCATCCCTGGAGGTGTCCCAGCAACTCCTGGATGTGACACAAGGTGCGGATCAGGCACAGCTTGGACTCGATGGTCTGGGAGGGCTTTTCCAGCCTCAGGATTCTGGGATTCTGCACAGCTGCCTTCTTGGAAGCATCACTGGGCTCCTGAGGCTGTGCTGTGAGGTACAGGTAAATGTGGGTGTCTGATCCAGCCCTGTCAGGGCACTGGATGTTTGGCAGTGTCCCAGGTTCCAGTGTCAGCTGTGCCCACAGTCTGTGTTCCATCCCCATCCCCTGAGCTGCTGGAACCAGCTGGGGCAGTGTTTCCCTTCTCTCCTGTCCATGGCCCAGCAATGCCATGCCCATGGCTCATGGGGAACTCCCTGCGGGAGCTGTCTCTGGTTCATGGGCCAGCAAGGAGCCACTGCAGGGCTCAGAGAATGAGATCAGCCCATGGGGAGATGCTCCGCCCAGGGGGAGGAGCCAAGCATTCCCACCTGGATAGAATCTGGGATTTGGGACAGCACAGGGAGCCCTGACCCACTGCACTCCCAGAGGACAAGAGCTGCCAGAGCTTTCTACAGGATCCCTGCTTGGACAAGAGCATTTCATCTGCACTGCTGCCACCACCCTGACTGACAGGGGGTCAGGTTGTGTTCTGACTCTGTCAGTGGTTTTTTGTACTATTGCATTTATTTTATTTTACTTTATTTTACTTCTTTTCTTTTCCTCTTATTACATTGTGTCTGACTTGGAGTCTCTCACTGGTTTTGCTTTCAAACCAGCACAGGCAGACCTGTCATCAGAAGAACTCTTGGAATTGCATTAATTCCCAAAGGTTTTTTTAATCACTGGTTGATCACCGATCCCTCACTGCTGTGCAGAGCAGCTACAGCCAGCAAGTCCTGCACGGGTGCTCCAAAACCTTGAGGAAGCCACCTCCAGGACCAAGCCACGGAAATGATCAATTCAGTGCCTTTCATGTGAGCTGAGGCCGCCAGTGGCCGTTTACACCCTGGTGTTCCCTGTCCTGAGCAGCAGCCGGTTGGACAAACCCTCTGAACACAAAAATTCCTCCCCTAAGCATCCCCCAGCCCTCTTTGCCCTTGCACAGAGTGTGGAACTCCACGCTGGCTCAGAAATTGCATAAAAGTTGCCTCTGCTGTGATTAACTGTCCCCACGGCTTCTCGTGAAATCTTTCAAAGTTCCAGCTGGCCACACAGGGTTTGCTTGACAAAAGTGTCGCACATTATTAGATTTTCCGATCAAATGGGCCCTTTTGTGATTCAGAGAGCCTCTGCTCCTCCCGACAACTGCCGCGCTCTTTGTTATTGGCCCCAGAGAGGCGGCGGCAGAACCGGAGTGCGCCGGGATGGAAAGAGGCATTCCCGATCAGGAGTGCAGATGGAGCGTGGCTTGTGCAGCGCAGACAGAGCAGCCCCCGAGTTTGGGAATGGCTGAGAGGCCGCGACAGGGCTCGGGTGGGATTCGCTGCCCTCAGCATCACCCTAAGAGTGACAGCTCAGCCCTGCCCCACCCGCAGGATGTGATGCCAGGGAAGAGCCCGGCTCTGAGTCCCACTCTGGTTTGGAACTTGTTGTGTTTGACTGGAGATAAATGCTGAGGGAGGCAGGAACACCACTGAGCTTGGAAAAGATCTCCAGGATCGAGTCCAACTGATCTGTGCCCCATCCCTACCTTGTCCTCAGCCCAGAGCCCTGAGTGCCACCTCCAGGAATTGCTGGGACACCTCCAGGGATGGGCACTCCAACCCTCCCTGGGCACTGCCAAGGCCTGAGCCCCCTTTCCATACAAAAATGGGATTTTCAGGCCTTCCAGGGCTCCTTTCCTGTTGCTGCTGTGAGGGGTTTCGAGCTGTGGGGAACACGAAATGTTCCCTGCCAGAAGGGGCTGGGGCAGGGACACCTCTGCTGCTGGGGCTGGATTGGATGGATGTTCCTTTGGGAAAGCTTTGGGATTCTGGTGTTCAGGATGCCAGAAGTGAGGCTGGAAAGAGCTCCGAGTCCTGGAGTGCCAGCTGTGCCCCATGGCCAGCTGTCCCCAAGCCCTGAGTGCCACCTCCAGGATGCTGGGACACCTCCAGGGATGGGCACTGCAAACCTCCCTGGGCACTGCCAAGCCTGAGCCCCCTTTCCATGGGGAAATTCCTGCTGCTGCCCACCCTGAGCCTGCCCTGGCCCAGCCTGAAGAGGAGGGAGGATCAGCACTGCCCACACCTCTGCTGCCCCTGCACAGAATCCCCAAGGGCTGGGCTGACTTTGGGAATCATCTCCTCCGGGCCCTGCCAAGGCAGGCTCACCACGAGCAGGTGGCACAGAACCAAATCCAGGTGGGTTCTGATCATCTCCAGTTGGGAAGGAGACTCCACAGCCTCTGTGCCAGGGCTGGCCTCCACTGACCCCTCTCCAGTCATTCCTTTTCTCTCTTGACCTGAGAGGTGGAAACAAAAACCCAAGCCCAAAATTAGATTTCCCTGAAGGATGCAGCCCAGGAAAAGTTGGAACATTAAGGATTACAAGGAAAGAAAACAAACATTGCAGCTGTGCAGGTCCAAGGTGTGTCTGCCCATTGGACACCACCTGCAGCTCCAGCTGCTCCCAGCCTCGAAGTCAAGATAAAAAAGCAAAAAAAAAGGTTAAAAAGTCTGTAAAAACTGAAAGAACTTTCATGGTTATAAGAATTACTGTGTTCAGGGGATGTTTCCTCAGGGTGGAGTGTACAACACGCAAGAACAAGCTCAGGGGAGAATGATCCCTGTGCGGCTGGAGCCTCAGAAATTCCCAATCCAACACCTTGCATCTCCTACAACTCAGGTTATTTACCCACAACAACACAAGATTTTGGGGTAAAAACCACATTTCCCACTATTTCACCCGCTGAGAGATCCCTGTCCAAAGCACGAGCATTTAGTGGTGCCTAAACTTCCAGAAGCACAACTCTTCCTGAGGACACTAATAAATAATCCAAGCCTCCTCATCTCCTGCCGCCTGTTTTCCACACTTCTCCCCCCCCTCCACTTTGCATTATGCAAAACAGCCAAACATTATCCTTACAGCATCCTCCTTGAAAGGCAGGCGCCTGGAATATCATAAAGGAGTATTGTCATAATGAGGTTAATGACAATAGGGTTTCCGATATCAAAGAGCCAGCGCGCCGCTGCTTTACAGAGCGGGGTGAGCTCCGTAATGAGGGGAGAGAGTTTTTTGGGTTACGCATTTTAATGAGGCCGTAACGAGGCGAGCGGAGATTTGCATTTCACAGCCGTTCCGAGGGGGGAAAGGCAGCCCCGACTTGGGGAGGATTTACACCGGGAAGGCGCACGGAGATTACCGGAGTGAGGAGACAGCGGTGCTGGGGATTGGAGAGGGGAGGAACGCAATACCCGAGCTTCCTGACCTGTGGGATAAACAGGAATAACCACCACGAGTTATCCCTTACTCCTCCTTTATGTCTCTGTTTGCGCCTCGGAGTAGTGAAGCACACCAGGGATGGTGGGCAGGGTGGCTCAGGGTGCCCAGAGCAGCTGTGGCTGCCCCTGGATCCCTGGCAGGGCCCAATTCCTGCAAATCCTCTCATTTCCTCATTAAGGGTTTTGCTAAAATTTTGCCTCCAAGGTGACAAGTTGATCAAGGGCTGGAGCCCCTCTGCTGTGGGGAAAAGGTGGGAGAATTGGGATGGTTCAGCTGCAGAGGAGAAGCTCCGGGCTCATTGTGGCCTTTCAGCACCTGAGGGAGCCACCAAGAAATGTGGGGAGGGACTGGGGACAAGGGCTGGAGGGACAGGACACAGGGAATGGCTTTGAGCTGTGAGTGGGGAGATTGAGATGGGATTTGGGGCAGGAATTGTTCCCTGGCAGGGTGGGGATGGAATTCCCAGAGCAGCTGTGGCTGCCCCTGGATCCCTGGCAGTGCCCAAGGTTGGAACGTGGTGTACTGGGAGGTTCACAGAGAGTGGCTTCCCACTGGAAAAGTGGGGATTTAAATGGAAGTTGGGAAGGATAAATGGAGAAAATGGATTTAAATGGATAGTCTTCCCTGTGAAGGTCTGGGCTGGAATTCCCAGAGCAGCTGTGGCTGCCCCTGGATCCCTGGCAGTGCCCAAGGCCAGGTTGGAGCAGCCTGGGACAGTGGGAGGTGTCCCTGCCATGGCAGGGGTGGCACTGATGGATTTTAAGGTCCCTTCCCACCCAAGGCAGCCCGGGATTGTGGCTCTGCTGCAGCAGGAGCTGGGCTGCCCAGGGCTGTGGGGAGCTCTCAGCATCCCCTGCTCCTTGCAGAGCTGTACCTTAAGAACAATGCATCCCTCTATTAATGTTCCTTGTGGGAAACATAACCAGCTTCATTAGGAGTCATTATTATGGGAAAACCCTGGAAAAAAAACGCGGCGCACGGGGAGGCAGCGTGATCAATTAAAAACCTAGAATATGTGACTAATATTGACAGATGTTTACAGGAAGCACCGTGGGAGGCCTGGCAGCTCCCCCAGGCTCAGCCCACCCTGTGCCCACAGCGTTTTTTGGGGCAGCCAGACCCAGCACAGAGCTGGCAGGGCAAGGAGGGCAGGAACAGGGGTGCTGTCACCAGCTGCTCACAGCGCCCAGAGGTGGCTCAGCACATCCAAGGATGTCCCACCACAGGAGATGCTGTGTCCCCATCCCTGCCACCCCTCCAGCCTCAGAGCTCTCACAGCAAACTGTGCAGGAAGATTTGTATGAAGCCAAAAAAAGAGATTTTTTTAAATTAAAAATATTATAAATAATGTAAAATTTTGTATCATTTATAAAATAATATATTTATTTATATATGAAATAATATAATATATATAATTTTATATATCATTTTATATAATACATATAATTTATATATTAAAATTATATAAAATTTATATTTATAATCAATATATATTTAATATATATAATATATGTACTATATATTTATTATATATTTATAGTTATTATAAATATATAAAATTTATATTTATTACAATATATATTTAATATATAATATTTATTTATAGATATAAATATATAACAATTTATTTTATATTTTTATATTATATATTTTATATATAATATTATGTATTATATATTATATATTATATATTATATATTATATATTATATATTATATTTATATATTATATTTATATTTATATTTATATTATATATTATATTTATATATTATATATTATATATTATATTTATATTTATATATTATATTTATATATTATATTTATATTTATATTTATATTTATATTATATATTATATATTATATATATAAAACACAAAAAAATATTTAAAAGTAAAAAAATAAATTGACTGTTGCAGTCAAAAGAGAAACATTTTAAACCAATCATCACGATTTTGTGATGGGTTAATCTGAGCGATTCCAAGCCCCAAATTAACAACCAACAGTGCCCTTCGCTATCCTGGCAAATTTGTCCTGTCCCAAATTTGGTGTGGGCAGCACAGATCGGGCTGGGCGCACCTTGTAAAGTCCCACAGCTCTGCCCAGCCCAGCACAGGCTCCTGATGCCAGGAGCCCCGGGCAGGGTGCAGGGTGCCCTGGGCTCGGTGGGATCAGGTTTTGGATGCTCCAGGTCAAACCCAGCCCGAGCTCCAGCAGCACCACCCCCTGTGCCGGGGCTGAGCATCCTCACGCGCCAGGCCCGGGAAATCACAGCCTGTGCTTGGCGAGATGATGTTTTTAAGCCTCGACAAACAAGGGCTTGATCTTCCTAAGCAGTTTGGATCCTCTCTGCCACACACACACGCTCTCAGCAGCAGCTGCCTGGGCTTGGGGGCTGCGTCTGGCAGAGGAGCAGGGCTGGGGCTGGGCAGGGATTCAGGCTGTGGGAGCCACTAAAAGCTTTTCCCAGGGCATCTCTGGGGGTGAGAGCTGAGAGCTGTAATTCAGCAGTGCGGATCCATCAGCGCCGGGCAGTCGATGGCATTGATTTTGGTGGGACCAGCGCTTCACTCCCTCGCAGAGAGTTGTTCCAGGAAGAGCTGGGGAATGGGGAGAGCTCCAGGAATGCCGGAGCCGGCAGCCCCCAGGGAAAGCTTTCCGTGGGGAGCCCAGTTGGGCCAAAATTACAGGGACCAGGGGGAAGTGTTACTCCTTTTAACCCCATCACTAACCCCACAGGAATTCTCCCTACAATCTCCTGGAATGAAGGGAAGGGGACCACAGAGATGAGCCCAGCACCCAGTTTAACACGTGGAGGAAAGGCCTTGCACTGGGAGCTGCTGATTTATGCTTTGAAAGAAGGAAAACGAAGTGCACGGTAACGTGGAACTTCAGAGGGAAGCAGAGTCCAAGGAAAGGACATTTTTATACTGAATTTTTATACTATTTTCTAATAAAAATCATGTGGCAGCAGGAGCAGGGCAGGGATTGTCCCTCTGTACTTGGTGAGGGCACATCTTAAATGCTGTGTCCAGTCCTGACCCCTCAGGACAAGAAAGACATGGAGGGGCTGGAGCTGTGCAGGGAAGGGAATGGAGCTGGGAAGGGGCTGGAGAATTCCTGAGGGAGCTGGGAAGGGGCTGGAGAATTCCTGAGGGAGCTGGGAAGGGGCTGGAGAATCCCTGAGGGAGCTGGGAAGGGGCTGGAGAATCCCTGAGAGAGCTGGGAAGGGGCTGGAGAATTCCTGAGGGAGCTGGGAAGGGGCTGAGCCTGGAGCAAAGGAGGCTCAGGGGCCCTTGTGGCTCTGCACAAGTCCCTGCCAGGAGGGGACAGCCGGGGGGGTCGGGCTCTGCTCGCAGGGACACAGGGACAGGAGGAGAGGGAACGGCCTCAGGCTGGGCCAGGGCAGGCTCAGGGTGGGCAGCAGCAGGAATTTCCCCATGGAAAGGGGGCTCAGGGCTTGGCAGTGCCCAGGGAGGGTTGGAGTGCCCATCCCTGGAGGTGTCCCAGCAATTCCTGGAGGTGGCACTCAGGGCTCTGGGGACAGCCTGGCCATGGGGCACAGAGGGACTCTCTGGTCTGGGAGGGATTTTCCACCCCGGGGATTCTGAGGCTCCACAGCCCAGGGGCAGCTGCAGGTTCAGCCCCTCCCCTGCTGCCACACAGATCCCAGCTCTCAGTTCCCTCCCTGCAACCCTGAATTTGAGCACAATCACCCCAAGTTCTCCCTCAGCCCCAGGGCCACTTCTCTGAGCAGCAGCCGCAGGCTCCAGCAGCCACTGAGCCTTCCCAGAGCCCTCAGGTCCATGATCAAATCAAGAGCTGCAGTCATTTACATCAGCAAGCTGTAATCACTTTTAAATAAAGAATTATTGCTTCCTCCTTCAGCAAGGACTTGGGCGAGCTGGGCTGGCTCTCCTCAGAGCTCTGTGAGGGCCCAGCAGGGCCTGGCAGGGTTAAAAACTGGGGCACAGTGGAGAAAGTGGCCAAGGAGGGGATGGAGCACCGGGGCAGGGCCTGCAGGTGCCTTTACACCTCTTTTCTATCAGTCACATCCCATCATGGCCTTTGCTTTTGGGTGGGTGGGATCTCTGCTCTTCCTCAGCAAGTCCCAGTGAATCTGTGACCCAGCACAGGGACAGCTGCAGGCCCCAGGCCCTGCAAGAGCAGCAATTCTGCTGGGGAATGGAGAACGCTGAGCTCCGTGTGCTGAGGGGCTGCCAGGCAGCCTGTGACCTTTGGAGCTCTGTGTCCCTCCCACGGTGGCTTTTATTGTCCCTGGGGAAGGCCAGGGTGCCAGCGGGGCTGAGGAGCCCTTGCTGAGCCCTCTGTCCACACAGGCCTGAAAATCGTCCAGGGGAACAACTGGGAATGATAGGGAATAACTGGGAATGATAGGGGAAAACTGGGAATGATAGGGAATAACTGGGAATGATAGGGAATAACTGGGAATGATAGGGGAAAACTGGGAATGACAGGGAATAACTGGGAATGATAGGGGAAAACTGGGAATGATAGGGAATAACTGGGAATGATAGGGAATAATAGGGAATGATAGGGAATAATAGGGAATGATAGAGGAAAACTGGGAATGATAGGGAATAACTGGGAATGATAGGGAATAACTGGGAATGATAGGGAATAACTGGGAATGATAGGGGAAAACTGGGAATGACAGGGAATAACTGGGAATGATAGGGGAAAACTGGGAATGACAGGGAATAACTGGGAATGATAGGGGAAAACTGGGAATGATAGGAAATAACTGGGAATAACAGGGGAAAACTGGGCCCTGTGTTGGCAGGGGATGAGCTGCTCCTGGTCAGCCGGGCTGGGAGCAGCACCCGCGGCTCAGCTGAACAATCCCAGAATGGTTTGGGTGGGAAAGGACCTTAAATCATCCTTAAATTCCTCCCTGCCGTGGCAGGGACACCTCCCGCTGTCCCAGGCTGCTCCCAGCCCCGGTGTCCAGCCTGGCCTGGGGCACTGCCCGGGATTCAGGGCCCCTCCACCCTCCCAGGGAAGGGTTTGCTCCTCACACCTGGTCTAAATCTCCCCTCCGGTGGTTAAAGAAGTTTTAACTTTAACGCCTTCTCTGAGGGCCTGCAGAGCTGGGAGCTTTCAGGGAAGCAGCCGGTAGGTGGCAGGGCTGCAAAGCCTGATAACATCACATCGCTGATAACATCCCTGATAACATCCCTGATAACATCACATCTCTGATAACATCACATCGCTGATAACATCCCTGATAACATCACATCTCTGATAACATCACTGATAACATCCCTGATAACATCACATGTCTGATAACATCATTAATAACATCCCATCCCTGATAACATCACATACCTGATAACATCACAGCCCTGATAACATCACATCGCTGATAACACCCCTGATAACATCACATCGCTGATAACATCACATCGCTGATAACATCGCTGATAACATCACAGACCTGATAACATAACATAACATAACAGAACAGAACAAACATAACATCCCTGATAACATCACATCTCTGATAACATCATTAATAACATCGCATCCCTGATAACATCACACTCCTGATAGCATCGCTGATAACATCGCATCCCAGATAACAACGCTGATAACATCACAGCCCTGATAACGTCACAGCCAACATAACATAACATAACATAACATAACATAACATAACATAACATAACATAACATAACATCCCTGATAACAACGGTAATAACATCATATCCCTGATAACATCGCTGATAACATCATATTCTTGATAATATCACATCCCTGATAACATCACATCCCAGATAACATCCAATCCTTGATAACATCACATCTCTGATAGCATCGCTAACATCACAACCCTGATAACATCACACCTCAGCTAACATCGCTGATAACATCCCATCCCTGATAACATCCCTGATAACATCACATCGCTGATAACATTCCTGATAACATCACATCCCTGATAACATCACATCCCAGCTAACATCCCCTGATAACATCACACACCTGATAACATCGCTGATAACCTCACTGATAACATCCCATCCCCGATAACATCCCCAGCTCACTCCAGCAGCACGAGGAGACAGAAGGAGCCTGCAAACACGGATGTTTTCACCCTTTAACTGCCCTAACAGGATCTGCTGGGACACTTGCAGGAGGTCTCGCAGTCTTACGGCTGCAGGATTCCGGTTAGCACCCCAAACAACCCGGATCAGGCAGATCCAGTCAGGTCGAAGCTGATTTTCAGAAGTAAATCAAGTGGAGCTTCTGAAGGCGCAGATAATTTCTCTGCAGTGATATCCAGCTCCTTTCAGGCTCAGACAATTTAGAGACATTGCCATCAACACGGATGGGAAATAGCAAAGGAAGCCTCTGCCA
Source organism: Acrocephalus arundinaceus (assembly GCA_021534815.1). Taxonomy (NCBI): domain Eukaryota; kingdom Metazoa; phylum Chordata; class Aves; order Passeriformes; family Sylviidae; genus Acrocephalus; species Acrocephalus arundinaceus. The sequence goes on from JAJEOU010000510.1 coordinate 1,418,385, forward strand.
GTGCCTGCTTCCAATCCCACAGAAAAGAAATCTCCTTTTCCCTACTTCCATTATCTTTTCAGTGAAATAAATCCAGTATTTCCCCACACTGGTCATGCACCTTCTTCACAGTGTGGCTCCCACATTAATGCCCACAATACCACTTTTAAACAACGCAGGAATTTTAAATATCACCTTGCAGGAGGAATAACCAGAGCTGCTCACTGCTGGCTGAGCAGCACCAGGTGATGCTCCTGAGTGCCAGGGAGGGACCCATCCCACACATGAACTCCGAGATTTCAGGACATGGCTTCTCTCCACCAGCAGCTCTGCTAATTGCACTTTTGTATTTACCCAGCTTTAAGAGCTTCAGGAAAATCTTATTTTGAGTCTCATGGCATTTCTAATGCTACTTTAAGTCACTATGGTTGATTTCTGTATCACCTCATTTCATCTCAGCACGGTGATTTATTTTAGTCTGTAGTTGCCAGTTCCTGAGTTTCCCAGATTTTACAATTCCTGAGTTTCCCAAATTTTTCCAGTTCCTGAGTTTCCCAAATTTTTCCAATTCCCGGTTTCCCAAAGGATGTGCAGCAGGGTTTGCTCAGAGCTCAGCCAGGGCTGGGGTGTCCCAGCTGCTGTCAGAGTCTTGGGGTCTCTGCACTGCTGGGCTCTGGCAGAAAACACCCACAACAGGCACTTTGGGGTTCTTACAAAGCCCAGAAAAGAGAATTCTCAACTTTGGCCTCATCACCATGGAATTGTGGCCCCGAGTTCATCTCCCTGAGGGATTCCAGCTGCAAATGCAGATCCCACTCCAGATTTGAGGGCACAGCCTGGGACAAACCCTGCAGAGCCCCACCGTGGGATGGATGGAGGGGCTGCACAGCCGGGCTGCAGGCAGAGCTGAGTCACTGGAAGAAATAACAATTGATGATTTCTGAGTGTATCCATAGCGAGGGAGAGGACAAGGCTGTCAGCACGAGAACTGATTAAAAAAGAGACATGAAAATGTTTGTAAGTTAGACCACGTGCATAAATAAACGTGTATTTGTGCCTTATTAACTTCCTGTAAAACTTCTGCCAGTTATATTGACGCTAATTGCTTTGCATTAATGAATATAATGAGTTATTGTGATGTAGTCAATTATTTAAGATCACACCTTGTTAAGAGTATATAAGCTGGAGAACATGAAGAATAAAAATCTTCACTTTTCAAATCCTGATCACGTGTGTGTGTTTCATGTTTGACCTAACGGTGACAGGGATGCTCTCCCCACAGCTCTGCTCCCACAGCCCTGGGAGGAAATTTATCCCTTTTTAAAAATCATTTAAGAGGAATAAAGCAGCAGCAATTTCCTTCCTGATTTCCCTCCTTCCCGTACCTTTTTTGTGCATTAATCCACATTGAACCTCTGGATTTTGGCAGCTTTTAAGCACACAGGGAAGGTTTTACCCCATTTGGGGAGGGCTGGCTGTGCCAGACAGATCCAGGCAGCCCAAAACCCTCCCTGAGCTTTGCAGCAGCCCCCTCCCAGCTGGGTATCAGCCTCAAAAATAATGATTTAGAGCACCTTAACTAAAAGGTGGCACATTGTTGTACACACATGGGCTGCTTCCCTCAGAGCCAGCAATGGGAGCTCACACAAGGTCTCACCATTCAAATTAAATCCAAATTAAGGAGACTTCTCATGCTCTCAAACACTCACATCGAGCTGTGATTGAATGAATGAACCTGCAGGTGCTCCCCCCACTGCTCCCAAAAAAGTGTCTCCCCCACCTCTGAGCACCCAAGGGAATGGTTGAGCTCCCAGCAGCTCCAGGGAGGGGATGTGAGGGATAAAATCGTCCTGCCCAGATTATCACCCCTCAAATAACCCAAAAATCAGCACCCTGCACACAGCACAAAGCTCAGGGGTTACGGTGAGTTTGAAACCTCCAAGGTCGATGCTCCAACGTTTCACTCACCAGGAGGAGCCCAGCAGATCCTCAGACATCCCCTGGGGCAGGGAAAGTCTTTAGAGCGACATAAACATGTCAGAATTACAAGAACTGAGGACAATTTGCAAGGTTTTACAGAACTGAAGCTTGTGAAAACAACGGTGATAAGTTCAGGCATAGCTGCAGTTGTTCCAGGGCTTCTGTGCATTTGACAATTTGTTCAAGGCCTGCAGCAGCTTTGCCACCTGCACAGCTGCTCTGTGCAAAGGGAAAAACCCCCACCAGGAGCCCCCAGATAAATCCTGGCTGGGATTTTTTTGCTCCCACCTGGGCAAACCATGCTCTTCCTGAAGCAGTGATGAGCAGCACACCCAGCACAGCCCCTGCCCGGCCTGAAGGAACCCAAACTTGGCTGTTTCTGCCCCAATCCACACCTCCAGCACCCAGGGTGGGGGTTTTGGGGGGGTTCTGTGGGTGCTGCACAGCTGGGGACACAGAGAGCCCCAAATCCCAGAACTGAGCAGGCTGGAAAAGCCCAGCAAGGTCACTGAGCCCAACATCCCCAGCACTGCCCGTGTCACCAAGTGCCACAGCCACAGGGCTTTAAATCCCCCAGGGATGGGGATTCCACCCTGGGCAGCTGTGCCGGGGGTGGACATCAAGGAATTTTACCAATATTTAATTTAAATAATTTAAATTTGTTCCCCTGGTACAACTTGGGGCCATTCCCTCTTGTTCTGATTTGGGAACAGAGAGCAAACCCCAGGCAGACCCTCCCTGCAGGGGGGTCCAGAGGGCAGGAAGGTCCCCTCTGACCCTCCTGGCTGGGTCCCAGGTGGGCTGGTGGCTCCTGGGTCCCACCCTTGTGCTCAGAACACTCAGGGGGCACCTGCAGAGTCCTCTTAAATGAATCAATACAGTAATTAAAACTTTTGATTGATGCATTGTTCCCTCTGAGCTGGGATCTCATCTGTCCGAGCTCAGGCACTCAGCAGCTCCTCTGGTTTGTGTTTGGATCCCAAATCCATGAGGAATTCCCTGAGCAGCAAATCCCACTGGCCAGGGCAGGCAGAGCACAAGGTCCAGCAGCAAACAGTGAAGAGTTGCTGTAGAAAATAAGGAGAAAAATCCCATCAGTAGGAATAAATAATCAATGGGAAAAACTTACAGAAAAAAAATGCACTTGTGCATTCTGCATAACTCACCTTTCAAAATCAATGTTATAAGTCCTGTCCACATCCAGAGAGGGTTTGAGGAAGCCCTCAGGCAGTTTGTCTTGGGTCAGGTCACCAAAATATGTGTGTTCTGTTTCATCTGTTGAAAACAGTTGAGATGGTTTTTTTCTTTATCTCTTGTAACTTCAGGGGGAGGGGGGGCGATGCCTTTTGGTAATGGCCCAGCCATTAAAGCCAGCTGGGGCAGGGTTTGTTATCTCTGGGGCAGGGTTTGTTATCTCTGGGGCAGGGTTTGTTATCTCTGGGGCAGTGTTTGTTATCTCTGGGGCAGTGTTTGTTATCTCTGGGACAGTGTTTCTTATCTCTGTCAGCACCCATCCATCCTCCCGGGGGGATATCTGCTGCTAATGGGCCATGGAGGCTCACCAATGACATCACACATGACATCATCGGGGATATCTGCTGATAATGGGCCATGAAGGCTCACCAGTGACATCACACATGACATCATCGGGGATATCTGCTGATAATGGGCCATGAAGGCTCACCAATGACATCACACATGACATCATCAGGGATATCTGCTGATAATGGGCCATGAAGGCTCACCAGTGACATCACACATGACATCATCGGGGATATCTGCTGATAATGGGCCATGGAGGCTCACCAATGACATCACACATGACATCATCCCTTTGAGAGATGCCCCACCCAGTGTGGGCGGAGCCAACTGTTCCCACCTGGATAAAAACTGAGACTCAGGAACAGCTGGGATCTGGTTTTTCCACCAGAGGAAGACCAGACCCATCTCACCACCACTGGGCTTTTCCTGCTCCATTATCTGTACCCCACAGAACTCATCTGGGATTTATTTGGGCTGCTCCCAACACCCTGACCAACAGGGGGTCAGGTCATATCCCTGACTCTGTCAGGGTTTTACCAGGACTTTTGTTTGCTTGCTTGCTTGTTTTTTGTACTACCACATTTGTATCCTTTTTTCTTTACATTCCTGATAAAGAGCTGTTACTCCTATTCCCATCTCTTTGCCTGAAAGCCCCAAATTGCAAAATCATAATAATTAGGAGGGAAGGAGGTTTACATTCTCCATTCCAAGGGAATCTCCGGCTTTCCTTGGCAGACACCTGCTTTTCCAAACCAAGGCACAGTTTTATTCCAGGGATTGGATCTGGTGGGCTCAGGATTTTGTAGGGTCTCACTGGAGCAATCCCAAACCTGTGGAAACAGCAGCTCCCATGACTGAGGCGTTAGAAGGTGTAACAAGTGATTATCGGGCACTTCAACAGGAAATCAGCTGCTCCTTGTCCTGCTGCACGTGAGGAGAAGGAATGGGGGAATGGGTGAGGTGAGAGGTGCTTAATGCTGGAATGTTCCCCCATGCGCCACTGCTGGAATATTGCACGCAATCCCTGGCATATCCATACAGGAAAATGGCCAGGAAATGCATAACGCTGATGGAAATGTGGCATTGGGGAGTAAAGGATCACTGCCTGCTCCCGTCTGAGGGATGATGGACACCCAGGGAGGGGAGCTGTGTGCAGGTGATCCAACCTGGTGTGATTGTGAGTGCTGGGATCAGCTCAGGATCCTGGGATTCACCCGGATTTGCAGGAGCTGCAGCATCTCGGGCAGAGAGCTCTCAGCTCCCACTGGAACAAATACAGAATTACCAGCCTGGCTGAATGTTTGGGATGGTTTGGGAATGCGAGCTGTGAGGGAGAGATCCCAGAATACTTAGGGTTGGAAAACAGCTCCAGGACTATGTAGTCCCAGCTGTGCCCTATGGCCAGGCTGTCCCCAGAGCCCTGAGTGCCACCTCCAGGAATTCCTTGGCACTCCAACCCTCCCTGGGCACTTCCAAGCCCTGAGCCCCCTTTCCATACAAAAATGGGATTTTAAGGCCTTCCAGGCTCCTTTCCTGTTGCTGCTGTGAGGGGTTTGGAGCTGTGGGAAACACAAAATGTTCCCTGCCAGAAGGGGCTGGGGCAGGGACACCTCTGCTGCTGGGGCTGGATTGGATGGATGTTCCCTTTTGGGAAAAGCCTTTGGGATTCTGGTGTTCAGGATGCCAGAAGTGAGGCTGGAAAAGAGCTCCGAGGTCCTGGAGTGCCAGCTGTGCCCCATGGCCAGGCTGTCCCCAGAGCCCTGAGTGCCACCTCCAGGGATTGCTGGGACACCTCCAGGGATGGGCACTCCAACCCTCCCTGGGCCTGTTCCCATTCCTGAGCCCCCTTTCCATGGGGAAATTCCTGCTGCTGCCCACCCTGAGCCTGCCCTGGCCCAGCCTGAGGCCGTTCCCTCTCCTCCTGTCCCTGTGTCCCTGGGAGCAGAGCCCGACCCCCCCGGCTGTCCCCTCCTGGCAGGGACTTGTGCAGAGCCACAAGGGCCCCTGAGCCTCCTTTGCTCCAGGATGCCAAGGGACAAATAAAGAGCACTTTGCAAATCATATTTTTTGTCCCTCTGAGTGTTGTGTCAAAAGAAGTTTTAAGGTGCTAAAACCCCCAAATAACTTGAGGAATATGTGCTGGAACCTGCCTTGAGCAGCCACCAAACCCTCCCTGCCTGGATCACCTGAACCTGGGCTGCACAGAGCCCTGATGGAGCAGCCAAAACTCTCAAAGTGATAAAACCAGATTTTTTTTTTCCTCTTCTATATCTATTATTTTTCTAATTTGAATTGATCAACAAAACTAAAACCAGCACAGGTGAGGGGTTGGTCCCATCCTCAGGAAGGGATGCAGATGCAGATGATGAGGATGAGGATGAGGATGATGCAGATAAGGATGAGGATGAGGATGAGGATGAGGATGAGGATGATGCTGCAGGAGCTGCCTCACAGCCCATCCCTGCACTCCAGGAACATCAGGACTCCAGGCTGGGGAAGGAATCTCCCCTCCAAAGCTCTGTTTAATTGGAGCAGTGTGGGGCAGCTGTAAAAGCTGACAGCTTTATATCCACTTTTTAAAGACAGGACAGAGAGTTCCTCAGCCACTCCAATCAATTTTTGCCCTTTTTTTCTTGTGCATGAAGAGCTCTGGATGAATTGCATCGAGGTGTTTTAAACTGCTGAATAGCTCCAGGTGAATTTTACAGGTGTCAGCTGCTGTCTATAAACTGTCCAAGAGTCCTATAAAAGGCTGGGAAACAAGAGCAAAATTAGGAGATAAATCTGTCCCTTCAGAAATAAATAAACAAGCGAGGTGTATTTGCAGAGTTACTTTTTAGCAGATCCCTGGGGTGGAGCATTGCAGGTCACAAACACCCCGTGGCACTCCTAATAATCAGGATGCACTAATTATAATTAATTAATGGAAATATCCCCCAAATTCTTGCTTTTTTGGGATGTCAGCCGGCCAGCTTCACTCCTTTAGACTGAGCATAAGGGTTTCTTTTCTTGGTTTATTTCATGTTTAAATTTCACAGCTATTACGCTGCAATAAAAGCAATAAATAATAAATGAGCTCTTACCTACATCACACTTAATTTCTAGGAGCCCAACAGATAAAAATGTGAGCTTTATAAAAACTGAGCACCTGACTGTGAACTAAATTCAAACAGCAAAACACAGATTTTGCTGGCAGAAACGCAGCACAAAACCAGATTGTGGATATAATTCGACCCAAAAGAAAGCAGACAAAGTAAAATCCATTATTTAGTGAGTTCAAACCGTACCTGGGCAGGTCTCCGAGGTGCTGACACCTGGGATCGCTCATTTCACCTAAAGGAAACCGGGGCCTGCATCGGTTTTTATCTCTTTTCCCGTTTTATGCGCTATTTGTGCTCAGCCAAAGTTCATTTCTTCGTGGAGCGGCTCAAACAGGAATTCCATAATTTATGGATAACGAGAACCCGGATGGGGAAGGAAGGAGCCTTTGGAATAGTGGGATCCACCTGGGCACCTCCGTGCTTTGGGATCTGCAGAATGGGGCCGAGGATCCTGCAGGACTTTTGGGATGAGGTGTCCGAGCCTTGGGATGTCCCAGCAGCTGAGGAAGGAAGGAAGGAAGGAAGGAAGGAAGGAAGGAAGGAAGGAAGGAAGGAAGGAAGGAAGGAAGGAAGGAAGGAAGGAAGGAAGGAAGGAAGGAAGGAAGGAAGGAAGGAAGGAAGGAAGGGAAGGAAGGAAGGAAGGAAGGAAAAGGAAGGAAGGAAGAAGGAAGGAAGGAAGGAAGGAAGGAAGGAAGGAAGGAAGGAAGGAAGGAAGGAAGGAAGGAAGGAAGGAAGGAAGGAAGGAAGGAAGGAAGGAAGGAAGGAAGGAAGGAAGGAAGGAAGGAAGGAAGGAAGGAAGGAAGGAAGGAAGGAAGGAAGGAAGGAAGGAAGGAAGGAAGGATTTCCTCGGCAGTGCCCCCATTTGGATGGACACAGGTGGGATCCTGAAGGTCGTTCCCAAGCCAAAGCAGTCGGTGATTCCGTGATTCCGTGATTGATTCAAGGATATAAACTTCCCAAACCAGCTCCAGTTTCCATTCTCGTGCCAAGAGCTCACAATCAATTCTCCCTCACGGGCACATCCCTGTGTCCTGTTGGATATTAAGACACCGCTGGCTGCGAGCCAGCATTTCATATAATATTTAATATTTCATCTCCTATTTCATTTCCCATTTCATTCCTCAGGAATATTCACAATATTTTACCTGGTAACTTTTTTTTTTCATACTTCACGTGCGGCTCGATGGGAGCTGAGTTCCCCAACTCGGTTACAGGTTCGGATAAAACCGGTTTATATTTATTATTCTCATCCTTTGCCAGGACAGGGACACGGGAAGTGCCGTAATTGAAGCAGATAACTCCGACTTTCTCTCCCTGCGAGCGCATTGTCATGCACATACATCTTGATTAGATCATTTGCCTCGCGAAAAGGAAGCGTTTCTGTGCCGCGGTGTCTCAGATAATTTCCAGCAGAGTCTGCCGGCGGAGTTCTCCGCTGGCAACATTTAAATTCGATGTTCTTCCGGCTGCTGTTTATTTTTCCCGAGCGCTCACGCTCGCCTCCCTCTCTCCCACCTGTCTCCATGGGCAGGTCGCAGCATTTTGGCGAGCAGGCCTGGGGGCGAGCATTCCCCGCTTTCTTTGGAATCCCCGGGAGCCGGCGGGCAGCGCCGCGTTCCCGCACTCCTGACAGCCCGCCCGGGATGGGAATTTTGGGCTGCCCCGCTCCCTGCTGGAGCTGCTGCCACATTCTCCCTTGAACTTGCGGTGACACCGCGGGTGACCTCCAGCCCCCGGCCCCGCTGCCAGGGGGGCTCCGAGCCGGGGGATGGCGGCCCCAGCGCAAAACAAATCCTTAAAGGAATGGGCAGCGCTCCGGTCACTGTCATATTCCATCCCTGGCACTTCCAGCTCCGGCGTTTAACCCCCAGCGCCGGGGGTTTAAAAAGCTGCAGCAGAGCCAACCTTCCTTTCCCGAGGAGCACGTGAAAAAATCCGGGATGTTCTGGAATGTTTGAAAAGTGGATTGGTGGCACAAGGAGAGGGGCACGATTTATTTCCAAGCCTTACAGCTCCTCTGAGGGGTGAAACACAAAAACCGGAGGGGGAAGGAGAAGGAGGTTTTGGGAGAGCATCCCAGCAGCCTCGGAACATCACCTGGCTCTGGAGGAATCTGCTCGATAAATAAATATTTGCTGGGCACGGATTTGTCTCAAAAAGCCTCCATGGGAAGGGAGCAGCTGTAAATGGCAGCAAATTCCCGGTGTTTGCCCGCAGAACGTCCCTGGGTTTGTGGGGAGGTTCGGGCTGAACCCGCAGGGCTCGGGCCTGGAGCACCCGGCTGTGCCCGGCTCTGCCTCCCGGTTCCATCCCTGCTGACCCCACAGAGCCTCTCCGGCCTCTCCAGTCTGGAGCACTTTGTAAAACGTGCGCCTTTCCCACAATTTTCCAGGCGTTGATACAAACGGAGCGGCCCAGCCCGAGCACTCGGGGTGTTCTTAAACAATAAACTCCAAATCCCTCAATTACCCTCCTAAACCCCCTCTGGATGATTCCTGCCGGGTCCCAGACCCCAGGGCCGCCCTCCCGGCCCGGCCCAGGCTCGGAGTCCCTTCCCCAAACCCCAAGCTGCGGCAGCTCCGGCTGCTCCATCCCTGAGCGGGGATGCCCCGGGACACCGGGAGGGGGAGCGGAGTGGTGGGGCTGACCCCGACCCTGCCCACCCGCAGCACATCTGGGCAGATGTTTCCGGGGGGCTACAGCAGCAGCTGGGCTTGTCCGTGGGTGAGCAGAGCAGGAAGAGCCCCGCGAGGCTGCCCTGAGCCCTGCGGGGTCACCGTGCGTGGGGCAGTCCCTGTCCCCCTGCCCAGGGCAGTCCCTGTCCCCCTGCCCAGGGCAGTCCCTGTCCCCCTGCCCGGGGCAGTCCCTGTCCCCCTGCCCGGGGCAGTCCCTGTCCCCCTGCCCGGGGCAGTCCCTGTCCCCCTGCCCATCCCAAACGCGGCTCGGACACGCTCCAAACGCCACATCCAGGCTCCCTGCAGCCTCCCCCGCCTCTCCCAAACTGCTGAAACCCTTCCTCGTACGAACTCAACCCATACCAGAGAGTGGCTGCCGTCAGAGCGAACCTGGGGGTGAATATTCCCTGAATTTATAACCCAGGCCAACACTGATAGGTTTATTTTTTATGAATGTAGCTCCAGCCCTAAACCCGGGCTGCACTTCCCTGCAGGAATCTGCCTGACTTGGAAACCGCTACTTTTTTTTTTTTTTTTTTTTTTTTCTAAATACCTTCACATCTCGTAGCCGCGCATCCCCTCACAGCGCTGCCGGAGCCCTCGGAAGAATCCGCGGCAGCGCAGAGCTCGCTAAAGATCTCCGCAGTTTTCCCTCCTCGAGGATTAACCAGTGCTGCGGGAGTTCCTGGCCTAAACTGGGAGAGGGAGGGGAAGGAAGAGCAGAAATAAACAAAATAAAACCTCTGGCAGCCAGTCGCCTTCTCAGCGCTTGGAATCAAAGTGCGGAGCTGCCGGGAACTTCTGGGCCCGCGGTGCCGCCGGTACCGCCCCGCTATGGTGCAGGAGGTGGGCGCTGGGCACCGGCCCCGGCCGCAGAGGAGGAATTGAAGGAGTTGGGAAGATGTGAGCGGTGTCCCGCGGAGCCAGGAGCGGTGAGTGCCCGGGCGGGACATTCCCGAGGGTCTCATCCCCGCGGGACGAAACTGTTGCGTTTGTGCCGCGCTTTTCTGCGCGGGATGCGGGGCGGGAAACCCGCGGGGTCCCGGGACGGAGCGGACGGGGCGCGGGGGATGCGCGGCGGGCCCGGGACAACCGGGACGGGGCCGAGGTCGGGGCTCACCCCCACCCCTCCCCGCGCTTCCCCCCGGGGGCCGCGCCGCCGATTCCGCCCCCGCGGGCGCCCCGCGCCTCCCGCCCGCCCCCGCCCGCGCAGCGGAGAGCGCGGGGGGGGCGCTTGCGCACTGCTGCGCCCCGCGCACCGCCGGGCCCCCCCGCGCCGCGGCCGGGCTGCTGCGCTGGGCGAGAAGTGTATTAAAGCGCGGGGAGCTCCGCACACTCCGCCGCGTCCCCCTCCGCGCTACCTGCGCGCTGCCCCCGGCGACGCCCGCGCAAGGTAAGCGGGGTCCCGCGGGCGGGGACGCGGGAACGGGGGCGGAGGGGGGGGAGAGCGCGGAGGAGCGGCCGCGTTTACCTGGGACGGGCCGGGCCGGGCGCGGAGCCGCCGCCCGCGGTGCTGCGCGCAGCCTGCGCGCCCCTGCCCGGCCGCGGCTGTCCCGGCCGCTTGCGCGCAGGTAGCGCGGAGGAGAAGCTGCGCGGCCCTGCGCGGGGTCTCGGGGCGCGGAAAGGTCTCCGGGGCTTTTTTTTGTCTCCCTCTCGAGAGCAGAAGGGGAGAGCCGAGCGCTGGCGGAGCGGGCGCGCCGAGGTGGCCGGGCTAAAAGGCAAAAAGCAATTAAAACTCCTCCTTTCGGATTAACAACCAAAAATTGATCGATCTGTCAGGAATACTGTTGATTTATGAAAGGTGCTTATTTCCTTGGTATGGAGAATTTTATGTTCTCTAGGTGAAACTGAGTTCACCCAGCTCCAGAGTAGATTGATGTTTTAATAAAAATAAATAAAGGGAAAAAGCTCGCCCGGTCTTTGGGGACATCAACTCTCAAATCGCGGAGTTAGACTAACAAATCAAATCGCATTATCTTTACATTTCGCATCTTTTAATCTTAAAAAAAAAATTAATTAAATTAAGAAATGACGGGCAGCGCCGGCGATTTTATAAGTTTTAATAAGAAGGTTTTTTTTTTCTTAAAAAAAATATTAAAAAGTTGAAATAACAAATAATCGATGTTTGCTGGCGGATGCGGCGGGGGGAGCGGCAGGCGGCGGGGCCGGGGGCGCGGAGCGCGGCCGCCCGCGCACTGTCCTGTAGATGGCACACGGTCCCCACGCTAGAGAGCCTCGGCGGCGGCGAGAGGGGATCTGCGAGGGAAGCGGCCAGCCCAGCACTTGTTGTTTACCCGCGCCGGGGCGTTCGCGAATTCATCGCAAATTCAAGCCCGAGGGGCGCGGGGAAGCGCCCCGGCTTTTCTCTCCATCCGCCCGCGGCCGCGGGAGTTGCGCGCCTGGCGGGGTGCGGGAGCGCGGCGTGCGGGGGCGATGCCGGGGGAGCGGCTCGGGGGGGGCCCCGGCCGGGCCGGGCGCCCCGACACGTTTGTCTTTGCGATGTAAATCGCGGCGGGACAAATTGCTTATTAACAGTCGGGAAGGAGCGGCGCTTTCCTTCTTTCTTCTTTTCTTTCGCTGTTTTCATTCCGGCATGGCCCCCAGCTACGCTCGGGGCAGCCTCGCCGCCCAGCAGTTTTCCCTTCATTTCAATATCCTAAAGAAAATGCAAATCACCGCGCCGTGGCCTTTTTAAAAAGTTAAATTAGCAACAGCTTTAAGTGACTCCATTAGCATGGAAAACATACAAATGTTTAATGTGGGAATAGCCCGGTTTGCGGAGCTCTGCCGGCGCGGCCAGGGGAAGGCTTGGTTGGCTCCGAGCCCAGCTCGGGGCTCCCCCGGTGCTGCACCCCGGGACCCGCACCGGGGCCAAGCGGCCGCGGGAGGCACCGGGCGGGCTCCCCGCAGCTCCCCGCGCCGCCGGGAGGTTTGGATTATTTACAGCAGCGCTGTGGTCAGCCGGGAAATCGCCGGGCACTCGTGGGGTGAAAGGACAGGGACCTTCCCCCGGTGTGTGACCCCCTCGGGGCGTCCCCGTCCCGCCCGCCCAGCGCTGCGGTGCGCGGAGCCGGGGCCGGTACCGCGCCCGGGGCTCTCCCGCAGCTCCGCCGTGCGGGAGCGGGCTGGGCTCGCCCGGCCGGCCCGGGGCTCCTCCGCCGCTCGCCTCGGGGACAAAGTACCGGTGACAGCGGCAAGTTTTGCTCCGCCGGTGCTGCGGGAGAGCGGCCGGTTCCCCGCGGCCGGTGGGTGCGGGAGCCCCGCACCGCGGGTGTTTCCCGTGCGCTGGCGGAGGATGTTCCCGGATCCCTGCAGGGCAGAGCCAGCCCCGAGCACGAAAGAGTTAAGGTTTCTATTATTCAGTCGAGGTCTTGTTAGGATGTAATCTGCATTTTCTAACTACTGCGTAATAAAAAGTGAGAAGTTTTGAGACACCTTTCTTGATTATACCTTTGGCGATACTTTAGGTTTTACATTTAATTTGCATTTTGTTCTTAGCGAATATTGAAGTCTTGAGTGGAGGATTGAATTTTATTAGGACATCTGGACTGACAATATCAAATCAGACACCAACGTCCCAAAGCATGCTAAAATTTCAGAGTTAATTAGAACGAAGTGTGTTTAATTAAAGCCAATTATAATATCTGAAATTATCTGATCGATCCTTGTTTGTTCAGTTGGAGTCACTTGATATTGTTCCCGCCGCACGGTGGGACCTGTCCGGCCGCCAGCTCCCCGCGGCCCCGGCTGCGCGCCCGCGCTCCTCCGCGGGGGCGGCTGCACCTCCGCCCGCGCCGCTCCGGACCGCTCCCAGCCCTTTCCCGGGGTCCCCGGGGGGCAGAGACGCGGCGGCCCCGCAGCATCCCCGGGCCGCGGCCCCGCATCCCGCGGGGACCGGGAGGGCAGCGCCCGCGCCGCGCCCTCGGGCCGCCGGGAGCCGGGCAGCGCCCGCGGGGAGTTTATTCCCAGAAAAAGCTCCCGATGGGCGCACGGCTACCAGGGCTGGCGCTGGGGCACGGCGGAAGTTTAAGCCTTTTTTTATTTTGTCCTTTTATTTTATCCTTTTATTTATTATTTATTTTTAAATGCCTAATTTTGATGTAACAATATCGGGGCTCAGGGCCGCGGGAGCGCGCCGGGGGCAGCGCGGGGCCGAGAGCCAGTTTGGGTCAAACAGCTCTGCACCCACGGGGAGCTCCGTGACCCCGAGCCCGAGCCGCCACACGGCCGCGCAGCCGGGCCCGGAGCCGCGCAGGGGCGCGGGAGGTGCGCGGGCGGGCGGCCGAGGGCACCCAGGGCCACCAGGAACGGACAGGGACAGGGACACGGACAGGGACAAGAACAGGGACAGGGACAGGGGGACAGAGAGAACCTCCCGCACCCTGCACCGAGCCCGCGGAGCCGGTGCCTGCCCTGCGCGGGCGCGGAGCGGCTCAGCCCCCCGAGCATCCCCGGACGGCCCCGAGCGCTCCGCAGCGGGCCCGGGATGCTCAGGAATGCCAATCCAAGCTCTGAAATGAGCCCGGCGCGGGTCAATCCGTCCCGAAAGGAGCGCGGCCGGGCGGCGCGGGGGTCCCGGCCCTTCCCGCAAGCCCTGCCCGTGGCGGGGCGCTGGGGGCCTGGGCTGGCGGCGGAGCCCCGAAGCAGCGCCCCGGTTCCGCTGCGCTGCTGGGCCGCGCTCGGCCTCTGCCCCGGGCTAAGGATGCGCGACCCCCCGCGCAATGACCGGGCCGGGCCCCGCTGCGCTGCGCCCCCGCGGAAATCCGCGCCTGCCCGGGGATGAACGCCCTGAAGCAGCGGCGGAGCTGAAACCGCACGGAAATCCCAATTTAGCCGAAAACACCGATTTCTCCCTCCCGCAGCACGGGAGTTTGGAGAGATTTGCTTCGGTTACACCGGGAGTAATTTATGCCCGGTGTAAAGGCGGCGTGTTGGTAATGAAGGCGCCTCGCAGCAATAAAATTGAAATGTGGAGCTTGGCGAGCTGCGGGGACCCGGCCGAGCCCCCCGAGAGCGGGGCCGGGGCTTCGCTCCCCGCTCCCAGCGCAACTTCCCGCTGGGAAAGTTTGTGCGCGGTGGGAAACGCGGAGCTGGGCTGCTCGGGCCGAGGAAATCGCCAAATTACCAAAATCTCGCTCTCCGACTTGGGGTGATTGAAACCGTGAAATGAGAAATAAATAAGAAATAATAATAGCCAAAAAAAAAAAAAAAAAAAAAAAAAAAAAAAAAAGAAAAAAAAAGTGAAATGATTGAGATAATAGTCCCGAGGGGATTGTCCCGAGGGGGGGAAAAATAAAATAATAAACTTTCGGGGAATACTCTGAGATCGCTGGGAGGAAGGGTCTCAGTTTTAAGCCCCGCACTGCGCGGGGTTCCGTGTCCGGCCGCGCTGCGGGGCAGGAGGAGGGAGCGCTCCGCCCGGGCGGTGCGGGGGGCGCGGAGCGGGGCCGGGCCGGGCCGGGGGACAGCTGGGCTGCGGCCATCTGAGCGCCTCCGCCGTGACATCTGGGAGCCCGCTGGTGTGTGGCACGCGCATCGCTTGATGTCGCTATTTAAATGCAAATTTGCGGGGGGATCACTGAAGCCTCACCCCGTAAATTCACACAAAAGGGAGACTTGGCGCCGGAGGAGGAGGAGGAGGAGGAGGAGGAGGTGGAAAAGGAGGAGGAGGAGGAGGGCCGCGGAGCCGGGAGGGCTCGGGCCGCCCCCCGCAGCCGCGCACACCCCCTCGCCCGCCCGGCTCCGGCCGCCCCGCGCAAGGTGCGCTGATCCCGGGGCCGCGCTCCCGCAGCCCGGAGCGGGCCCGGGGCTGCGGAGGGGGCCCGGGGCTGCGGAGGGGGCCCGGCCGCCGCTCCCCTCCCTCCCAGCGAGAAGCTGCCGGGGGCGGGCGCCCCGCGGGATGCCGGCCTGGGAGCGGTGCGGGGCGGTGCGGGCAGCAGCAGCAGCAGCCCGGGCAGCTCCAGCCAGGCAGAGTGACAAAAAAAAAAAAAAAAAAAAAAAGAAAAAAAAAAAGATAAAGTTGGTGAATGATAAAGACCGTATTTTCCACGCTTTGGGTGCAGGACCAGATGATCTAGAAAATGAGCTGAAATAGATTCAGGCTCAGAGCCTGTTGTGAGGAGCAGCTGATTCCCCCATTCCTGGCCAGATGGCTTCTGAACACAGATTTGCATTCATTTTCGCTTAATATCGTCCAAAATAGTGGGGCAGCTGCATTTGTTGTCAAAAAGGTTTAAAACTCCCTTTCTTTCTGGGGCAGGATCGTTACCTTATGTGATGGGCTTATGGAACTTTCTTTTTTTTTTTTTTTTCCTTCCCCTCCTTAGTCAACAGTATCAGATTTAAAAGGATTTGTTTTAAAACCTTCTAATTTGGTAATCAGATTTAAATCGCCTTGGCGCGTGTAATCTGAATTAAAGATACTGTAAATGATTTTAAGCTTTCGTTCGCGGAAGGGAAGCACCAAGTTCGGCGTTGTTCATTTGAGGGAATATCTTGCAATAACAGCGGCGTTGGGCGGTTTTTACCTGATTTTTGGAGGGTGGATTTTGCTGGCTTGGGGGGGGATCCTCGGCCCCCGGCGCCAGCTCCAGGTCCCCAAATGTGTCGGTGCCACCAAATGCCACCGCGAGCGTGGCATTGTTTGGGAACTTTGGTGTCTCTGTCAGCGCGATGGAAGTGTTTGGGTTTGTGAGCTGCTCTGCTGTACCTCCAAAGCTCCGGGCTGATTATGAATACAGGAATTTTCTTTTTAATTTCTCGTGAATAGTTTCCATACACTTTGATTTAAGGTTATTAACATTCTATAGACAGTGGCATCTTTAATATGTGGCGATCGCTTCTAAAGACTAATCTCATTACCCTCAAATAGTCATAAAATATGATTTTATTATACTTACGTATTTAATTAGACGGCCAGCAATGTAATGGATTTTGAGATCGGGTAGAGCAACAGCTTTGATAATTCACTTATCTTTGGCAATAGTCATTAACCCCCAACACCAGCAAAATAGATTGCTTTCTAACACATCCCTTTTTTTTTTCTTTTTTTTATCTTTCCCCTCTTTCCCCTCACCCCTTGGAGAAAGGGGATCCTGATAACACAAATCGGACTTTCGATTTTCACCGATTCCTTCAGATACGAACTCCGATTTTCCCCGAGTTCGGGAAATATTAGCGCGGGGATGTTGGAGATTCACCAGAAATAAATACCAAAAAATAATTTTAAAAGATATTAAAAAAAAAAATAGTGGAAGGAAGTCGTAGCCCACACTGGGCGGAAAAGGCTGATCACTTGAGAGGAAGATATATAGATATAACATGTAAATATAGGAAAAATATCAATATGTATAAAGGATCAATAGAGATAAGGATATCTATATGTGTAAGAATATATATATAAAATATCAATATTTAAAGTATCAATATATAAAGTATCAATGTATAAAGTATCAATATATAAAATATCAATGTATAAAGTATCAATATATAAAATATCAATGTATAAAAATTAATATATAAAATATCAATATATAAAAATCAATATATAAAATATCAATATTAAAAATATCAATATATAAAGTATCAATATATAAAATATCTCTATATACCAATACATAGAGATGTACCAATATATAAAAATGCTTATAAACACATAAAAAAGAGACATAAATAAATCTTTCTATGGAGACACACAGACACAGCCGGACAAGGCGGACCCAGAGCCGGGATTCGCGTGTTCACACCAAGTCTCCAGCCCAGGTATCCCTGGCCATGTCCGCCCGCATTTATAGCGCGCCCACGGCGCAGGGGCGCACCCCGCCGCCCACCCTTTGTCCGGCCCCGCACCCCGGGTCACCCCGCACGGAGGGCAGTGCCCCTTTCCCCGGGGCCGCCTGGCTGTCGCTGTCACTGTCGCTGTCGCCGTCGCTGTCGCCGCGGGGGGGGGGGGTGGCGGGGCGGGGAGGAGTGGGCGGGGCTACCTCCGGACCCCGCTCTCCATATATGGGCATAACCACGCCCCCTATGCGACGTCATCGGTGACGCCACGTCTCCCGCGGCGGCGGGGGCCCGGCTCCCGGGGAAGGGGCGCGCTCCTCGGGGAGGGAGGGCCGGGCTCTGCGCGCCTCCGTCCATTCCGCGAGCCGCCACGGGCCCGCGCCCCGTTCTCCCGTGTGCCCGGCAACACCTCCGCGGTAATCAGGATTTTTTTTTTTTTTTTTTTTTTTCTTCTTTCTCCCCCCCGTTTATTTGTCTTTTGGAGCAGGAGAGCCTTGCCAGAAAGTGGTCGATTCAGCAGTGTCCTGAAGCTTTTTTTTTTTTGCCGAGCCCGGTTTTTACTAGGATGACACCACGTTGAGCGCGTCTGCGAACAACAACAACAAAAATATTTATTCTTTTTTTTTTTCCCCCCTCCCCCCTAAAAAAAAAAAAAAAAAGAAAAGCCACCTCGCAGTGTCGCCGGCTGCAGTTATACTTTTTTCCATCTTTTTTTTTTTTTCTTTTTTTTCTTTTTTTTTTTTTTTTTTAAACCACCAAACTGGAACGCCATCCAACTCGCCGCACAGAAGTACTCAGTAAATTGTTTATGTCGTGCCAATACAGGACAGATTGAAGAAGGAAGCAAGACTTGAACTGGGCTTTTCTCCTACTGATCACAGGGAGTAAAGTCATCTCTTATATTCCAGTCGCCAAGGAGAGAGAGAGAGAGAGAGAGAGAGAGAAAATCAAGCAACAACCAACCCACCCCGTATCTGACATTTCCCTCAATTTTAACCCCTTTTGGTTAGGAGCTGGTTTCGCCCAAATTTGTTTTAATGTTTGGGATTCAGGAAAATATACCAAGAGGTGGGACGACCATGAAAGAAGAACCGCTGGGCAGTGGGATGAACCCCGTCCGCTCATGGATGCATACTGCTGGGGTAGTGGATGCTAACACGGCCGCCCAAAGGTACGTCTGCCAAATCCTCTCCCGGCGGTTTTCTCCTCCTGTATTTCTCATCCCGGCCGTAAATCCCCCCCCCCTTAACTCCCCCCCCCGCCCGCCCCGTATCAGTTACAGCCTCCCCGCTCCGCGCCGCTCCGCGCTCCCCGCATCCCCCCGCATCCCCCCGCGGCCGCGGAGCCTGCGCGCCCCTTCCCGCCGCTCTCACCCACGCCTTGTCTTGTTTTCTCCCGCAGCGGCGTGGGGCTGGCTCGGGCACATTTCGAGAAACAGCCGCCTTCCAATCTCAGAAAATCCAATTTTTTCCACTTCGTCTTAGCTCTGTACGACAGGCAGGGACAGCCGGTGGAGATTGAGAGAACAGCTTTTGTGGACTTTGTGGAGAAAGAGAAAGTAAGTCTGCCAGTTATCTTAAATTTTTTTTTTTTTTTGGTAATTTTTTTAAGCGTAAAGGAGTGGAGCAGAGCTGGGTCCCAGCACGGCGGCTCTCCCGGCGCCCACGCCACGTGCGGCTCCCCCCCGGTCTCACGGCCGCTCCGGAGAGACCCCGGGGTTACAAACTTAGCGCCGACTTATTTTAAACGCCGGGAAAACGGCAAAACATGACATATTTGCACCGAGCTAATGACATCATCAGCGCTCCACAGCAGAAAGAGAGAGGAGAGAGAGAGAGAGGAAAGAAAAAAAAAAAAAAAAAAAAGTGACCGTGGGCTGAATTTCTGCAAACTGTTAATTCCGAGCCGCTGCAGGGACGAGAAAAAATGGGCAGCAGGAGGAGGGCGATATTTTTCATGCTAAATGTAATTATTTATCGTTGCTTGCAGGAGCCAAACAATGAAAAAACTAACAATGGGATTCATTATAAACTTCAGTTATTGTATAGCAATGGTAAGTTGTGGTTCTCTCCTTTCTGAGCGTCCGTGCGCCGCGGAAAAGTCTGATTTTCCTTCCGAGGCCTTTTTTTTTGGGATGGGAGGGGGGAGCAGGGGGGGGATAAAGGATATAAAGATTTCGAGATTAAAATTACACGCGTGTAAACACGGCTCTTTCCTTGGCATATAAGGAAAACAAAACATAAAGGATCGATAAGTCAATGGTACTTCACATGATTAACCGGTTGGGCTTGAAGTGGAAAGTAAAAAAAGGGGATCGATGGCAGCTCGGGCACAGCGGCACTTTTAAGGGAGTTTTTATTTATTTTTTTTTCTCCCCAGTTTTGGGGGTTGATGGTAATTATTGGGATGGGGCGAGCGGGCAGAGCGGAGCTCCCAGCCCGGCGGAGCCGCTTCCTCGGGCGCGGAAAACCCGCGGGGGCCGCTCACGGTCCCGCGTGTTCCCCGGGGCCGTGGGGCCGCGCCGAGCCCGGCCGGGGGTGTGGGGCTGGCTGGGCCACGGCCCCCCGAGCTCCCGGTTCATCCCAACTCCGCCACCTGGCTAATTTTTATCTTTATTACTCTTTTTTTATTATTATTATTATTATTTTTGGGATTTTGAATTTTCTCCCGGAGCCGGCGCGGGGCCGATCCCTGCCCGCTCCGCGTTAATTGCCTGACCTCATCCTTTCCTTGTGGGACCGGGGGGGTTCGCTGCCCAAACCCTGACCGCGATTTTTTGTGCTTTCCCTCCCCGCGCAGGAGTCAGGACAGAGCAGGACCTGTACGTTCGGCTAATAGACTCCATGACCAAACAGGTGAGAAACTTTTCCGCTTTTCCTGCCGCGCCGCTTGCTGAGTTTGGGGGTTTGCCCTTGCTTGGGAAGGTGGGGGGCGAGCGAACCGGCGGAGCGCGCCCGCTTTTGGTTTCACCTGATTTTTGGTGGCTGCTGGCCGAGATGCCGAGTACCGGAGGATATTTGGGGAAGAGAAAAAAAAAAAAAAAAAGTGTGTTGTTGCTCTTCGAGGCAGCATTGAGATCATTCCGTGTGGTGTGTGTGGCATCGAGGACAACGTCATGGGAACAGATGTTTGATATAATTAATTTAGCCAGGGAGAAAGGAAAGGGGGAAAAAAATCCCACCGAGTTACCCAGATTTATTTTTAAATTCACTTTTCCCTCTCTGTAACTTTTTCCTTATTTTTTTGTGCAATATTTTTGCTCGGTGTGGAAGGGCAGAGCCCCTTCCCCACACTCCGAAATTGCCGGGATTAGTATTTTTTTTTCTTTTATAACGCCACCATCCAGTAACGCGAGACGTTTATTTGGATTTAAAAGTTAAATGTGCTGAGGTGAAAAGTCATCTTGTTCTCCTCTAGTCCATATTCACCTCTCAGCCCCCCATCTCCATAATTCAAACTCCATGCTCCAGGGGTCACCCAAACCCGTCCATTTCCCTGAGATCAGCTTCTGTTTCTTCCTCAAACCTCTGTCATACCTTGTAAATAGCATAATTACAAGCAGTTCCTTATTAAATTATTTAACCTGTCTTGGT
>JAJEOU010000510.1:1444033-1451533 GCA_021534815.1 Acrocephalus arundinaceus
CAAATAGCAAATATGTAACTAATAAACCAAAGTTGTTATAATTGAAACTAATTACACATGCTGGTTGCGTAGCCCAACGTTAATTTACATACCCAGATGAACTCCATGCATCCTTCACTCTGCCTCTTGTCTGGTTTGTCGCTGGCCTTTTTTTCCAAAAGAACCTATTCCCAGCAAGGTTTGAGCCCAAAGCGAGGTAAAGCTGGTTTGGGATGATTTTAACCATAAAGACGATGGTTTTGGTGGCGGACAAGCCGGGTTTTTTGTGGACGATGTGGTAGCAGCAAAAGGGCAATTTTGGGTTGAGCCTGGCTGCTGGAATGGGTTCCTTGGAGCAATAAATGGAGAAGCGTTCACCCGACACCGGTTTTGTGAAGAAGAGGGTTAGGCTGGTTTGAAGAAGGCTTGTGTTTCAGTAGCTCGCAGGACAAAGTTATCTTTTGATCGTGAACTTTGCTGTCCAGTGCCTGAAAAATTAAACCTGGAAAACTCCCTGAGTTAAGCCTAAAGAAATATGCACCACCAGTGGAGAGCAATGCTAATGTTTAACTAGCTGAAATAGCTGTTTGCTTAGTGGGGAATGTGAGGTATCTGACAGAAGGGACATCTCTCTTATTAGTAATCAAATAGGGCTGACCAGTTGTTGCCATCACTCTGGGATTGTGTCAGGCAATTGAGAACAAGTTCACCACTTTATACAAGTCCAAGTACAAAAAAAAAAAAAAAAATCAATACGATTATATTTGTCTTTAGCGTTTTAGCTATGGAAATCATATCGTGCTGGGTTGTTGCCTCGCGAGCTGGATTTATTTCTGCTTTATTGGCTAAAAAAATAGTTGGAAGTGGAGGAATCTTGGCGGCGTGGTAAATGCAAGGCAGCGTGTTACAGCTTTTATTATTGGATTACGGGCATGTTCATTGTGCAGAGTTCTTTTTTGGAGAGATGTGTGACTTTTGCAGATGTAAATGGTGAATTGCATTAAAGTGTGACTGCAGCAGAACGCGAGGAAAATTAACCAGGAATGAAAATTAGAATAATATTTTGCTTTTCTGCGCTGGGTCGGACTCTGTGATTCAGAGCTGTGGAGCCTTTCATGCCTCTGGAGTGCCCAGTGCAAAATGCACGAGGAGTTGATGTTTGTGGTCCTTGCACGTGCCAAAAACGTGGCGAAACATCACCTTTTTAGGGATTCTGATGATATTTCCATAATGACATCCTGGAGCTGCTGTGGGATGATTCATATCAGTCGTGTGAAGGGTGATTCTGGCAAAACTGAGCCAAGCTACCCAACACCAGTGCTGTTATACCTCCCCCAAACTATCAGAACTCTGGGATCATTTGATATTCCAGCAGCATGAGAAGAGGGGGGGGGAAAATCAGAAAACATTTGGTTAATGGGTTTATCATGTTTATTTGAATAAGGAAGATTGAAACTCCATTTATGCCTAGTATAAATGCTTTAGTGATCTTAATTATTGATGAAAAATCTGCTGTGCTTCTAAATTTAAAGACGGGACAATTTTATGGCAATTTTAATCACCTTCTGCATTAGGAATTTTCAAGATTGGGGCTTCATGGGGATGGCATGGATTTTAGCCTCCTAAAGAGAGTTGTCACTTCTCATGTCAGAGGATGTGGAGCTCGACAGAGGCTGGGGCGGCCTCTCCAGCTGGGTTTTTGAAGGACTGTGGGATGTGATGTTTGCTCCGAGCAGATCGCGGCAAACATGGGAGGGAAGCGTGGCCGGGAGGAAGCTCTGGAGGAGCCCTGGAACCGCTGGGGTGGGTTTGGAACCCCCGATATTTACGTTCTCTCAACCCATGTGCTCGGAGCCTGGTGCCTGAATTGGTTGTCAGGGTTGGGTTTCAGGCTTGCGTTTCCCTCTCGAGCATCACGGAACAACCTCTCCCCGTCACATTTGGGGGTCAATTTACAGTTTCCCATAGGAAGTGGAGTCGCTTGGGTAGTTGGCTTAAAAAAAAAAGAAAAGGAAGAGTTATATCCAATGTGCTTCCCTAGATCCTTTTGTCCTTTGGATACATTTAGCAGCTTTTGACCAGATAAGGCATATTTGTCCTCGGGATATGAACCAATAATTCAATCCTGAATTGAGATCTATGGCCACCCATTCCTTCCAGCCCACACTAGGAGACTCCGTGATAGTGGGAGTTGTTTATGCACCGGGATTGAAAAAACCCCCAAAAACAGAAGGAAAAAAACAACCCCTCACTCACCTCAGGAGTGATAATTTACTGGCAGTGCCGATATTTTAAATAAACTTGTGTAATTCTACTTCTGAATCCTGCAGTGGGCTGCAAACGTAAAAGCCCAACGCGAGGCCTTGGAAGCGGTTTTTGGTGTCAGGAGCCTCCGCGACCTTTTAATTCGCCGGGAATTTTTATTTACGTGGCCTGGATGTTTCTCACGGAGCACGGCTGAGCAGGGAGGCTTTTATTACTGTACACACTGAAGTGTCTGCTGGCATTTCGGGGCCGCTCCTCCTGCACGGTACCTCACGTGTTAAAGAACAAACCCACCGTCAATCGCGGCCTCAGTCAGTAAAAAGATGCCACAGGAAAAAAAAAAAAAAAAAGAAAAAGTGTCCCTGGGAAATTAGATTGACCCAAAGAAAAGCAAATAAAAGAAAGGAAAAGGCCCATATTTTCTTTGCGGTGTTGCTGAAAAGGATGGGAGTATCATTTTCATAGTGGAATAATGTTTTCTGGGAAAACACAAAAGCAGATGTTCCTCATTAGGAACACCCATTGTCTACATATCACAACTATGAACAGATAAATCTCTCCTATTTCACCCGTACATTCCAAGGGCTGTAAATGATTACAGGACGCCGCTGTAACTGCTAAACCAAAACCACACTCTGGGCTAAGAACCATTCCTCCGTGCCACCAGCAGATATTTCACCGGGGAGGGATGGAAATTCCTGCTCGACTCCTGGCCGCCTTTTCCCGGGGGTGTCCCCCAGGAATGGTGGCGCTGGGTGCCGGTGGCGCTCGCTCGGGGGCCGGGCTGGGAGCGCCGTGCCCGGGCTGGGAGCGCTGGCGGAGCGTGGCCAGCGCCTGCTCGGCAGAGGGTTTCCAGATGGTCCCATCACAGCCCTACTGCTCGCTGGCATCTCCGTGGGCAGTAAATACCCCCCTCCCCATAAACCTGGCATTATTCTATAGAGTTCGGGAGACTTATCATTCCAAGTGTGTCCTACTTTCCTGTATGCAAGCCAGACATCTGCTTATCCCATTTCTTTCATACGGAGTTTGGAATAGCTGTAGTTCGGGGGAATAAAAAGTTTTGTCGTATTTAACAGCTGTTACAAAATTTCAATCCTGTAGGCTCTTAAAATACCTTTCGCCTGACCTCAGATTTGGGAGATAATTGACATTGCTGGTAGCCACCCCCCTTAACCTTTCCCTGGCTGTAATTTCAGATTATTTTCCCTAAACCACTTGGCTGTTCACTCTGTTTTTTTTTTTTTTTTAATTTAATTTTTTTTCAATTTTTTTTTTTTTTTTTTTTGACTGCCGGCTCGCCGGTGCAGCGCTTTAATTCCTCCCTACTCCAAGTTTACACCTTCGGCGGGGTGGCGGCGGCGGCTGGAGGGCGAGGGGGGTTTTTTTTCGTCAGCAGCGTTTCCTTTCACTTCCCGTCACAAAGGTGAGAGCCGCTGACCTTTGCTGGCAGTCCCGGCCGCTGAATTATTCATGTGATTGACTTTTTGTCAGTGCACACAGTTGTGCTCTGGGACATTTTATTCATTTACCTCATTTAAAGCGCCTTTCTGCACCTGTTCAAGTATTAATATCATGTAATTTGGGCCTAATGCCGATTTTGCTGAACACTCATTATATTTTTTATTAGCTATATTTCCAAACGATTATGTATGATTATTACCAAGCCTTACAAACAGCAATGGGTTATTCCCTAGACCTTTACATCTTCTTGTCAGGTTGTTTTCAGAAGCAAGGAGGATAAACATTTGACCAGTCCCAATGTTTTTATTCCTACTCCATATCCAACCAGAGAACTTAAAGCTTTTTCCCTTATGGCTTTGCGAAAGCATGATTAAATCCAACTCTGCAGAAGCTGTACAAATGCCAGCATTTATAAGGTCAACGCTTTTGTTAAAAATGCTATGTAAATGAGGATCTGCAAAAAGGGACATTAAATAAAATTAAATTCATTGTCTTCTTTAATGTCATTTACATTTTGGCTAAGCCCTGGCCTGTCAAGGAGGATTTTTTAAATAATTTTAATTACACATCATTTAGGGATCCAAGGTTTTCTATTCAGTAGCATTTGGATAACCTGCAAAATGGTGACTGTTTATTAACTTCTTAAATGACAACTTGTCATTTCATCTGCATAATGCAATGAAAACAGAGCAGTCTGGTGTCTTTTTTTTTTTTTTTTAATTCTTATTTTTCTTTAAGATGTGCCCCAAACTGCTGGAAGAACAGACCTTAAAATAGCTCAGCTGCTCTTTTGCTTTCAGCATCCTATTGGCGCTACCAAGTTCAGAGTATATTAAAAAATTACGACTTTCCTGGGTAACCAGTTCTGGGAAAAATTGCCATCAGGAACCCGACATTGATTTTTTTTTCCTCCTTAAGAAGGTGGTTTATTGTAGATTAATGGGTTTAGCTGCGAGGGATCTGTTTGCAGGCAGGGGTAGCTGGATTGGGTTGAGGCGCTCAGGTACGAACACCTCTCACCTGTTCAAACGAGGACACGGCACACGCCGGGGCTTCAAATGTGCATAAAAACAGAGCAAAAACCGGCAAATCAAAGTCATCCCTGTAATTCAGCCCCTCCGAGCTCCCCCACACCCCAGAACCAGGACTTTGGGCGTGCTTCCTTCTCCCTCCTGCTTCCTTTCCCTCGGGTCATCTGAGTCACGGCATTTCCATCGCTCCCTGGTAATCCCAGCTCACAACCCGCAGCCCAGGAAATTGTGGGAATACCTGGGATGCGCCAGGGGCTGGCTCCCGGAGCATTGTTCCCCAGGAAATCCCAACCGTGCTGGGCGAGACCCCTGCACCGCTTCCCCCTCCCGTCTCATAGTTGATTATTTGGAGGCCAAAGCATGGCACGGCTCGAGGAGGAGGGAATAATAAAATCCCGTGCTTTTGTGGGAGAGGAAAAGGCGGGGGGGAAGGGATTTAAGCAAAGCTGTCAAAAACTATACTCCAGGAGGGACCCTGATACAAACCATCCCGGGCTTCTGCTGCAGCCTTATCAGGTGAAAAGCAAAGATACTGCCAGAGCCTGTAATTTTGTTAGGATGCCTTTGATGAATTGGATTAGGTTATGGAAAAATCTTTCAAACTCAGAGTTCTGGTACGTGAGCTTCCAGGAAGTAAATAATTACTCTCAGACAGCAGATAATTAAAAAAAACAACCTGTGAAACACAAAGTGGTAGAAATGGGTTTAATAAGGCTCCGTTGCTAACGCAGGGAGATTTCGGGGGGCCGGGGGTAGGAGCAGCCCCGGTGTTGGGTTACTCGCAGGGCTGAGGAGGGAGTGCTTTGCCGGCCTGGAGGAGGTGGAAATTCCAGGCTGGGAGGATGGAAATTGTCACCGGGGATGCCAGGGGGTGATTGACATGCGGGGCGAGGGGAAAGGGGACGCGGGAGCTCAACCTGCGCTTGGCAGCCCCGGCGGAGCTCAGGAAAATGAGCGCCATTCACGCGGGTCCTGCTGCCAGCCGAGCAGCTCGGCCGGGTTGTTTATCTTAACAGCAAATCTCGCAAAAAACCGTTGTGGTCAAACCTGTACAACACAACCTTATACTGGCATTATTAATGCCCTGTTAAAATAAAGATGTAGCTGGGAAAAGAAAAAAAAAAAAAAAGCTGGGGCTGGGGAATTTTACAGGCTGAGGGGCACTCCGGGCTTTACGAGATGTGAGTTTGCTGTTAACTGTTTTGGTTCTTTAATGTTTTAAGCCGAGGAAAACTTGCTGGTTCCTCGGTGTATCAGCTCAGCTCTAACAGAACAGAGCTGGCTCCGTTCTAGGCTTTATTTTGCTATAGAACAAACTCTCCTTATTTCTCTGAGGTGGAAAGCACCCAGAGTGTAAACAGCGTTTGTTCAGGAGAAAGGAAAGGTGTTTGTTCCACAGGGTTTGGAGAATTCCAGGTGGTGGGGCTGGAGGCAAATTAAAAAAAAAAAAAACCAACAAATAAATAATAACAATGATGATGATTAAGAAATCCTGGCACACTTTGAGCAAAATAAAAAGTTTCAAGGCCAGCTAAAGGACACGGAGCCCACAATGGTGCGGTGCCCGTGCCAGGGGCGCGGGGAGTGAACGGCGGCACCCGCGCGCGGCAGCGGCGGCGAGGACAGCGCCGTGTTTTCCCAATAATTCACTAGGAAATGAGTTTAACATGTGTGGAAAGGAAGGGGCTTACATTTGTGTTGTTGTAAGACATGTAGCATAGGCCCAGCTAGCGGAAGGAGTCGGCTCCAGCTTGTCTCTCGTGAAAGACGAAACACGGTTACACATCTGGTGAGAAAGAGCAGTTCATTTGCCCAGACAGCTCGCTCTGCAGCCGCTGAAAGGAGCTATTTTGACAGAAACAAAGCCATGGGGGCTGGGGCAAGCGATTAGCGGGATCCTGCTCGCTCAAAACTCCTTGGCCTTAATGATAAAGAAATAGGAAAGGAAATAAAGAAACCCGGCCTAAGCCTCCAGCGGTGTTTAAGGAGGCTTTGGGAAAGTAGCAATACAAACAAGGGTTTCCATGTCAAATTCCCGCTGCACTTGGGAAAAGTTTCTAAGGAGAAAAAGGTTGGAAGGATAGCGGAACAAAAATTAACCTGGAAGCTGAAGGAGTTATTAAAAAGCAGAGGTCCGGCCTCACTTCTGGGATAAGCTCATTTTCCTGAGACATGTGCAGGAGAAGAAGTTAATTTGACAGCATGGAGGGTGTGGTGCTCTCATCTAAAAGGTGAATTCAGCACTGAAAATCTTCACCACACACTTGGTTTGCTCTCTGGCCCCGTGGCTGCACAGAACCTTCAGTTTAGTTATAAAGCAAACAACGAGCCCTATCAAAAACCCCAATCTGGACAAAAAAAAAAATCCCCAATCCTCTCGTTGAAGTGAGGTTATTAATGCACAAAGGAGAGATGTGAGTGCCCTTTCTTTTGAATAACAACCAATAAAATTGAATTGGTCTTGGTATTGTGTGGATTGTCAGGAATGCTCTTTACCAATCCAAATTTGATTAGGATTTCCTCTTTATGTTTGTGCAGTTCTTCTGTGCTTCACGAGATGCTGGTGGGCAGCGAGCTGCCTGTGCTAATCCAAACAGGCTTATTAAGGGATCCATCAGGGGGACTGCGGCGGGGCTGTCCCGTTGGAAACAAACAGTTCAGTAGCTGGAGGTACAAAGAGATTTAGGGAGCGATCCCAGAGCTCTGCTCCAGCCTCCCACTCCTTCCCAGGGTGGCCATGGCTGGATGTCTGCTGGTCACT
>JAJEOU010000510.1:1456533-1471533 GCA_021534815.1 Acrocephalus arundinaceus
GGGAGGAGTGAGGTTGAAAAATTTAGGCAAACACAGAAAATCCCAGCGGTTCCTGTGCATGAGCAGCTCGATCTCCATGGATAACGGGGATGTTGGCCCTGGGGTTCTCCAGGCTGAGGCAGGACTAGGCCAGCTGAAAAACAAAATAAAGCAGAGGATGGGATGGAAATGCACAGTTTGCTGTGCTGGACCATCGTTAGGATTTCCCAAACGAAGCCGTGGTTGCTGCAGTAACTGCGGCAGAATCCCCGTGGCTCCAGGGAGATTTGAGGTTTCCGTGCCTGGGCTCCTTGGGTGGGAGCTTTCCTTGGAGCTGGGGCCCTGAGGTGCTTGGTGTGACAGTCGGTGACAATCTGAGACGTGCGTGATGTCATTTCTTATGCATAAGAGCCATATTTACTTATGGCAGCCCGGCTTGCCAAACCAGATTTCTGCGACAGGGAAAATAAATTCAGCTGTGAGGACAGTGAGGACAGCGGTGTTCCCACTGATCTTACTCATTCTGTAAAGCTGAGGATGCAGAAACACGGCCCTATAAACCTCTGCACTTGACCTGGGCTCAGAAAGAGTTAAGGTGTTAGAGGCATCTCACATTTAATCACTTTTTATCTCATTATCTGATATTTTACTTTTGTGTGTGCGAGTTTTTTACTCTCTGGGAAGTGATTTGAGTGTGATTTCCACCGCTCCTGCTTGTGGAGCTCTAGAGGATGATTCAGCTCCCAGTTGTGCTTGTGTGGGTTTCCCTGCTGTCCTTCCTGTGCAGATCAGCTCCCTGGCACCCAAACCACAGGAAAAGTCACATTAATTACCTCATGTACCATCTTTGAGATCTTTGGAGAGCCTCCTGCAGCTTTTCCAACACTTCACCTTCATGTTGTGAGGAGGAGCCTGCATCACTGTGGAATTTCATCTTCTCCTCAGTCACTTCCAAACGTTGGTTATAGAATCATGGAGTAATTTGTGTTGGAAGGGACCTGAAATCCCATCCAGTCTTCAGCCTGGTGGGTCCCAGAGCATTTCCTGGCAGAAGGGAGCTGTGTCTGTGCTGTGGGTGCTGGAGAAGACCCCAGGCGATGCCCTGGCAGGAGGTGTTGGGCTGCTCTGCCTTGCCAAGGTGGCCAGGCTGACTGTCCCCAGCTGATGGGACTTGTGGACACCCACAGGGTCGGTTCCTACTGTGCACATCCACCATCAGCCCTGCTTGTGAGGGAATCATGGAATGCTTCGGTTTGGAATGGACCTTAAAACCCATCCTGTTCCAACCCTGGTGTGGTCACGTGTGCATCCACAGACACATGGGCAATAATGGGATTTTATCTGACATGAACACAACTCTTGGAGGCATCACTTGGGGTCTCCTCTGATGCTGTTGGTTGAGCTCGCTCGGGCCATGTCCAAAATCCTGCCCTGAGGGGAGCTGTGTGTTTAGGACAGCCTGGGGAGGCCCCAGCAGAGCCCCAGGGTGTTGTGTGACCCTCCAGCCTCCCCAACAGGCTCCTGGTCACCCTCCAGCCCCCTGGGACATGCACATCCCACCGGGAATGTTGCATTCCCAACCCCCCCATAACCCCCAAACACCTGCCAGTGCTCTAAGGAGGGAGAGCTGTGGCTCCCCGTACTGGATGAGGCCCAAAGTCAGTAAAACTAAAATTACAAACATAAAATAACTACTTACTGGCACAGCATGGATGTTTTCACACATTCCCTCCTATTCCCCCAGCTTTCCCGAAGACAGTAACGTAACAGGATATGCTTGAACATATGGCAGAATTAACAATTGATCCTGCTTCTGAAGGTGATAGAAAATTTTATTCTGTGTTCTACATGCCTGTGTGGGTCATTCCTGCGTGCCTGGGTCGTGGAGTGATGTGTAGCCCCTCAGGGCTTTTTCAATCTCATTTACACCACGGGGTGTCTGTGCCCCACCAGCACCCCCATACCTCCTTCAGGTGTCATTTAAACTCCAGGATAATTTTGATTTACAAACCATTAAAACTCCTCGTTGTGGTTTCCCTGCCCAGCTCTTTGCCTGTCGAGCCACGTTGCACCGTTGGTTCAACCTTGGGGTTTTCATTGTGTTTTTCTGTGGTTTCAGGAGAGCTCCCAGTCAGCAGAAAGAGCTCTCCCTTAATTTGCCCTGTTGTGATAAACAACCCTCCTGATTACCTATGATTCCTGCGGTGTAATTTTCAGATTACTTGGCTCTCCTGGGTTCTGCTTGTGGAAAGATGCTTCTGGCTTGGCATGACATCATCTGAGCGAGCTCCCAAATAATCCCAGCCTTAATTGCCTGCAGGTATAAATTCGAGGTGTTCCACTCTTTAAGAGGTGGTTTCCTCCAGCTGACAGCGTGGCACGGAAGTGTAGAGAACCCAGTTCAGACTCAGAAAGACAAAGGAGGAGATAGAAAAAGAGATGAATAAATGTAAGAGCAAGTCCTGGTGACTAGCTGCTGTAAGAGCAACCTTGGGGAAATGCTGATTTTTCTGACTTCTTTCCTGGCAGAAACTCTCCCCTCCAGAAGAAAATGATGTGTTTATACATACATATATATATATAAAACTGGAATAAATTGTACCAGGGAGCAGTTAGCCAAGTTGATGTGTTTGTCCAAAATAAAAGTGCTGTTTAATAAATAGCAAGAGCAGCTGGACTGACATTTGCTGCATAACAAGTGTCACTTTTAACTTACATTAAATGCTTCAGCAGAGTGTTTCCTGGCTTCATTTATTTCTGCTTAGTCAGAGGGGGTTTAATCCTGAGCAGTGTATTTAAATCACTTTTGCCATTCAACTCCTTCCAGATCAAAAAACACCCCCGTTTGAAAATAATGCCCTGGATTGATGGAAATGTAATTGTTGGAGGCCTTGAGGAAATACACAAGTTGGCAACTCTTCCCCAAGCCCTTTGTTGTTTCAGAGTTTAGCAGTTAAGAACAACACAAATACATTTTGTTTGTAGTGGGTCACAGGTTCAAAGAGACTTGGAAAAAAAACGGGCTGGGGATAATTGGGTTATCAGATGCAGACACTGCAGGGAATTGAGCATTATCTCTCCCCAGTGTTGGGGCTACTGGGTCACTTCCTTCCCTGCCCCGCTCCCCTCTGTCAGCCTGACACATCCCAGATGGCTGAGGCAGGGTTTTACTGGTGGCCACCCCCAAGTTCTCCCTTTCTGCACCCTTCAACAGGTTGATTTTACAAGCCATGGCCGTGCTAAATAACACCTTGCCTTGCTTTCTGCCCAGGGATTCACCAGGCAGATCCCTGGGAGCACCAGGCCTCCGAGGGAGCTTCCCTGGCCCTCCACTGCTGTTCCTCATTTCTGTTAGACAACATCTGACCAAGCTATTGACTTGCACTTTGACACTGCCACTGCTACTGGCTTTGATTGCACTGTCAATCCAAAAAAAAAAAAAAAAAACCCACAAAAAAACCTCTTTCAAACCAGCAGGAAAACCTGTAATTGTTTAACTTTGTTCTGCATAAGCTTTTTCTGCCCAACACTTGCTGTTGTATTCTCAGTTTGAGAGGACACTTTATATCTTATGGAGCCGGGGCAGAGTGCACTAATAAATTTTAATTTTGAATAAATTTTAATTAATTCACTCTATTTTGAGATTTTAAGAGGTTTGAGCACAAGCAGATAATATATACTTACATAAAAGTGTTCTCAGTTAGTGGTGGCAGGACAATTTATGTTTTTACTCGGGAAGTTGGACATGTTTTGGAGATGTCACCTCCTGCTGCATGGCTGGGGTTCCTTGGTGTGAGAACACTCACAGTTTGTGTTGTTTGGAGAAAAGAGCCCTGTCATTAGCGTGATTAGTCCCTAATTAATGTATTATCAGTGTAAGGGGTAGGTGTTGCTCCTTGAGGAACAGGTTCAATCCTTTTCCTGATGTCCAACCTAAACCTCAAGAGATAAAAATTCACCAACACACTGAACTCGTCTGTGCTCTCAGAGTGTAGCCAGGGACATGCTCACCACTGAAGAAAATCGTATTTCAGGGAAGTTTTACTTCTCAAATGGAAACACTGGGAAATCCTGCTGCTAGATTCTTTCACTGTTTGTTTGTTTGTTTGAAGCAGTATTTGAATACTTCATTTTCATGTTTGGGATTGTGTTCAAACAGATGAAAATAGCGCTCTAAATCAATTGATCTTTGGTATTTCAGCTCAATACTGAAAGAATTTATTGGCATCTCCTTGCTTCCTCTCCACACTGGGTGTTTAATGCGAGCCTGCTTGTTGTGCCTACTCCGTAAATTAGCATTATCCCCCCTATATCTGCTTGTTTCTGAAGAATTATTATACAAAGCCTCATTTTAAGGAGGTCAGACCCCTGCATGATGATTTGTTGTTCATGAATCTACTTTGTGCCAGTTTGTGTGTGCATGTGCAATCAGAAGTGACTTGGAGTGAGTGAGATAATAATCATCTGCTGCTGATATGAAGACTTCCTCTATTCGACTACCATGAATCAGGCTGATTCCAAGTGAATGAGATTTTAATCACCTGTCACTGCCGCCAGCACTTTCTCTATATTTATGATAATTTTTTTTTGTCTTTTTATTGAAATCAGTGTTGACTGAATCGAGTAATCCTGATTAGCAATCTCACTGTATGCAGTCAAGAGTGAAATGCATCAGAGCATTATTGGTACACTGAACATGCTGAAATTGGAAATAAAAAAAGGGCTGGCTAAGTGTGCTGGGGTGTTGGCCTGGCTGGAGGTGAGGGCTGGAAGGTGTGAGATTTTTCTAATTGCTCCCCAGACTGGGAGGGATTTTGGGTTGGGGAAGTTGTACTAAAATCCCCTAAAAGCTCTGCTTTTACTCACACCTCTTGGATCTCAACTGCAGGGACCGAGTGAAGTCATCCGGGTGGCATGCAGGGAAATTAGGGCCCTTTAGGGCAGCCTTCCCAGGAGGAGGGGGTTTATTTTTGTAAGTTTTGTATATAAAATAAGTAAATAAATAAATTTAAACAAGGGGTACAATGTAACATTCAAACCCTGGGATTTGTCCCACAGTTTTGCTGAGTGAGCCACAATTATTTAGAGTCAGAGCAGTGAGGGTTAGTTTATCTTTAGTTATTTAGGGTTATCTTTATGTATTTAGGATTATTTCTCTTTCTTATTATATTTCTTATTATATTTCTCTTTATATATTCCAGATTATTCTTCTCTATTTAGGAGTTCATATTTTTTACCGTGATTTTGTTACCACGTGGTGTAGGAACCTTCAGGTCTTTAAGGGTGTGTGACTTGTGAGGAATTAGTGCTGTAAAAACTCTTTTTTATCCTTAAAAAGGGTTTGACTGATGGCTCCTTGAGTGGCACTGCCAGATCTGTGTCCCTGTGTATGCTCCTGTGTCCCCACCCCGCTGGGATGGGCACCAGGGGACCCTGTTGGGGTTCAGTGCCAAAAGTGATGTCTTGGGAAGGCTGAGCTGGAGCAGAGACTGGGCAGAGCTGGAGAATAAAGCAGAGATTTATTGAAAGGTCTTTAGGGGACACCTTGGGCAGGACAGGGCCTGGCCAGGGCTACACCCAAGGTGGGCCAAAAATGGACCCAAAATGGGCACAAAATGGTGAAAAAATGGACCCAAAATGGGCACAAAATGGACCTAAAATGGTCACAAAATGGTCACAAAATGGACCCAAAATTGTCACAAAATGCCCAATCAGTCACCAGGTCTCACACTTTTCTAAGTTTTGGTCCATTTGCACATTGGGGTTGAATTGTCCAATCCCAGCTCCAGGCTGTGAGCTCCCATCCTTCTTGTTCCTCCCTCCAGCCACCCTTGTTTGTGCTGTTGGGCTGAAAGTTGTCCTTGGTGTGCAGCAGGACAAGGATTTGTTTTGTGTCCCTGCTGTGTGCAGAGAGCTGAGTGACACTGACTGTGAGCTCAGAGCTGTACCCTGGGCAGCACAGAACCTGAAAATATAAAAGCTCAAACTTAAAGCATGAAAAGGAACAGGGTGGGAGTCTTTAGAGACCCCAAAAAGGGCTGTGACCCCCCTGGGTGGGGTTTTCTGAGGGAACACAAGGATGGAAATCTCCTGCTGGCTGCAATCCTCAGTCTAACTGCATTGCAATTAGAAATCTCAATATTCAATCCAGCCCTCAAATCTTATTGTGCTGCATTACAGAGTTATCTCCAGCCTAAGAAATTACATTTCTAATGGTATGATAAGTGCAGGAGTTTTGGACAGGAAAATAGTTCTCCCTAATGTCTGCCCAGGCCTCTTCCCTCAGCCTTCCCTGGGTTCCCTGTTTATTTATTCCTTACATTGGGTTTGTTCTGCTTCCTGCTGTTCCTTCCCTTCCTTTTGTCCAACTGCCTTCTCTCTTTTCTTCTCCCCATTTCTTATTTTTTAATGCACTTTAAAAAAAGCTCTCACAAAGCACCTGCCAGCCCCAGCAGCCTCTGCTCCCCTGTGACCCCCTCTGACCTTGGCTCTGTCCAGACTCCCTCATTCTCCAGTTCCTCCTCTGCCCAGAATTCCTCTGATTCAGTATTTTTCCATCCATTCTCTTCCTCCACTCTGGATTTTGTTATCTTTGTTCCACTCTTAACGATTTAGCAGGTTTTTGACTTTCTATCACCTCAGTCATCTGATTTATTTTCATTCTCACCTGGTCAGTCACAGTCCTCTCCTAAGGATTGTTTCCTTTCCTTAGGCTTTGGAATTTTATCTTCTGTGCTCCTGTCCTTTTCTTCTTTGCTGTTCACCCAGTTCTGCCTGGGATTGCTTCCCTTTCCTCCTTTGTGTGTCCTTTTCCACCCAGGAGCCTCAACTCTCATCCTGCCAAGTGAGTCCCAGCTGTGCCCCTGTCCCTGTCCCTGTCCCTGTCCCTGTCCCTGTCCCTGTCCCTGCCCCTGTCCCTGTCCCTGTCCCTGCCCCTGTCCCTGTCCCTGTCCCTGTCCCTGTCCCTGCCCCTGCCCCTGTCCCTGTCCCTGCCCCTGCCCCTGTCCCTGTCCCTGTCCCCTGTCCCTGTCCCTGTCCCCTGCCTTGTTTCCCTCCTACCTCGGGGTCTCTTTGGCATTTCTCTTTCTGAAGGTTTGCCCTGAAATGAAATAAATGTGAGCACAAAACCAACATCATCTTCTGAAGTTTGGGCTGAGGCCACTGGTGTCACCCCTGGGCTCTGTCACTCGTGTCACCAAGCTGCAGTTCCCTTTGAGTGCATCATTGCCAAGCCACAGACAAATTCTTCTCCCTTAATCCCAGCTTTATTTCTTTTCCATCCAGTAAAGGAGGAATTCCTATCCTGGGTGTCAGGCTTGCAGCATCCTCCCCTCTTCATCCTCGTCCCCATTTTCCTCTCTTGCTCACAGGGCAGCAGAGCCAGAGCTCCCCTCCTGCTCTGGGCACGGGAGCCACCAAGGCACTGCCCTGTCCGTGGTGTGGAACACAAATGTTCTCACAGCCTGGGCAGTTTGTTCGTTGTATTCATCCCTCCAAAGTGTTTGCCTTGCCTTCCTCTCTGCCTGGCAGCTGCTTCCAGCACGGTGCAGATCAAGGGAGATCAGCCAAGGCGCAGGAGTGGCCTCCTCATTATTCCCGTGGTGTGAAAAGAGTGATTTGATGTGGAGGCAGAGGGTGTGGGTGCCTGCCCTGGGTATGGTTCTGTCTCTGGCACCTGGGAAAAGAGAAATTGGGAGGGTTGGTGTCACATGGACCTGCAGGAAGGGGAGGCCTTGCAGAGGTGCTTCTGGAAGGGAATCTCAGAGTCCTGCACTGGTTTGGGTTGGAGGGACCTCAAATCCCACCCAGTGCCACCCCAGCATGGCAGGGACACCTCCCACTGTCCCAGGGTGCTCCAAGCCCCAGTGTCCAACCTGGCCTGGGACACTGCCAGGGATCCACAGCTGCTCTGGGCACCCTTGTTCCCAAAAATCAAAATCCCCTGGAGCCCTGCTGTGCCCTCTGCCTGCTCTCTCCTGTCCTTTTTGCTCCATCTCCTCTTCCACCTCTTCCATTACACCAAACGTCAATATTCAAACCTAGACTCTGATTGGGTTTGCTATAACTTTCTTTAAAAAATCACTTCCTTCCCAAACTACCACACACCTCCATGAACTGCTGGTGTTGCTCATTAACTCTCCATCCTAATTATATTTTTTGACATTTTATGTCAGGGTCAGACCACAAACCCCTCATCCTTCCCAACCCTTCTGGTTTCCCCATAAATGCATCCCTGCTGGTGGGCACAGCTGCTGTCCCACAATCCTACAAGAGGATCCAGCATTTCTATCAACCTTTTCACACACTCAGAGAACCCTGCAGTGGTTGGGGTTGGAAGGGACCTTGCAGGACCCTGCTGGGACCCCTCCCAGCAGCCCAGGTGCTGTTTGTTGTCCCCCACCCGTGGGACACCCCAGCGCTGTGGCCCCCTTGGGTGTCTGAGGGGGTTTAGGGGCTCCTCTCCCCCAGTCCCACCCAGGGCATTGCAGGGGTTGTGCAGCTGTGGCACCTGGGGACACGGGTCACTCGTGGCCTTGGCCATGTCAGGTTTATATTTGGACTTGCTGATCTTTTCCAACCTCAATAATTCCGTGAGTCTGTGATTTTCCTGCATGTTTTCCTGCATTTCCCCCTCATTTTCTCTCTCCTCCCTCTGCTGTAGCTCACACTCACCTCACCACGAAGCCTCTGCTGCTTTGGCTTCCTTCAGATATTTCTTGCAGACCCCCCTCATTTGTCACCGAGCCAACCCAACACCTGCTTTGCTGTTTGCATCCATCAGCAGGAATCAACTTTTTCACCTTTTGCTAATTTTCCTACCATCACCACACTTCATTATTTCCAAGGCAGCCATTGGCTGCACGTCCAATTTACTAAATAATGCATATGGCATTCATGTCCATACTGGCCATGCACCATACATCACCTTTTAATAGCTCTTCAGACCTACATTTTCTTACTAACTCCTACAAAAAGTAAAACTTCCTCGTTTTTAAGGGTTGTTGTGACCCCAGAGAGAATTTCAGGCACTAATGAGCTCTGATAAACCCTGCTTCAAACCCAAACCATACGATTTGGCTGACAAAACACACATGGAAATGAAAAAAATATAAATTATTTGATTTCTGAAGGGTTCACACCAGTGGCAGCAGAGCTCCTGCTTTGCTCTCTGGATTTGTGCTGCTGGTGGAGTGCTGGTGACTGGCCCTGAAGGCTGTAACTGGGGCAGATCCCCAGTGCCAAATCAGTTCTAGTTATTTCTGAATTGTCATTAATCTTTTTCCTTTCCTCATTTACTAATGGGCCTACTTTCTCTGGGCTGCTTCTCTTTAGCACACAAACAATTACAGGCAAAGAACACCCTTAAGGTTGCAAAGAGGAGCACTTAGAACTGAAGGTGCTGTAATAAAGGTAACCCCTGGCAGCTCTGTTGGTGCATATCCATGAGGATGTTGGGTTGTGTTCCATAATCAGAAACAGGATTTTCCCCCCACTCCATCCAGCTCTGTTCTGTGTTTTCTCCCCTCATTGTTCAGTGTGTGGTCCTCATGCTTTGGTTATTGAGTGTTATTCAAAAAAAAAAAAAATCCACCCAAATTTCTCCCTGAGCTGCCTGGCAGAGCTGCTGAGCACTGTGGGTGTGCAGCAGTGTCCCTGTCACAGAAATATCCCAGCTTTGGAAAGGGGAATGGAACCATGGAGGAATTCAGCAGGGAAGTCTCTCTGTAGGTGCTGCCCAGGAGGAGTGGAGAGTCTGACTTTGCAGGGTCAGTGCAGGACATGTGGACACTATAAATACTGAAATTATGTACAGTGTGTGTACATTATGTACATAAATGGGCTTTTTCTCTGCTCAAACCCCAAACCTGAATTCAGCTGCAGCAAAATGCACAGATCCCTGAGAAATGAGCCCTAAGGATTAACCATCACCTCCCCAAAGCTGCTGGGAGCAGAGCTGGCCAGGGACTGGCTGAGGGGCAGGGAAGGTGGCATGACCAGCAGGGATTGCTGATTCCTGCAAACTTTTCCTTTCCAGCTCCTGACTTCATTCTTTTCATAGTTTTTAACATTATCAACAAGTTTTGAGAGGGGTGATCTATAATTATCTATAATTATAATCTAGATTACATTATATAATAATATATAATTATTATATAATTATAATATCATATAATATCATCTCATATATATTTATTGTATATATAATAGAATATATATTATATATTATAGTATAATTCTATATATAATATATTATAATATATTATAATATATATTATAGTCTATAATATATAATGTATAATATATAATATATAATATATTATATACTATATACTATATATTATTGTATAAAATAATTATATATATTAACATAATTATCATAAAAATCCATAATTAATCATTCATTTCATTTCTATGAGGAACAAGCTCGTAAAGAAAATTTCAGCTCCATAATCACAAAATATACAAGAGAGTGTAAAGTAAGGTGAAACTTTCTGCATCCTTAGGAAACCCCTAGAAATGATTTTCCTGCCCCCATGCGATACCCACAGCTTGGAAATTTTAAATGCACTTGGAGACGTTATCCAAGTTAGCTGTGGGCTCCTAATAAAGAAAAGATCCCTAAATTTTACCGGGTATTTCTTTGTTCATGGCAGGGGAGTGATAAGGCAGGGGAACCTCATCTCCTGCCTGAGAGGCGGAGTGGGAGAGCCCAGGGGGAACCATTCCTCTGCTCTGCCTCCCAGGGAAACTCTCCCAGCTAATTAATGAGTTCCTCCCTCATTTAGGGGATATCGAAGGTGCTCTGACACTTTGTTCTTTACTCTGGTTCAGGAGGAACAGAAAGACAACACAAGGGCTGCCAGACATCCCTTAAGGAAGGATCAATGTTGGAAAATAGTTCTTTCCACAAAGTTGGGGAAGGAGATGGAGAGAAATTGAGCTTGGGTTTGGGATAAGGACAACAAAAAAAGAGCAGAGGGGAGAGGTAACAAAATGATAATGAATGAAAAGACCAAAAACTGCACAGAAAGAGAGCAGGAAATGGTGACTTGGAGTGGTTCCCATCCCATCCTGGGCCACCTCTTGTCCCCCTCTGCTCAGTGCCCTGCTCAAGTAGGTGACACCAGTGTCACCTCTCAGAGAGGAGAACCAAAAAGAGCTGCAGAGGGTCTCAAACGCTGGGAGCTAACCAGGAAACCGTGAATTCTAAAATAGACAGAGGAAAAAGAATAAAGTGCAAGGAAGTTGCTGAAGTTATTAAAAGATAAGATTTATGGGCAAGTTCATTTCAGTTGGTTGGCTCTCCAATCAGCTACCGTTGCTAATTGGATTAGTTGCCAAAATAAGCTAAGAATAGAACCTTCTCTTTCCTTATTGTTAAAGCTTTCCAGGGAAAAAGTCCTTGAGGACAAAAATTAAATCTTTATTTCTAGCAACGTAAAATTGCCCTCTGTGAAAAGGAAGGACCTGAACACTCGGCTGTTCCTGCTCTCCTGCAGAGCTCCTGGGTGCCAGGAGAGGGAACATTCTTGTTCCTCTCCAAATCAAGTGGTTTGTGGCAGGTGCCGGGTGTTGTTCCTCTTGATTTTGTCAGCCTTTCTTGTCCTTTCTGGAGGAATTTCCTTGCTGCATTTTGCACAGCTGACTTACGGCTCCCCGGGAACGTAAACACTTCTGACAGAATGGAACAAGCCTAGAGAAAGCCTTAGGTAATTTCAGAGTGCCCCTTAACACCGAGAGCCCTCAGCATCCAGCCCCCACCACGGCTTCTTTTTTCCCCTGAAGCCAGCACAGCTCTTTTCCAAAACAGCGTTCTGAGAAGGGAACCTGGCCCACTTTCATTGCTGGATCAAAGTGCTAATACCTGGAAATAAGTTATGTGTATAATACAGGTTTAAAATATAAATATAAATATAAATATAAATATAAATATAAATATAAATATAAATATAAATATAAATATAAATATAAATATAAATATAAATATAAATATAAATATACTGTATACTGTATACTGTATACTGTATACTGTATACTATACAATATATAATATACAATATACAATATACAATATACAATATACAATATACAATATAATATATAATATATAATATATAATATATAATATATAATATATAATATATAATATATAATATATAATATATAATATATAATATATAATATATAATATATAATATATAATATATAATATATAATATATAATATATAATATATATAATATAATATATATATAATATATAATATAATATATATATAAAATAAATAGTATATATATATTTATAGTTAATATAAATATATTATACGTGTATAATACAGGTTTGTGTGCTCCGTGTTGGATCCTTCTGCCCTGGAAAAAGAGCAGATCCACCAGAATCATTATCATCAATATCATGATGTCTGATGTTTACAATTCTGATATTTATGATTTTATAGTTGTATTTTTTAAATTATTCTTTTTGTATTAATACATTAACTCAGCCTGTAGTGAATATTCAGACTCTTTGTTGTAGCCCGTGGGATATGAACTTTTATGTCAGAAACTCAGCCCAGTCCTTATTTTGCAATTTAATTAAGCAGATTGTGCCTCTCCTATGGAGCCAGGCTGGGAGAGCTGGAAATGTTCACTTGGAGAGGAGAAGCTCCAGGGAGAGCTCAGAGCCCCTGGCAGGGCCTGAAGGGGCTCCAGGAGAGCTGGAGAGGGACTGGGGACAAAGGATGGAAGGACAGGACACAGGGAATGGCTTTAGGTTAACAGTGGGCAGATTTAAATGGGATCTGGGGCAGGAATTGTTCCCTGGCAGGGTGGGGATGGAATTCCCAGAGCAGCTGTGGCTGCCCCTGGATCCCTGGCAGTGCCCCAGGCCAGGTTGGACATTGGGGCTGGAGCAGCCTGGGACAGTGGGAGGTGTCCCTGCCATGGCAGGGGTGGCACTGGGTGGGATTTGAGGTCCCTTCCAACCCAAACCATTCTGGGATTCTCTGCAGATCTGTTCTGCAGCAATTATCACCTCTCATGTCCAGAGGCACGGTTAATTAATTGAGATTCCACATTCTGGTTTCAGCTTTTGATTTTTATTTTTATTTCACCAAAGCAAATCCCCCATAACTTAGGGTTAGAGAAGTTCTGATGCCCCTTACAAATCCTCAGCACGGATGAAGGGCAGAGGATCAGCCTCAAGCATGAACTGAAACCACAGCCTGGAGCTGTCTGTGGAGTCGATGGCTTGAAGACCCTGATAATTTGTAGGAATGTGAAATAAACTCATTCTTGCACTGAGGACAAAATGAATCCATTTGTTTTGTCCACTGAGCTGCAGAACTCTTCCAGGACCTGTGATCCCTGCGCTGCTGGTTAATGGTGGCAGCACTGAGCTCTAAGCAAAATGAAAAATGCCTGCAGGTAGTGCACGCATTCCACACATTTTCCATCTGTTTTTGTCAAAGGAAACCACATTTCCTAGAAACAGCGAGCAGGGAACTCACTTGAAAGTATAAACAAGCTAGAGTAAAGCACCTTTCCCAAAAAGATGGGCCAAGTTTTAATTCTATTTAATAAAAACTTGGGATTTGAGTGATTATTTGGGGCCTCTTTCGAAGCCTGGTGTGAAAAGTCCATCAAAATCTCCACCTGGGAGCGCACCCAGAGGGATCAGAGCACGGGGAGGTGGCAGGGATCCCATGGACAGGGAGCTGGAGGAGCTAAGGTTGCAAATTGCATCTCATGGCTGTCATCAAACCATTATCAGCTTCTTCACCGCCGAGGCCTGGAGATACCGAGAGCCATTTATCTGTCCCAGGAATCCTGCTCGGATGAGGCGCCAACATTTCCACCTGTTCCTCACCCATCTGCTGAATCTCCTCATCCCAAACCCCAGCCTGGGGAGACCTTGGAGTGGTTTGGGTTGGAAATTTTCATCACTAGAACTTTTTACTGACACAACGTGGACGTTTCTGGGTGAGGGGAGATTTCATATCCAGCTAAACAAGAGAGGAAAATGCCATAAAGATAATTTATTTGTAGTCATTTGAATAGAAGTATTTGAGTTAATTTAATTTAATAAGTTAGTTTAATTTTAACTTTGGAATCACAGATTGTGCTGTGTTGGAAGAGACCCATCAGGACGGTGAAGTCCAACCCAAACAATCCCACCCTGTGCCTGAGAGCGTTGTCCAAACACAAATTTGAAGTTTTTTTCTGGGAAATCAGAGACTCTGCAATTCCCCTGGAGAGTTCAGGGGCCTTCCTGGAAAACCTTGAGAGGTCTGACTGTGTCTGACAGACAAAATTGCTCCTCGTGCCCAACCCAAAACGTCAGAGCCAAAAGCTGTTGGTTGTTTGCAGGTGCAGATGAAAGAACTTGGATTAGTTATCCAAGTTCTAATGTTATTGGTTATTGGTTTTTAGTTATTAGTTATTGGTTATTGGTTATTGGTTATTAGTTATTTGTTATTTGTTATTTGTTATTTGTTACTAGTTATTCATTATTAGTTATTAGTTATGGATCTCCTCAGGTAAAATACCCAGCTTTTTGATATATATTGGATATTTAAGTTGCCTAATTTGGGGATCACCCACCAAATATTCCAGCTGTGGGGCCTGTGGGCACCCACCAGAGGTTTTGGTGAAGGAAACCCTTCTGGATCTTCTCAGAGGTGACCCCAAAACCCCAACTGAGCCCCGTTTGCAGCTGAACCTGATCCAGCTGTGTGGAGCAGGGCTCATTATTGGAAAAGTTTGGGGAGAAACCCGGAATGTCAGGCAGTCCTACTAATATTAGCTTTAGCAACTCACAATTATAATGACTAATTGGAGCCATCACTCATTGCTATTGAGTTCCCAGGTGAAAACTATGGACCAGAACCTCCATTAGCATAAATTAGCATTGGAAAGTCAATTAAGTTACACTGATTTTACACGAGTTTTACTGTCTTTCATAAGGCGGAGAGGGAAAAAAAAAAAAAAAAAAAAAAAGCCCCATTTCTGACTTCAATTACCCT
>JAJEOU010000510.1:1481533-1489033 GCA_021534815.1 Acrocephalus arundinaceus
GTGGATGAAGCAGGGCTGAGGAGGATGAGGTGGTGGATGAAGCAGGACCAGGGAGGATGAGGTGGTGGATGAAGCAGGGCTGGGGAGGATGAGGTGGTGGATGAAGCAGGGCTGGGGAGGATGAGGTGGTGGATGAAGCAGGGCTGAGGAGGATGAGGTGGTGGATGAAGCAGGGCTGAGGAGGATGAGGTGGTGGATGAAGCAGGGCTGAGGAGGATGAGGTGGTGGATGAAGCAGGGCTGAGGAGGATGAGGTGGTGGATGAAGCAGGGCTGAGGAGGATGAGGTGGTGGATGAAGCAGGGCTGAGGAGCAGCAGGCAGAGCTGTCCCTGCAGCCCAGCACTCCTGAGAAAGTAGGGCAGTCCTTAAAAAAATCATAAAAATGAATTGTTCTTCAGGAGGAGGAGGAGGAGAAACAGGCAGTGAGGAAGGGTGGAAGATTGGTAAAATCTCCTGGCTCCATCCATCTCAGCAGGACTTCCACCTCCCCTTTCCCACTGTCCCAAGCCCTCCTCCAGGAATTCCCTCAGCAGACACACAGCTCTGGCTTTGGGATTTCAGATCAATTCGTGCCCTGGATTAGCATTCATTCTGAAACAAGGCAGGAACAACCCATTCCAAAAATACAGATAAAATGTGGATGTTATGGTGGGCTCACCTTGGCCAGCCAACTTCAGTGAAAGGATTTCTGTAGTGGTCAATGCTGTGCTCTGAGAGAACAAGATTTGTGTTGATGCTGGTGTGTAAAATAATCTGTCCTGAATGCATTTCAATAAATACAAATAAAGAATTGATGCCAATGTTGCAGTGAGCAACTCCTCCTGAAGCAGAGCTTCTGCTGTGGAGCTTGGCTTTGATGCACTCTGGTTTTCTCTAATGACTCCCAACCATGGTGTGAGCAGCACACACAATAATAATTTAATTATTTTCTCATTTATTTGCCCTGCTGTAATGTCTGTGGTCAGCTGGACACACAAAAATTCCAGGTCGCTCTGTGGATGGATGGACTAACACAAATTTCTTTCATGTGTTTTGAGTTGGCTTCTTCTAAAGAGTTCTCACAAATTGGCATCACACATGTTGCCTAGAAATTTACCAAAACAGCTCCAAAATCCCAAAAACTCTCAGTAAAGTGCCACACTGGATGGCAAATGATAACTGTCCAACAATCCCCCTATCTCCTTTTATCAGTACCCAGCACTTGATTTATTAAAGATTATGAGTCAGCAAAGTCAGCA
Source organism: Acrocephalus arundinaceus (assembly GCA_021534815.1). Taxonomy (NCBI): domain Eukaryota; kingdom Metazoa; phylum Chordata; class Aves; order Passeriformes; family Sylviidae; genus Acrocephalus; species Acrocephalus arundinaceus. The sequence continues at coordinate 1,482,772 of JAJEOU010000510.1, forward strand.
CTTGTGTTTGCAAGGCCTTCATTTCAATTTCTCAACTTTAACATCAAAAAGATTCTGTTCTTACAAAGGATAGGGGTAGTCAAAGGTGGAGAGGACTAAATCAGTCAGGCTGAATATCCTCTGGAACTGGAGCTCTACCAACAGGATTAGCATCAAATAACAAAAGTGGATGTTTTATACTCCGGGTAATTCATGGCGGGAGACAAGCCAATAATGAATTTAAATGCTGGAATGGGATTTTTTCTTTTTTTCCTGGTGGCTGTTCCTGACTCGCAGGTTGAGGGCTGGAGGGCAGGGCAGTGCCTTCTCTTCAGAGCTGTCCTGCTGGGAGCCAGGCAATCTCCCTCCTGCCCCGCTCTCCCACCACCAGCAGCGGAGCAGGGATGGCGGGGCAAGGAGTCACAGGCAAGGAGAGAGGGAAGCACAACAGGCAGAGCAGGATCAAAACTGTTTTTCTAACTCAGAGCTCGTGTATTGGGGACATATCGTGCTGCTTGCTGGAACCCAAATCGCAATTTCTCGATATTTCATTTTCTTGGGCTTTTAGCAGATAGTTGTGGAAAGCCCTGACGCTGCGAGTCTCTCACGGCTAAATTATGTGCTCAGAGTTAGCTGGAGTATAGATTTAGTCCTGCTGCTGTTGCTCAGAGTCCATTGTAAGATAATTTGTCCCACTCAATTAGACTAAGTTGTCATGTGAGAAGTGCTGAGCTCGGAGCCCGGTGGCACCAAAGTCCCCTCGCTCAGAGCTGGCAGCTCACAGAGGGCTGGAGCCTCCAGGCACGGCTGGGCTGGGCATCCCCCAGCTCTGGGGTGGGGATCTCTGTTCTCCTTCGTGCCCCAGAGAGCAGCCTGGGTGCTCGCAGCCAGCAGCGTCTCTGTCTGGCCATGCTAAGAGCAGGAAATCACCTGGAGAGGTTGTGAGTTCAATCTCTGTATGGGCCATTGGCTTAAGAGCTGGGCTCGATGATCCTTGTGGGTCCCTTCCAGCTCAGGATAATCTGTGTGGCTGTGAAATATGTTAGGGAGCATGAGGTGGGAAGTCAAACACAGGCTGTTCCAGCCCTTAACTTGTCTGCTGTAACCTGAATTTTATCCCCTTTATGGACACAAGATCTGGTTAGTGTTTATCTGGGCGATGGTTTCTGGTGTCCAGGAACCTTTCTACAGCTGATGCTGTCCTGGTTTAGGGCAAATTTGGGAAAATATCCAGGATAACACACCGCAGACAATTAGGGGTGCAAACATCATAAAGTCACCCCAGGACAGATGCCCACCAAGGGTATTTTTCAAGGTGTTAAATGGGATTGTTTAGTGAAGACGACTTACCTGCATCTTTCTGTTCATTTACTGCTGAAGTTGGGGAATTTTCAGTGTCTGAGGGAGGAGGAAGGAAGGAGTCAGCCCTGCAGTTGGGTCCTGCTGATCAGTCTCAAACAGAATTTCTGTCTGTTCCTGTCACATATTTTCTGTGTCACCCTGGACGTGTCACAGCCAGTTTTCCAGAACCCTTCCCTGCCTGGTTCCGTGTGCAAGAGCCACCTGGAGTTTTAATTGTGGGAGTGCTGAGTGCTCACCTGGGGTCTGCCGTGGGCTGTGGAACACTTCTGTTTGTGCAGAGTGACTGGGAAGGGACAGAGGAAAACCTGGGAAAACACAAAGTACAACCCGGATAGGCCTTTAGGGATATTCAGCTGCAGGGCAGAGGGTGATGTATGGATAAGCTGAGCTGCTGGTGGAGGGGTGCAGTCCCCAGAGGGCTCCGTGCCAGGCTGGGGGTCAGTCCCAAACCCCAGCGGGGTGGTCAGAAGGAGCCCCAGCCCAGCAGGGTTGGTTTCAGCCCTCTGTGCTTCACCCCAGCCACACAGAGCTGATTTCACCTCCTGGAAGGGCAGCGCTGTTAATTCTGAAATGCTGAAATGTGATGGGCAAAGTGTCTGCGAGGAGGTTGGTGAGACATTGACTTAATAAATGGCAAGGTTAGGGAGATGTGCCCTGTGGAAGTCATGGCGCTCCGTATTTTCCAGGGAATATAAATGTGTGAGGTAATGTTAATCATCATTCTCCATCCCGGACACGGAGCAGGACAGCTCTTCTACATATGAGAAAGTGATAAAATAGAATCATATCATTTAATACTTATAAATCAATACTCTGTGGAGCTTCTGCAAGCATTTGTTACCTCGTGGGCAGTTGACAGCGAGAATTTCTTTAATGTAAAGTCTTTAATTTGCAGATATACGTTATTGGAAGGAGCAATGAAAAACTTGCATTTATTTTGGGACGTTTACAAATTGATGTGCAATTCCATTTCGAATGAGAGCGCAGATCAATGATTTTATCCTCCAACCACTATAATCATAATTTGCCAGTTGTTTAGTTGGAGGGAGTTTTTAAATTTAAAAAAAAACCCCAAAAAACCAAAAAAAAGGATAATCATTACGCCACCAACAAGACTGATTAATTAATTAGGCCTCGCTGCAATATTTAGATGTACCAACTTTCAGAGTGTCCTGGATGAAGCTAAATTACTTGGCTGTTGTTCTGGCTTGGCATTTATGGTAATTTGTCAAGCCTATATGCAGTAATGGATTGACTCATATAACGAAGGCTATAATTGCAGCTGTTAGGTAGGGCCTTCTTTATCTCAGCCTGTCTCAGCCCCCATTCCTGCATGATTTCTTGCTGTGCCAAAGCCATGTGTGTCTTGTTTTGTTTTAATACATTACTGACCCAGGGTCTCAGGTTACTGGGGTTCCTGTCATACATTTAGTTCCACTCTCATAAAGCACCGCACAAAAAAACGCTGGAACAAGGTAACAATCATTGCTCAATATACTAAGTATAAATGTCAGAGTGTAAAACTTGACTGCAGGAGAAGGGTGGAGGGGGAGATAATAATTGAAAATAGGCACTCTGAGCTCTAACAGCGAGGCCGTGAGTTATAAGGGCCGCTATGGCACCATGCAATACGTCTGCTATGTCTTGCTTATCATTAGAAGCTCCATATCAACCATCTGTTTATTACATATATTATGCTATATCATCATGTTTTGTTCCAGTGGCTAAAAACGCCCTTGCAGACGTTACCAGGTTGTGTTTTCTGCCATAAAGCACCTCCCCACCATGGTACAGGAGCATGAATTTTGTAGAACAAAGCATTTGTTTAGTTCTTCAGTACTTTAAACTGTCTTCTTCTGTGATTCTCTCTTACCCTGACAGGCCACTTACTCACTTTGAAAAGTGTCTGAGTGTGACAACAGATGTTTCACAAACTTATCTTTTAATAACTTACATAATTGCAGAAGTTAACAGGTTGTTCACTTAATAGGGATCATTTATACAGGATTTTTTTAATAACTTGCTGGAAGGGGGAAAAAACCACTCTTGGCTAATACGAAGCATATTTTGCATTTATTATGGGAAAAAAAAATTTCAGGTAGGAGGTGAGGAGACAATTTGGGAATTTTCGTTAGCTGAAAAACTGCATATTAAACATGAATTGTGATTTTCCATCTGGCCCTACTGGTTAGGAAGCTGCAGTTGGGCATGATCTTCACTGTCAATCAAGGGTCCCCAACTGCGAGATGCAAACCTCATGACGAAGCCCACCCCAACTCATTAAACCAAAGCAAACTGTATGAAGTGCGCCGCTGTGTGATTTTAATATTTGGTGCATGTGACAGGATCATTTTAGTGATTTGCAGGATTTATCTCCTCTTAAAAGTACTGCCTAAGGCTACTCTAATTGGTAGGAAAGCAAATTCCCCCTTCTCCTCCTGTCACTCTTTGTTTTATTTACTGAGAACTGCCGAAACCTATTTACACAATAATGAGGATAAATCACCGTGATGCTTTCAACACAAAGAGAAATGTTGCGTGAGTTGAAAGCTGCACAATTAAAACTAAATTCAAAATATTTCTGAAGTAGTGCCTACAGTTAGTGGTAGTGAAATAAAATTAAGACAAACGATAGGAGCAGACGCTGCGGATAGGGGCTGAAATCGAAATTCTCGAGGCATCTTTTATGACGGACAATTTCATTCAAGATTGCAATTAAGTAAATGCGTGCAAGATGCTGACAGTAGTCCAGATGTTCCTCCTCGATACGTGCGTGGCTCTTCCCTTTTCCTCATGGATGTGGAGCTCAGGTGCTTCCACCACCGCTGTCCTCTCCACGGAGCTCCCACCAGCGGCCTGCGCACCACAGCTTGGTGGGGATGCTCCAGGCTGGGAGGGCACTCCTCTGTGTGGCTCTGAGGTTGCACCTCAGCCACTCTTGGGTCCTGGAGAAGTTATTTGAGAGGAAGCAGAATCTCCAAGCTGCCAACGACCCAGGCCAACATCAAGGTGAAGGCTGAGAATGCAGTGCTGAGGCTGGCGGCCACCGCGCTCCTGAGGATCTGGCCACAGCCCAGCGCTGACTGGGATATTCCAGGGGAAGGTTTCCCTGGACTGGATTTCGTGGAGGAGAACAAACTGCTGGGGTGGTTCCAGTGGAGTGAATTATGAACCCTGGCTCTGGTGCTTGCTTGAAGACTCTTGCTGGAACAACTGGATCTCTGTGGACAGCACCTCACACTGGGCTGCTCAGACCCTGCTGCACGTTATAGAGAGACAGGACAGTCCTGAAGTGCTGACAAAGCTCACTTTGGGGGTTGGAACCACATCAACTTCAAGGCCCCATTCCAACCCAAGCCATTCTATGATTTTATGTATCACTACCATGCAGTGTTTTATAATTTTTTTTCATAAATAACAATTAAAAATTAAATTCAGATATGCAGGTGGAGAAGATCTTTACTCGCTTTTGATTTTTAGTCCGTACTGTAACCACCAGATCTAAGGCAAAACCAACTTGTATTTATGAGGGCAAGTGACAGGAACGAAACCCTTTTTTACAGCTTACGCTTCGTCTGCTCTTTAATTTGCCCTGCCCAAGCCCCCGGGCCTCAAATTAAACCATATCATTGAAACCAAGAAAACACCATATGCACCACGAAGGGAAAATCACAGCCCTTGAGGACAGCCTTGCTGCTTTTATAGGACACACGGGCAGGTTGTTGGTGCTCGGTGGTAGTGGTAGACGTGCAAAGCAACAGGATAATGCCAAATGGTTGTGCCAAAATAGAATTTGCTGGTGTTGGCACCGCTCTGGTTTTACCCATGGAGCTGCTGCCGAGCTCCAGCAGAGAACAGAGATCTGCCTTGCTGTTAAGTGCAGTGTAAGATACCAATAAGTGTAAGAATGAATAATTAAAGATGTATCTCTTATTAGAACACAGGTTTCACGTTATCTGTAAACGGACCTTGGTTCTCCCCGAGACGAATGGGAAATAAATTCTTTTTGCAGAAGACTCGCAAGGCATTTTTCACCAGGGCTGCAATAAAATACTTAAATAACCCGACAAAATTATGACATCAAAGTAAAAACTTATAAAATATTAAGGTCTAAAATGACCTTTTGCAAAAGCATGTGCAAATCCGTCGATACCAGTGGAGTTACTTCTATTTATGTTGTCAGGTGTTCATTGCATCTGTGTGAAATTTGAATAATTGGCTCTCGGGTTTAGATCCCACATTACGTGATATCAGAGGCAGAAATTCCATGGATGCTGATGGTGGAGGATCAGACCTCTCTGCAGCACAGAGCTCGGCCCAAGTCAGGTTGAGTGTGGAGAAACGCAGGGATGTGGCCAGAACTGGGCTGATCCATCAGGCCTGTGGGCAACCACCAGCCCCATGGACAACCACCAGGCCCATGAGCAACCACCAGCCCTGGGAGCTGCTGCCACAGGGAAGTGGGTGGTGGATCCATGGCCACAGGGAAGGAGATGGTGGATCCATGGCCACAGAGAACTGGATGGTGGATCCATGGCCTCAGGAATGTGGATGGTTGGATCCACATCCATGGGGAACTGGATGGTGGATCCATGGCCTCAGGAATGTGGATGGTTGGATCCACATCCATGGGGAACTGGATGGTGGATCCATGGCCAGAGGAAAGTGGATGGTTGGATCCACATCCACGGGGAAGTAGATGGTGGATCCACGGGGAACTGGATGGTGGATCCATGGCCACACACATATCCAGGCTGCTTCCCAGCACATCCCAAATGCCTTGGCCACCCAACCTCCGTGGGCTGGTGGAGAGGTCACAGCATCCTGGACACTGGGAGAGCCACACTGGGAGTCCCTGGAGGCTGTACTGGTGATACTGGTTCTTCCTGCAGAACAATGTCCCCAGTTGGGCCCTGCCTGT
>JAJEOU010000510.1:1511533-1521533 GCA_021534815.1 Acrocephalus arundinaceus
TTTAAAAAATCTTCCGTGGAAAAAAAACCATCTTTCATTTTGCACAAAAAAAGTCTCCTGTAGGTTGTTATGTGCATAAGGTGGAGGCTTAAGAGCAGCCACATTTGCAGATGAACTGCTTTTCCTCGCTTCTCCGAGACATGACATTTGTTCAGAAGATTAGCCAGGTTGTAATGTGTAGCATAATTGCACTGTGCGGATGTCCCAGAAGTGAAAACCTAATTGCTTGACAGGCCTATAACTTTGTGGTACTGCTCTCACCTTGTTAGGTCCTTTTCTGATGCGGTTCAAATGCAGGCTGGCCGCAGGTGTGCCTAATTTACCTCGCAACAGAACGTGTTGAGTTTAATTGCACAGTGGTTGTTAGGAAAAATTGGTGGGTGGAATATCAAGTGACTCACTGTATGCGGACGGCAGATGGGCGGCGAGAGGCATCAGAGCTAAGTGTATAGGTGAGGTGAGTTAATAAAAGATGTAAATTTTAGCTTAAAATAGTGGAGTCTTGCGGAAGGTAATACATTTTAATTAAGAGGGTAGCAGGCCCCATTCTAGCAGTGAGAAAAAAAAAAAATCAGAGCAAGGGGACATGGCCAAGAGTGCATTTTTCTCCCTATCAGTATTTTAGGAGCAGCTCAGCCTGTTTGGGAAGGCTGTTTTGCATGGCTGTATTTATTTAAAAAAGGCTCAAATTTCTGCTTATGAGCCAAACCTAGAAAGGCTTGAATTCTCATTCTTGTCCCAAAGTTTGAGATGAGACCAAGCAAAGCTCTGCTCCTGGTCCTTGCTTCTTGCTGTGCCACAGAGACCTCGTGGCTGGGCTGGGAGGGATGGGTTTGCAGTGCCCACGGTCCCTGAGAAATTACCCAGCTGAGAGCACCACCAAGTCAATCTTCTCCTCCTGGCGTGGATGAACACCTTGCCTGGGAATGAGGTTTTTAACTTGTGTCCTCTGACTCTGAAAAGCTTGTCCTGGTGCCACCTGTGCTCCATGAGCTCTGGAAGCACAGAGTAAAGAGTGAAATGAAATATCTCAGCCCCAAGGAATGTGGTGGAGCTGAAATGCCAGTGCTGCTTGTGCACACTCCAGCCTGGCATCAATATTTAGCCCGGTGCTCAGAGCCATCCTAATAAACTTGATGATGTCTAATTTCACCAAGAGTGGCTCCTTTTCACCAAATAATTGAACAAATACCGGTTCCAGTTGATGTTTAGTGAAAGGGTGCTTAATGGCCCTTTTTCTTTGACAGGATGTGAGCTCTCCATATAGAAACAATTCATCATGAATGCTTCACGCTAAAAACAATCCACGAGGAGCAATACTTAGCATTCCTAGTGCACAATTCATTGGAGAATTTCCGAGCAATTTACAAACATTAGCTCAATAAGCCTCACAACACCCATTTGAGATCAGAAAAAAAAAAAAGAAAAAATAAAAAAAGCAAAAGATAAGATACTGCTCTTCAGCCTGGATGTGGCACTAAGGAGCTGTAATGCTGGAGGCTGGTCCCAGCTCCTGGCTCCCCAGCACTGGGGGGTTCTGGTGTGGAGCTTGCCATCAGACTCACAGGCTGGGTGGTGGAAGCTGTGCAAAACCAGACAGAGGTCTGACAGGAAGGATGCTACCTTTAGAATAATAGAATTGTGGAATGGTCTGGCTTGGAAGGACCTCAAAGATCATCCAGCTCCAACCCCCCTGCAATGGGCAGGGGACCTGGCCTATAATCAATTGAGCTGGAGAGAATAACTATCTCAAATAACAAAACAAAACAAAAACCCCAAAAAACCCAAACAAACAAAACCACAAAACTAATCAAACAAAACAAACAAATAAAAAATCAACCAAACAAGAAAACCCCTTACCCAAAACACCAAAAAAATCTCCAAAACATGGCAGATAAAATTAGGGCGAATTTGTGGCTAACATAGAGGCAGTTTCATGGAATTGCTGATAATATCCCGTAACATCATCCAGAAAACCTGAGCATCCGAGCTAGGAGATATGTCACCCACCTCAGAAATCCAGATCTTTTTCAGCTCGACAGCTGAAACCCCTTTACAGGTTTTGGGATAGGAAGTTTTAAAGAAATGTGCATTCAGCTGAACTGACAGCATCGATTTATTTATGCAGTTTCAGTAAACCTGGTTGTTTCCCTGCTTGCCTCTCTGATATGAGAGATTGCTCCTTCAGCATTCGTGTCCTGGGGTAACACCAGGGTGCTGCTCAGGGTTTAATGGAGAAGGAAGAGCTGAGATTAAAAGCACCAATTTTTGGTTTGGGAATGCTCCAAATAATGCTATATGACCCCTAAAGTTTCCCAGGAGTGAGTGAGATGTGGTGCAGCCACCGTTGTTCTTTCTGCTGGCTGTGGCTGGGCCTTGTTGGGTGCTAAAGGAGGAAAGGTGTTCTTGTCTTGCCTCCTGCCAGGAATGCTCTTGGCACGTGGAAACTCCTGCAAGGTGTGTGCAGCAGGAATAGTCCCAGTCACTGATGAAGACTGACATGAGTGAACAAATCAAAGTTGTTCATATTCTGAACGTGAAAGCTCTGGCTGGCCTCGCTGTCCAGCATGCACAAAGTTGGGCAGCACGAGCTGCTGGACTGGAGCATCTGAGGAACTCTGGGTGCGGAGAGAATCCTGAGCCTTGCTTGTCATCAGTGGTCACTCATTAGCCAGAAAACCTAATTAAAACATGGATTTGTTATGGAAGATAAAACATGAGTGCATAGATAAAAAGGATGATGTCAGGCTGTGAATGTCCTCCTGAGGATCCCTCACTCCTGCGGGGTGGAGACTTCCCAGTCAGCTCGCTCCTGCGGTGCAGGAGGGTGGCAGAAAGGAGTTTCCATCTTCCCAAGCTTTCCCCTTCCCTCAAAGTGCTCGCTGTGCTCCCCTGAGGCCGCGTTGCTGCAAGAGCGGTTTATGGGGAGATGCCTGGATGATAAGGGTTAGTCCTAAATAATTGCTGGTTGTCGCTCAGCAGAAATAAGCTGGATTTCGATCCCTGGGTAGAGCGACTCCTCGCAGCTCAAGGCTGGCAAAGGTTGAAGAGGTCGTAAGACAGGGCCTAATTTGCCATGTTCCTTCCCTTTCAAAAACAATGAGGGAGCCGGGGCCTTGCCCGTGGGCAGATCCTGCCTGGATCTCCCTGGAGTCAGCAGGAGTTGGATCGAGTCCCTTTGAATAGCGAGAGTTTCCAAACCGGAGGCAAAGCCAAGTGTTTTTCAGAAGATTGATCATTACCTTTGGAATTTTTCGACGTAGAGGTCATTACTGCTAATATAAGTTGTGAAAAAAATGAAAAGTATTAAAAAAATAGAGACAAGTTCTCATCTGGTGTAAGTCATTGCCTTTGAAGTCAATGAGTCATTGAAATCAACTTTCCCACACCGAGCTAAGGATATGGCCTGGAGTCAATACATTTGTAGTTGTTGAAAAATTAAAAATATAAATTTGCCTTTCCTTGGCAATAATGTTCTGTTTATGACAGAGATCTTGTGCCTTAAAATAAGTTCATTAACGAATAGGAAAGTAATATTTCACTACCAGTATTCTTTGGGTATAACTATTTATGATTAAATTTTATTAAACTTTTTAAAAATTGGATTTACATTTTGATGAATCTAATAGATTTCAATTTTGTATTTTTATAGATTCTTTCTAAAGTTTTTCCTCAAGTGCAATCAGAACTGTTTGAAGAATGCAGGCAACCCACGAGACATGCGAAGATTCCAGGTACAGATCCCTCTAAATGCATAAATGATTTATAAGAGACTTGATCACATCTTCATCTTGAACTTTTTCCTTATGAAAACATCAGTGCTTCCACTCAGTGTTGTTCCAGTGCTTAAAAAAATTGCAGTCAGTATTTTACATTTCCCCCATTAATTTAAGTGCTGGTTCTGGAGTTCTGCAGTGGGCTATAATGGATCAATGTTGGAGCAAGTGGAAAGTTCCTTTCCTTAGGAATTATTCCCTAATTTTCCTTCCTACTTCCTGTGTTGTAGTGTGCTGTTTGCTCAGACTGCAGAGGTTTTGCATAGACTGAGTAGTTTGATCTTCCTTTAAGAACATGGAGCACAGGGAAGTTTGGAGCTCACACTTCTCTGGTTCACAACTTGTAGATCCAGCAGTGGTGGCCCAACCCACGCATTTTTGTTTCAGCTGTGTTAGAAAATGTTTAATACTTCACTTTCTCCTTGCAGCTTTTGAGATATCCTGTGGTGAATCATAGCACTACAGAGAGGCAGCTGACGGGATGGACAAATGATTTCCTCTGTGTCTGGGGTCATTCGAAAGGCTCGTTAGGAAATAACTGCCTCTTATTTCAAAATATTTCACAATGATTCATATTCGATTCCAGCAATAAAGTTGTATTGAGATGTTCAGGACTTTCTCAGTTTGGAGAAGAATTACTTGTGGTTAAACTTGATAGCAAAACATGTGACATCTGTTTTCATGCACAGCCAACCAACCGGGGAAGCCAGCACCCCTGAGCCAGCCAACAGAAAAGATCTGTAGCTGGAAAAAAAAAATATTCCTTCAAAACAATCGAGCCAGGCTTCCATTTTTCATGCATCTCAGCTTCACGTGGCATCGGTGATATTGATCCATCTGAACAGAACAGAAGGTCAAACCTGGAATGAGTGGAAATGCCCTCTTTGTCTCACTGATGACTAAATGAAGCATCAGTCACGAGTGATCTTGTGGTCGACAATGGAGCCAGTAGGCACTAGAAAGACTTTCCGGGTCTCTTTAGCTAATCTCCCTGCCTCTCAGAAGGTTTAACTGGACTTAACAGGATGTCAGATCTTGAGCAGTATTTTTACCTGGTTTCCCTGCCTCAGCACCTTTGTGGAGGTGCACTGCAGGAGTGAGGCGATATAACAAAGCGTAGCACGTCGACTTTCTTTTGCTGAACTACAGTATTTTCCCTTGGTGGCTGACCTATATAGACATGACAGAACAAAAATAGTTGTCATTTTCATATACACCTTGCTCTGTCTCTTTAATACACCGTGTTCTAGGAACCAAACCCAGAAACCCTGGCTGGAAATCACGCTCGCATGTTTTGCAATGTTTCTGAAGGTCTGGGAATCTCATTAAGAGTGAAAGAGGATAGCCCAGTGGCCTGGCAGCAGCTCTGTGGCCGAGCTGAGCGTGCAACCTCAGCACTCTCCGAAGTGGATGTTGACAAGAGGGAAAGTGTCCACTTCTGGGAGGAGAGAACTGGGGAAGCAGAGCAGCCTGGCAGAGAGCTGCCCTCGGGCTGTTCTAAAGGGTACCGCAGATGGCTGTCTCCGAGGAGGCAGGATACACAGAGAAGGTGCTGTGATAGCTGAGAGCTAATTATGGCTTGTGAATAAGAAACAGGATCAGAGGTGATCCAAAACATAGAAGCAGACAAGAATTTTCTTCTGATGCCTTGGACCAGCCCTGTGCCAAGGAGGCTCTCTGCTCCCCTTCCACTCGTGTTCCTTAAGTGTTTGGGTTCAGAAGCTGGTGGGAGAACCCTGCAAGCATCTTTGTTTAAACCAAAATTGAAATAAATGGAAGGAGGACACTAAAATTTGTCCTACCTTTGGCCACCCTGACCAGCTGTGTTAAGGCCTGACTTAGCCAGGCCTGACTTTATGGACTCTACTCACCCTGAAGGAAACGCTGAGTGGCCAATTCCTTTAGAAAACCTGGAACCACAGCAAAGGGCCCACGCTGGAGTATTTAAATAAGATGTAAATGTCAGTCTGGGATAACAGTGATCCACCGTGCTCCTCACAAACCCCACGGTTCCCTCCCTGGCTGGTGCTTCCGGAAGGAGTCCCAGAGCTCCATTGTGGAGGTGTTTGCATCGGGAAGGTTGCGCGTTCTGCATATGTTCCTTTGCCATTTTCGACTGAGAAGCAGCTGGAAGCCAAAGGAGGCCCTATCCATCATCTCTTCTATGGCCGGACTCTGAACCTGGACACAAGAATAGGAGCCTTTCACTCAAAAATAAAGGAGGAAATTCCATTGACATACCAGGGTCAATCACCATCCAAATGAACTTGAGAAGGGATACTTTTCATGGATTGAAAACACTTTCACTATTCATATTCAACTCGGCCTTTTCAGATGCAAAAAAGTTCATTATCAGACATTAAATGTAATTGTAAAACTGACCTGGAGATCATTTACTGAAGAAAAAAATGGGGAGTTACGACGGTTCCTGATTTATTAAGCTTTTTTTATTTGGAATCCTCACAACCCTTCATTTGAAGAGAGTCTCAAGTGAACAAATTTTAATTAGATAAACTATCTAATCAATATATCAACAGATCAATCAAAACAGCAGCTTTTAAAATGAGTGGCTAGAGGGGTGTTTCTGAAACTAATGGCTAGAAGAATATTTCCCTGAATTGAATTCATTTGTTAGCATAATAGGAGATTAAACTCTAATTAGTGTAGCAGGTTCTGAAGAGAAACAATTGTGAGTTAAAAATCACCAGTGGTCGCCACGTAAACAAAGATGTATTCAGAGATGTCATTCACTGGGTTTAAATAGAAACAGAGAAGTAACAGGATGTTGTTTTGTCTTACGAGACCCGATTCGGGGGAAATCTGCAGGATTTTTGAAATGTGGGGTTTTGTTTTCTCTTCCAGGTTGTTGTATCAACAACAGTCAATGTGGATGGCCACGTGCTGGCTGTCTCAGACAACATGTTTGTACACAACAATTCCAAACACGGGAGGCGGGCTCGCCGCCTTGACCCCTCAGAAGGTACGGCCCCTTCTTATCTGGAAAATGGTAGGCACACATTTACATGTCCTTTTTTTTTTATTTGCAATGCTTTTTTTTATTTTATTATTTTTTATTTCCCCTTTTTTTTTTTGTTTATTTCACTATACTTTATGTTGAGACACCACTACATTTACTTTTACATCATTTCTTCTCTCATCCATCAAAGCACCCATTAAAAAAAAGTCCATTAGTATTTCTCAGCCCTTGTCAACAAGAACACAGACACTTCTGAATTTGCTTCTGACTTCTTTCTTTATTTAATACTTACAGTTTTGCAGTCACAACCAATTTTTCATCTTTTCCTATTTTATTTCTTCTCTTTCTTTTTATTTTATTTTATTTCAGTCTTGTTTTGCTTGCAGCTTTTTCTTGCTCTTTAATTTGACTTGATTTTATTTTGGCTTGTCATATTCCTTGATCCAGAGGTACGGTCTCAGGTTATGTATGCAAGTTTAAGTGGATGGTAAAAACATGACCGAATCCGTAAAGAATTTACTGTGAGGTCAATTTCCTGTGCCTGGGCCTTACTGCAGATTACGGCAGGAGGGGGTTTGGATGAGAAAAACAGCATAAAATGTTTTTCTTCAGCCTGACTCAATGTGATTGACTTCTTGCCTGAACTGCTAAAAGAAGATAGGCTGAGATGAAGAGGAGAATGGAAAGTGTCTCTGGAAATCCAGAATTGTGAAATCCTATCTTTTTGGAGCCCATCAGCCCCTGAATCACTCACACACGATTGCAGCTGCGCCTGCACACGTGCACACATGTATTTATTGTCCTGCAAAGCCCAAAATAGTTATTTGGATTTAAATATCACTTCGTTTGGACTGTAAAATATACCAGTGAAGGGATGCAAACCAGCTCTCAGGGAACTTCTACTGAATAAAATTAAGATAGGATGGGACAGGACAGGATAAAATAGGATAGGATGGGATGGGTTAGGGCAGGGTAGAGTAGGGTAGAGTAGAGTAGAGTAGAGTAGAGTAGAGTAGAGTAAAGTAGAACAGAACAGAACAGAACAGAACAGAACAGAATAGAATAGAATAGAATAGAATAGAATAGAATAGAATAGAATAGAATAGAATAGAATAGAATAGAATATTTTCCGTTAGAAGGATCATCCAGTTCAACTTCCTGAAGACTTCAGTGTTGCCCAAAATTTTTAAAATACATTTAATTTTAATGCACCTTGAGTTCTGAAAGAGTTAGATTCTCAAACCCGCTATGACCTGACGTTCTGGGCCATGCACAGCAGTCCAACTTCCTGAAGACTTTAGTCTTGCCCCAAATTTAAATGCATATTTAAATACATTTAATTTTAGTGCCCCTTGAGTTCTGGAAAAGTTAGATTCTCAAACCCGCTATGACCTGACGTGCTAGGCCATGCACACCACTTTCCACTGGATTCCTCCTGCGAGTTGTCACTAACACATTGACAGGATCATGGCTTTTTACACTAATAAAATTAATTAAAGCGATAACAATACTAGGCTGCTAATACAATCATCGTCGTTTTACGTTTCAAGTAATATTTACCAACGGGCAGGGAGGGGAAGGAATGAGGCGAGCCCCAACTATGGAAGGAAAGGCGATCTAGACATCAAAAAAATGGAAAGCCATTTACAAATCTGCCGCGGCCCGCACACGCACACACACACACAACCCTAATTTGTTTTTCTGCATTAATAACTAAGGTATAAGAGACCAAAAATATAATAATTAAAGGTCGCCCTGAGCACCAGAGTCATTATGGTCTATGACGTATTGTTTATCTCTTTCATATGCGCGGAAAGTAGGTGTGTGTTTTGCCTAGCAACCGTCACTAATGAGGTTCACAATTAAGAAGGCTGAATCCTCTCCCCTCGTCCTCTCCTTCCCCAGAGAGCCAGAACTAGCAACATTATAGGTTCAAGTAAGCATGCTCAGCCCTGTGGTGTTAGGTTTTAGTCTAGGTCCAAATTCAGCCTCTTCTAATGAGCTATTATGATCTTAGCAAAATACGAGTATTTATTTTTGTAAGCTGCATGAAAAAGAATTTGACTCTGAGCAGCAAATATCACTTAGAAAAATAAAGGCCACTTTTCCATGCTACAGAAAATCTACATAAATGTCACTTACCAACAGCTCCTTTTCTTGGCGATACGGTAATTGATTTGCTTTCTTTAAATGTTAAAAAACACAGTGCCAAATCCTCTTTGCCTAACATCCCATAAATGCTCAGTCGAGTAAGCTGCACCGTTGCAAATGAATGTGAAAATCTGAACGGCTGCTCCTTAAAGTCCTACTTTTAATAACAATGATGGTAAGGAAACAACTCAGAGTAAATAAACAGTGCTGGAACAGGGCGACAGAGAATCCTGAATGGAGGAGGGAATGGCAGGGCCAGAGTTCCACACACTCTGGAAGTTGGTGGGCTTCAGGAGATCTCAGCATCCTCATGAGCAGGGCCATGCCTTGAAAATGAGTGTCACCACCAGGTTCTGCTCCCGCTGAAATCGCCACCCAACTTCCTGGGATTTTAGTGCACCCAAAATAAGCTTCCACCTCTTAAAATGGGAATGGTGGAAGCTTATTCCACTATTCCACCATTCCATCATTCCACCATTCCACCATTCCATTCCACCATTCCACCATTCCACCGTTCCACCATGACCTGCAAAGAAAATTCCCCGAATCCTGACCTGGCTCACTCGAAAATCTTTGTTTCCTTCTGGTTGGAGCATAACCCTGGATACCGATACCTTCTTAAAAGGATGGGGTGGGTTTATGCCATGCTCCAAGTTCCTCGTGTCCCGGCACCTTCCTTGGCGAATGGAATGCTTTGCATTAGTAACACATTCTTTAAAGGAAAGTACCCGCTAAAAACCACGATATTTACTTCTCCGTAGCCTCTCCTTGCTAACACCTCATTATCCAATCATCTAATATTCACCAGCAGTATATACACACACTCGCAGATCGTTTCCAAGTAAACTAATTCCCCCTGCTGCTCCTGTGGAAGGCTGCCATTGAATCCTTTGAGCTCACAAAAAGCACGGCAAATTATTTACAGTAGTTGAATACAACTGGAGGAAAAACAACCGTTCCACCTCCCGGCACCGCGGAGGAGAACCAATTTTTAATTTTTTTTTTCCTTGTCACTTTTTTTTTTCCCCTTCTCCACAAATGACTCCTCCACTGTTTAAACCTTAAGCAAGTCCTGTCCCAGCACCAGGCCTGCAGC
>JAJEOU010000510.1:1526533-1529033 GCA_021534815.1 Acrocephalus arundinaceus
TTATTGGGTAGATAATGCAGATTGCAGATGATGTGCAGATGATGTGCATTTTGATGAATATTTTCCCACTAGACTGCAACTGTTTCTATCTATTAATTTAGATCTAATGGGAAAAGTGTGTTCCTGGGAAGTTTTAAGGGAGGACTTTTGAAACCGTTAATGCATCCTGGATATGTTTTTGTGTCTGCCTAAGGTCTATTGTTGAAATGAACTTTTAAGTGGTGGTAGCACCTGAAATTCCCATATTCTCTCTATTCCCAAAGAAATCAAAACCTGAGCAAAAACGCTGACATCCAAACCTGGGGGCCTCACCTCTGGCTGGTGAAGTAGAGAATATTGACATTTATTGATCTTTAGGATTGGGTTTCACCACAGCTTCCAAATGGGATAGTGGTGACTGTGGTGCTTTTGAGGCAGATGATTTATCCCAAAAGACAGAGTTGTTTTGCTGCAAATGTGGTGAGCACAGGTGGGGCTCCCACTGTTGTGGGCTTAGAAATGCTCTTATGGACAATATTTTACATATATATATATACAGACACATAGATACACACACATGTGTATGTATATGTATATGTATATGTATATGTATATGTATATGTATATGTATATGTATAGTTTATGCAAAGCTACAGCGGAGTATCCTGAGAGTATGACAAGCTAAAAGAAGTGTCCAACAAAATAAAAAATGAATGAATTGAAAGCCTCAGCCCAAGTTCCAGATATTTGAGCTGTTGGGAGCTGGTGCAGTTCCACGGCGCACAGGGAAGCGCCGCAGATTTGAACCAGATGACGGTCTGGCTCTCAGGGCAGAGCCTGGAATTCTAACTTGCTTTAGAGCAATGTCTTTAACTGATTTCTGAGGTGGGGATTTTGTAAATTTGGCTAATTTTGCTGTTTTGAGGTCCTTTCTAATGTGTAAGTGCACATGTGTGTGGAACAGGAAGAACAAACCATTCATTTTTTCCTTCTTGGAAAGGTCTTTTGTCTTTATCGCTGAGTAAAGATGCTAAAAAGGATCATGAGAATGTCATGAGCTTCTCCCACTGGAATAAAATTGCAATAAAGTTATGAAACTAACAACAGTTTAACAGGAATAGATATTTAAAACACCTTTGGAGGGAAACAAAAGCTGATATCCCAGAAATAAAAAAATAAGGAGAGAAAGCCAGAGCCTGCCTGCCTGAAAAACTTCTGCTTTGCTTTATCCAGGAGTGATAGGGTGGCTGAGATAGTCTTTGGAAATTACAGCTGCCATTGAGAGGGAAGCCAAGCCTCGCTGTATTTCAGAAAATGAAAATGCTGTAGCCTGGCGGAGGGAGGGGCCGGGTCCCCAGGGCATCTGTTTCCCATCAGTGTCCCACCATGCTTGCAGCCTGGCTTGGCACTCTAACATTTAACCTTCCCAGCAGGAGGTAGACCATAGGGCAACAAGGCTGCGGAATAATGAAACAAGAGTGTAGTGTGGTGTACAAAGCCTTTGTGAGCGCAGAAGTTGAGACATTAAACCATCAGGGCAGGGAGATGCGAAAGTTCCAGATTTTTCTCCAAAGCCCCCATTAGCCCGGCGCAGAAGCAGGAGCACGCCAGCTCCCAGCAGGCAAAGGCAAGGCCTTTCCCCATCTATCCATGCCTTTTTGCCCGCTGCTTTCAACTATTATAAAGATACAATTACCTTGGGAGATTGTGGCAGTTCAGTTGATTAGCACGGTGAATTAAAAGAATGAGTCACAAATGACATGTCCGGCTCTTCTCTACTAGTCCTTTGTATTCCCAGTGTACCTCACCCCTGTTGTAAGAAGGTCAAAAATTAGAGAGAGATAACAATTTTCAAGCAGCTAGCACTTAGGAGCAGAATTAACAATCATTCTGTATGTAATTGCCAGTTAATAGTAAATTGCCTTCTAGACTGTAAAATGCAATATAAACTGGTGGGCACCTAAAATTAAATTAATGAGGTATTTGCTGCATTTAAAAGTGAATAGTGCAAATTAATAACTGGGTACAATACTTGTTTTAATACATATCGAGCGGTGCAGCGTTTGCTTGTTTAATACCAATTTTAAAAGTGCTACCTGAAAAATTTGCTGTCTGCGGGTAAATCGAGTGGTCAGTGCAGGTTGTAGCCATAATTTTGCTGCTACAGTCTTCCAGGTTTCTAAATTAAATATCAGAGATTATTTTTTAATTAGAATATAAGCACTGCAGCCTTATTTGATTATTGCAAATTGTGATTTGTATGCTTCGAAATGAAATTATGTTACAGATAAAATTGCACCTTTACACACATACTTTAAGCCCTGCAGATCCTGTTGGTTTGCTCTCAGCTGAGCAGCAGGATTGTGTTTACAGTGTGTTTGTGCTGCTGCCTTCCTGTTTTCTCTGTGTTTTGTGTAGTTTCCCAAGCAAATAAAGGGTGCAGAGCCTGATCTAGAGCATACCAAAACAGTTCCAAAGAATGATTCGTGGCCCTTGGAACTTTTCACGCTGGCTGCTTCCA
>JAJEOU010000510.1:1531533-1536533 GCA_021534815.1 Acrocephalus arundinaceus
GCTGTGGAAATGAAAAGAAACATGTGGACTTTGTGGCCTTTGTGTTGAGTGCAACATAACATGGAAATTAGGAAAATATCCAGAAGCTCGTGGTTAAGGGGAATAATGATTTTGCTGTGTTTTGAAACTCATTCTGCTGCATATTCTGGTGCCACTGCTGTAATTAAAAAGCTTGGAAGTGTTTCCATGTCAGAAATCTGTGTGTTACAGATACATTTTTTTAGCCAGGTGATTTTTGTGAAAGTTGATTTAAAGGCACTGGCTGAGGCCTGGACCCTCATCTGCATTTTTTTAAAAAATTAATTAATTATCACAACCGCAGTGAATGCAATTTTCTAAGGAAAAATGTCAAAAAGCATTTCAAAAATCTGCTGGATGTCCACCATTATTTACATTTTACAAGAATTTCTAAGACTCACCAGGTGAACATAAATTCCTGTGGATGACCATTGATTTTTGAATCAACTCCCATTGAAGCCATGGAAATTGGTGTGGATGGAAGAGCTGGAGTTCTCTTCTGGAGCTGGCTGAGGGTCAGCTGGTGCAGATCCCAGCTGGAATATTCCATGGTCCTCTCCAGGGATGTGCCACTGGAGCAGGAGATGCAGGGATGCAGGCAGCTGTCCCAGCAACCCATGCTTGATGAATTCCCTTTACTATCCCAGCCTTTTACAAGCTTGAAAGTTGCAATCCAGAACTGGATATTTGCAATTTTAAATTGCAAAATTCCCAACATGTAAAATGTTAAGGATGGAAAGAAAGGATTTTTTGGGGGCAAAATCTTGAGAACTTGTTAAATTTGGATGTGCATTATGGCTCCTCAGAAAACTCTAGTTACCTCATTAAAAACCTTCAGCATCTGTAGTTTTCTCTGAGATAAATAACTTTAGCATACAGAAGTATTTTTATTTTGAATATTTTTGTGTGTCTGTATATTTTAGCATGCATAAATATTTTTAAATTTCCATTAAAACCTAAACAGATAGTCTAACAGAATTCTGAATGATTAAAATAATAACCCAGGCTTGCTTTCTTTTTTTTTAAAGTGGCAACATCCACTGTGCTTAAGCATTTAATAAAGCTTTTTATAGACTCTATGCATTCTGTGAGTTATTTGAGGCATTTTTTTTCCAATATCCACAAGTAATACAGAGATTTCACAACTTTGAGTAAGATCTATTTTTGTTTAAATTATTATACAACAGAGGAATACAGTTGTAGGAGCTCTGTTAGATGATCTTAAGGATCTGATTATAAGTCCTATTTGTCTAAATATTATATTAAAATATGACAGTATTATATTCTTACGCTGGGTGATCGCTACCGAATATAAACGGGGAGAAGTTGTGCAGAATTCCAGCTCTTACAGATGTTTGCTGAGGCATCACGGATTTCATATGGCTCTGAGATGGATAAATACCTCTGCAGAGCTCAGCTGGTGACGACAGGCAAATGATCACATTTGCCATTTGCTGCCATCAAGCATCGTTTAGAGAGTACCTGAAATTCTTATATCTCATTGCTCTCGTATTCAGAGGGCCTGAAATTCTTCTGTTGCACAAGGATTGTGTAATCCAGCTCTGCAGCACAGGAGAATTTCAGGAAGAATTTCTGTGCTCTCAGGCTCTCATAGCAGAATTCCAGCATAATTCTCTAAAATGTGTGTGTGGAGGCAAGCGGGTGGGGATGGATCCACATCTGTAAGGAGGAGATATTTATTCAGCTGTGTGGCCTAGCAAAGGAATAAACTCCCAAATAATACCCTAAATGGGAAAAACAAAAAAGATAAAAGCTCAGTTTATTCCAGTAAAATATATCTTAATTAGTAAAGTACCTTGGAGTATTGAGCAGTTGAAATGTACATTTGGCTGCTTTGATGTAGTAGCACATGGTAACACACTTTACTAAATCAGGAATATGCCTGATTTCTGGAGTACAATATTTTGTTATTTTAGTCATATGTTGTTTTCATAAAATGCCATGTTTTGTTGTAGTTCCATATGTGTTGGGCTGTGGGACTTCCTTGGCATGATGAGAGCATTTGTGATTTGATATCTCACAGATTTCCTTCTCCTTCACTGAAATAGTGCCAAGACCCTCCCTTGCAATGTTCCCTGCTAAAAAGTGGAATGGTGTGGGTTGGAGAGGACCTTAAATCCCACCCAGTGCCACCCCTGCCATGGCAGGGACACCTCCCACTGTCCCAGGCTGCTCCAGCCCCAATGTCCAACCTGGCCTGGGACACTGTCAGGGATCCAGGGGCAGCTCATGCTCCCTGTAAAAAATTCCTTCTGGGCACATTGCTGTGTCACCTAGAATTTCTCATCAACCAACACCCCCACGTCCTTCTCCTTGGGGCTGTTTTTTGCTGATGTGATGCCAAATTTCTCATGATCTGCTCATTCAGTAACTTTAAATGATGGCAAATTTGTGGGTATTTCACCCTACAAACTGTTCTCACACTGAAATGTGCGGTCTGATAAAATAACTCCATGGACCAGCACACCAAGTGGCTTTATTCCAAGTACTTCCCATTCCCCACTTCAGACTTCACCTTTTAAGTCTTTAAATATTTAAATATATCCAGTATGACTGGCTCTGAATACCCATAGCAGCAGCAGAGTGATGTCTGTACAGCAGAGAACATTGGGGTGATGTCCATGTCCACGCCCATGCCCATGCCCATGTCCATGTCCCAAATGAGGCTGTCCCCTCCCATAAACCCAACCATCAGGTAGCTCTTTGGGACCAGATGTGTCATCCTGCTATCCAGGTGCTCATCCAGTGGCCCTGGACATGGTACAGGAGAGCACACACAAGCAGAGGGTGTATGAGGTCCTGTTCCCTGTGTACCTCCTGCTTCCCTCATTTTTAGAGGGTTGTGTGGTGTGTAAAGTGTTTTTCATTCATTCTCCCCTGCTCTCTCCCTCTCCTGCTCCTTCTCCATCTCATCCATTCATTCATTCATTTAAAGTAAATCTGCAGCTATTATGATGGTAATGACTTTTTTGGCAAACATCAGAGCCTGGAACACAATCGCTCTCAGTCAAAGTGGAAATGCAGGTGCCCTTGAGGAATCGAGGGTCATGAGGTATTAGTGCTTCACTTGTCACGGAGTGCCACCACCAAAAGGTGTGCCAAGAGCCCAGGTCCTGTGCTGGGACAGCCTGGAGGGGCTGGGCTGAGAATCCCTGGGGATTATCTGAGGGTGGAAGACCACCATGGTCTTCCCATCAGCAGCCTCCTGGCATCTCTCATGCAGTGAGGGTGCACCAGCCCTGCTGAGACCCCACAAGTGCTGGCATCAGGCTCATGAAAATCAGGGACAGAGTATTAGTCACAGAGTGTATTTAAATCTTAATTTGCTACACATTTGGGGAAGATGCTTGTTTTTTCTTTAATAACTCTCTGGCCCCTCACCCTTGTTCTCCCCCTCCCCTCATCCTGTGCTCCTCCTATCTCTCCTGGAGGAGGGAGGCACTGGTTGCTCTGATGGGTGGCTGGAACAAGCCAGGGAGTGTTTTCCCTATTTTTTTTTTCCCCTCTCCACTTTTGAGTACAAAGTCTGTTCTTCTGGGGATATTCTGAGCTACTCTACAGCAGACCCTGAGAGGGATGGATGGTTCCTGAACTAAGTGATTTGACATTTGTTTTCAAAGATGTCAAAGCCACAAATGAGGCCTCAAAACACTCTTTTAATTTTTTTTTTTTTTTTTTTTTTTTGTTAACTCCTATCACAGACTGGTTTGGGTCAGAAGGATCCTTTAAAGTCCCATACCCAGGCATGGGCAGGGACACCTCCCACTATCCCAGATGGCTCCAAACCCCAATGTCCAACCTGGCCTTGGACACTTCTAGGGATGCAGGGGCAGCCACAGCTGCTCTGGGCACCCTGTGCCCTCCCAGGGAAGAATTTGTCCCAGTATCCCAAGTAAAGCTAATCCCTTTCAGCCTGAAGCTGTTCCCCTTCATTCAATGACTCCATGTTCCTGTCCCCTCTTTTGTGAGCAGCATTTCATCCCAGTATTCCCTGCCAGGTTCTTCTTGATGCCTTTTTGGGGCCACCCAAAAACAGAGGCCAGACAAAATTAAGAGAATAAAAAGCAGTTCTATTTATTGAAGGGCAGGACAATCCCTGCATTCACTCCCACAGACAGCCAACATTGTGGATGTCAACACTTGGGGTGGGCTCTGCTTTCCAGCAGGGAAAATAAATAAATAAGCAAATATGTAAACAAACAAACAGTATGGAGGCAGTTTTCCCCATGTTAGCATGAGCATTTTAAGGAAAATTCTATATCATTATCGGATCGAGCGTAATTATGAGCTGACCTGTGAATTTTAGGCCTGTAATTGAAACAAGTGAGTGAGTGCCATTGTTTCCCTTCCTGCCATCTGAGGGAAAGTGAAGCAATTACGAGAAATCGGGGAGATAAAGACAAAGGCGTCGTTTTGGTTTTTTAATGAAAAATCTATTTTTAGTTTCTTTGTGGAATGAGGAGAACTTAAATGCCTTTAAATTTTTTTCTTTCTTTCTTTTTTTTTTACAGTAAATAGGTTGTCCTTAGTAAGTCCAGGGATATTAGTCCTGCTTCAACAAGCAAGAGTGCCTTCTGATGAATGATGTGTTCAACCCCTCCATGCCTTTGTATTTCCTATGCATTCCACAATGCTTGGCTCACCCTGCCGAGTTCTGTGATTGAAATTCATTGCCAAATTTATTGAGAAATTAATGAGAAAAGCTGCAAAGTATTGACTTTGAGAGGAAAACACAACTCATCTTGAATGAGGAGGAAAATGCAGCAATAATTTAGCCACTATTGATTTTGCCCTGTCCATGTATTGATCTTCATTTTACAATATTAATTTGCACCTGCAATCGGCTGCAAAGGGAACCGATTTCATTTCTTTGCAGTGTTAATGTGCAAAGCATTAGGTGCTCTTAAGAAGTGGTGGTATTACAAGTCACATCGGAAAGGCTGATTTTTTCCTTATTTGTG
>JAJEOU010000510.1:1541533-1544033 GCA_021534815.1 Acrocephalus arundinaceus
TTTGCCATGTCACATACGCCAAGGCATTTTGAAGAGCTTTACTATTTGCAAAGAAAAAGGAGGGCAAAATCCCAGCAAAAGCCATGTCATGTAAAATCAATACATCGGATCAATGCTTTATTAACAAGAAAATGTCTTACTTCACATTCCTATGTGGACCTTTGTCTCCGGGATGCATGATGGAATGTCAAATCATATTGCAGTCTTCAACTTTCTGTCGTGTTATTGAGTGCATGCGTGTGAGCCTCCCCGCATTGATCACGGGATGTGCCACCCGTGTTTACACAAATAATGGCAGCACTTGATAATAACGTCGGCCAATTATTTCGGGTGGCGTTTCCAGTGCCCCCCTCCCCGAGTAAGTTGTAGCCTTTGTGTCGGCCCGCGCCCGGCGAACCTGCTGAGTTGTACGGTGTTAATCATCAAATTACATGCTGACTAATGAGTGATGGCCTAAATTGCGGGCTGAGTAATGAATAGATGGAGGCAGTTCTTATTAGTCTCAGAAAACCCATTGATTTATGTAGCGCCATGCACCATGGAGTTAGTCTGCTGAAAACGATATCTACATCAAGGAGTAATATACTCTAATAAGTATTTTCATCTTAACTCTAGTCACTGGGCCTCCAGGCTCAGTTTTTGTTTGAGTCAGGCAGAGCTATAATAAAGCCCTATGACTCCTTATAAAGCTTGTTAAACACAATGTGTGCAGTCTAACTGAGTCAGGATCATGATTCATGCACTGTACACAGCAGCATGTGCCGCTGATTTATGACCAAGCACAGTTCATAGTCAAAATTACAATTTGAGGGATAAAAAGATTAATTACTATTTGTGGCCTGCAATTTCATGAGGCTAGTGGATTGCAGCTGTAGAATGATAGTGCTCTACATCAGTTTGTAGTCAGCCATTCACAGATTATTAAAGCTTTGCAAGATTAAGTGCTCCTCCTGCCTGGTTTGTGCTCAGGCAATATGCTAGACAAAAAAGGACCACAGGGATAAATCTGAAGCTAGCAATAGCTGGACATATGTCATAATTGCCAGTTTCCCATAAATCCACAGCCAGTATAGAAAGCAGCCTGTGATGCAGACATCATATCATGACTGTAGTGATTGCTATATATGGCCTCAAGACCTGTAACTTTGTTACTGTGCTATCATTTTTGCAATATATTGGATAACCCTTTGACTATTTTCCAGCCTAATTATAAGTAGAAGTAATCATTGCTTTGTGAAGGGGGGAAAAAAAATAAAAATCTCTTCCTCAGGACAGGTTGTAAAATGAGGTTTGTGGCCGGGATAAGGTCTGAGAGGAAAATTGCACACAGGGTATAAATTTGTGCTCAGGAGCAGTTGTTGGGATGTGTATTTTATGAAACCCCTCTGCTTAAATCGCCTCATTTGTTTATGTTCCAGCGCTTAACGAACCCACCATAGATTACGGCTTCCAGAGGTTGCAGAAAGTTATTCCGCGACATCCAGGTGATCCCGAAAGGTTACCAAAGGTTAGTGAAGAGTCAGAAAGCATCTGTTTATTTTTTCTAATTAAATACGTGTTGCTAAGCGGTGCCTTAGGCTGCTTATCACCTGTAAAATAACGCCGCGCACGAACTCCGGCTGAGCAACTTCGTGGGTAGGTACATCAAGCTGCAAAAAAAGCAACCTGTACTCTTAAATGTGACCCCTTTTCCACATTAATTCTTTGCCATTAAGTTAATCGACAGTTTGTAAGATCGCACCTGATACTTGCAGGAGGGTATTTTAAAGAAGGAGAATGGATTTTCTGATACAAATATTTTGGATTCTACAAGAGGGACATAAACTTCCTGCGTAATGAAATAGTTCAATTAAACATTTTCCACTCCAGTAGCTTGTAGTGATTTCAATCTAAGCAGCCCCACTCTGATCTGTGATTATTTGACTCTTGTTTTCCTTTCATTTTCTAAAGCTCGATTCAGTTTAATCTTTTGTTTACAAAGCTTTTGTTATAAGTCCCTGACTTAGCAGGCTAACAAATGAAGTCCACATATTAATATCTAGAGGGACTTTTCATTTAAATTCAACAAAGACAAAAGCTGCCTGTGTTGTTTATGCACATGACACGTATCACAGAAATTTCATTTTGATGTAAAACATTAAAGATAAGTCATGCTTATAATTTTCCCTTTTTCTTTGATATAATATTGTCTTTTTTCCTTCAGCGCAATCTCTGATTTTCAAGGCAAACTTGAAAACACAAATGAAAAATGAAGTCGTAACATTATGACTGATTATTTTGTATTCTGTTCCTGTGTGCATCAAGTCTTGACCACCTCTGAGTTTTATTAACACAATAAAACCTTTTAGACATTACCTTTTAATGCTCAGCATGAACATAAGCAATATCATTAGGTCTCTCTTTTAATTTGTGAGCATGCCAGCAACTCATATCAGATATTCACTGTCACAAGAATTGCAGGCAGAAGGGGAGATTTTTAAAGTGTTTCACTAAGGGGGTT